>CM061920.1:64907293-64984010 GCA_031002005.1 Vandiemenella viatica
GAACATTTCTGAAAAAAATTATGATATGGAGCGTCTTAAGAAATTGTAGTGTAATCGGTATAAGGTCTCACTTCCAAATGTCAAAAAACTAAAAGAGGAAAAGAGGTGTTCATTGCGTATTTATTCAACATATTTCTGCTTAGAATAGATAAATATCTGTCAACATAACATTTGATATTAACAAAAAGTAAAACCAGCACCTTTCAAAGTTATTTCCTACATATTATTCCCTCGTAAAGTTAAAATAAATGTTTTCGCGTGTCTCGTGAAAAGTATTAACTCTACAGGAATACAGTATTATAGGTAATACTGAAATTTCTAGTCTACACTAATCACAAACAACAAAATTGAAAATCTAATGATAAGAGCAAAACTAAGAAAAATGAAAATAATTACAGTAGTATGTTATTATTAATTTTTTTTATTGTGATAAAGCACATGCTCCCGTGGTTTACTGTCAAAATCTTTGCTTTGGCTGGTTGTTACCAATTGCAACAAAGCAATTATATCCACATTCCTTTTTATTTATTATATTTCCTTAGTTATTAACTTTTTTCATTGGTAAGTTTCCTGGTAAAAATTTGTTAGCTTATGAAGTGAAAGTTATTGTAAAATGATACTGAATTAAAGTTTCTAGAATCCAAACAGAAAAATCAGACTGATAATGTCGAGAGCCTTTATTTCTAGCAATTGCAAGAATTATGGCCATCGCATTAGTACATATAATGACATAATAGCATAAGTAATCAAATGGAAGACGAACATAACAATTCTAAATGAACAGAATACATTTTCACAGTTCCATACGCTGAGAAAGTAAATATTGTAACAGACAAATAATAACATGAAAAAAGATAACTTAAACCTAATGATTTCGCTAAATAACGTCAAGCAACACAAATTATAACTTATCGCTCGGATCAAAATTACGAACTCAATTTGTATCTGTCACTTACAGACTTGCTCAATGAATGATGGGCAACGTTAATGTTGAACTAAAAGCAGTTATCCATCAGAATGTCTGACACTTGGCAGCTGTATGGCACCATGTCCTTTTATAATTGTTGAGTATTGCGTACTGCTCTGAATAAACGTTTTTGATTATGTGGACAAATATACCCCATGTAGTGCACATAATACAATTTTTTCACACTATAATATTTTTCACTTTTGTTTAATATTTCATTTCCACTCTGCCCCGCGAATAATAGAATTACAGAACACATTTCAGTTTTGAAAAAAATTAATGTTGTTGTTATTTGGTGCATTTTTCGCTCTTTTCTGGTTCTATGATATAACTCAATACAGACTGGATCTTTGGGTCGCGTATGAAAAATATTGACTTTCATTACGATTTCTGAAATTTGGTTCAATTTTTAGTAGATGGGTTTAACACCATTGCAGCTTATTTGTAATATTTTTGTACTCATTTGATTGTTTAAAATTGTTGTTACATAAGAATAGTAGTGTAACGTCGGCTTCAACTGTCGGTTTTTAAAATCTTTAAAATTGTTTGTATCAATAACTCATTCCTCTTTGGAGAGTTGAGGGAAGGGAAAATGGAGTATTTTGATATTTTAATATGATTCCGAAATTTATAAGGTTTCACAGTAATAGAAAAAGACTCTTGAGTTATTTTAGCAAATTGTATTCTATGAAAAGTTTCAACGCGGGTATGTCTATAAAATTGTATGTTAGTTTTACTTCAGAAAAACCGACGATAACAAACTCTGGCCTTTCCAACTATGAATCTTTCTTAGACAGAATTCCTACATTTACCACATTTATATTAGTTTCACCTGTCTCATTTATTTCGAAAATCTCGCAACCGATGTTTCACTAACTTCCCAGTGTCCTGTTGAATTAAAACTTAGCATACTTTCTCGTTCCCTATTATAATAAAATATTCAGTGATAATATTTACTCATTTAAATACTGAAAACTTACAAATTTAATAATTACTCGCAGACAAAATGTTTACAAAGGTCAGATATAATAAAATCAAATTCAGTACTGTGACAAAAAAAAACATATGCGCATCGTTGTTGATATTGTTGTGAGAATTTATTGTTTATTTGCTACTGTTGTGACACATTCGTAGTTGTCAGACTGTTATCTAGAACAATTAGTGAATTACGTATTGTGAGACGTCGCGGAAAAAGACTAGGTTTTCCGTAGTGTGTTTTACACATCTGAGGCAAAAGTTGCCTCCTGCCGGCCAACGGATTTCGCCTACCGGCGGACACCCCCTGCCCACGGACTCTGCCTGACCTCGGACTTCGCCTGACATCGGACTTCGCCTGCCCTCAGGCTTTACGTGCCCTCGGGCTTCGCCTGCCCACTGACTTCGCGTGCCCACGGACTTCGCGTGCCCACGGACTTCGCCTGCTCACCGACTTCGCGTGCTCACCGACTTCGCCTGCTCACCGACTTCGCCTGCTCACGGACTTCGCCTGCCAACTGGTAACGCCTGCTCCCCAACTGCTGCACATCCACCGGACACACCAATGTACGGTAACGCTATGGACCTTTCAGACACCAACCCTACCATCCTTCCACCCACTGTCACTACTAGCCCCCACTTCTACACCATGGCTACATCTTCAGTTATTACTACAACCACCATCAGCACCACCACCACCACCTCCTCATCAATCATCTGCCCCGCTGCATCTGAAGGCATTCATCAAAATCTTCCACAGATAGTTCAGAAACCACCACGTGGCACCAGCTATCTTCAAACTGCCAGAAATAATGCAAAACCCTACGAACAGATCAAAAGTAGCTCATTACCATCGCCACAAACCTCCTTATCCAATAGTGCAACAACCGCATGCGAAGTTATGGACACTTCATCATCACCTCCATCCACGTCACAGACTATTCATACATACCTACTAAAAGGAACCTTCCCTGAATATATGAACAGTAAAACCCTAAGCAAATTCATCAAACGACATATACCCAACATTTCTATCCATCAACTTATCCCCACTAAAAATGGTATGATCATCAAGAGTAATGAACCAGACTTCCCTAAATTACTTAAAAACAAAATTGGACTACCTTCATTTGGCGACAACGCCAACTTAACAACTGTCACCTCATCCCCACCAAAACAACCAACCCCACCTAGAAGACCTCCTACACTCACAGCCGTCATCCGAGGTGTAGACCCAACAATAACTGAAGAAGAGGTAGTCGCCGAACTCAACTCGAACGACGAATTACATGTTCGAAAAGCCCTCCGAATCAAGAACAGCTTAGGACCCACTTACATGATCAGAGTACTAACTGAAGACGCATCAACAATTGATCAACTGCTTAGAAATGGAGCCATAATCTACCATCAAAAACATAGAGTGGAACCATCAAAAACCCCTTCCCCCCAACCCACACTGTGTGCACGTTGTCTACAATACAATGACCACCTAACGGCAAACTGCAAGAACACCCCTATCTGTCCACACTGCAAAGAGAACCACTTCTTAAAAGCTTGCCCAAACCTTCAGAAAACTCCCACCTGCAATACTTGTGACCAAAACCATCCTACCTATTCCATTAAATGCAAATCAAAGCCAGCGCCTACCAAAGCAGAACTCACAGTACCCCTCCGACCCATTGATCCTCCCACACCACCCACCAACTCCATCCGTCCTCCACCGACCATAGAAGATATCCTAAGATTCATGACAATCACATTACAAAACCTAAATCCCTTCTCCCGTGAACACACCCTGGCGCAAATTTCAATTGCAGCAAAAGCAGTATTTGGAATACAAATAAACGCCACCTACTCTCACAATAACGCCCACTTCCAATTTCTGCCCCTAGAAACCCTCGTCTAAACCCACCAACTCCACAACTAGAACTATTCCTAATATGCCACTTTCCCACAATATACTTTTCAATAATATTCGATCACTCCCAACGAACAAAAACCTCCTCCTGCATACCCTCGCTACACACGACATCCATTGCTTTATGCTCAATGAAACCTTCCTCCAACCCCACCATCACATCCGTATGTCACCCTACCAGCTCACCCGAACCGACAACCCAGCGCCTATAGCACGCGGGGGAGTGGCCATTGGCTATAAGCATCATATCCCCATCAAAATACACCCACCACTCAACCATCCATCTGAACATATCATTGCCACAGTATTTCTCAAATCCCTTACAGTCACCCTTGTCACCATATACATTCGACCCGGTGTTCCCCTCCCTTTAAATTTTATATCATATATAGATAAACATTACAGCTCATACATCATCATGGCAGATATCAATATCCATAGCCGCACCCAGCAAGAACTTCATCAATTTCATAACATCCTAACCGCCATGAGAGGTGACATCATTAACATCCCATTACCCACACGTCCCGAATCAAACACAACCCTTGACGTAGTTATAGCTTCTCCCAATATACTAACCCGCTCCACCCTTCATGTCCTCGATCCAATCGGCAGTGATCACCTCCCCATTATGCTTTCCATCCAGTACAATGCCCCCCACACCCCGCACCCACCCAACCCCACACCCCATAAATATATTCAAAACTACAATAAAACCAACTGGAAAGACTACAGGAAATACATAGACGACCAGATAGCGACAGACAACCCAAATATCATAGACGCAGACAGCCTACTTAGAACCGCCGAATACCTCCAACGTACAATCACAGACGCTACTGCCGCTCATATCCCCTTGACTCCTATCACCCCTCACAAACCATCACTATCCAGACGAGCCCTTCAACTTCTTCATATCTCACGTCGCCTCTTCCGCACCTACCTAAGAACCCATGACCGTCAGTTACTCACCCTCCACCGACAACTCCAGCGAACAGTCCGCAACTGTATCGCCGCTCAGAAAAGACGCACATGGAGGGACACCTGCAACCAACTAAGCCAAAAATATTCCCAAAACTCCTCCCAATACTGGTCCACCTTCCGCCGCTTAACTGGTCTCAAACCCGCCCCCAACTACCCCCTCCTCCACAACAACCTTCCTGTCCCCGACAACACTCAAAAAGCCAACCTCTTCGCCAACCTACTTGAAACCATCCACACTGTCCCAAACGACCCCAAATTCGACTACACAGACTCCCATATCATCGAACAGCGTGCCAACCCTACATCACCTCCCCTCCTACCCGACTTCAACTACATTCAAACCGTCAGCCGTACTGGACTTAACACCCCTATCACAGCTAATGACATCCTATCCGTCCTCAGCACGAAGAAAAATACTGCCCCGGGCCCAGATTCAATCACTTATCGCCACATTAAAGAAGCACCCCGCTCTTTCCATCAACTTCTAGCTCATCTATATACAAACGTACTATACTCTGGCATCTATCCCCCAAAATGGAAATCTTCAAAAATCCTTATGTTCCCCAAACCTAACAAACCCACATCAGATCCGAACTCATACCGCCCCATCAGCCTCACCTCCGACTTCAGCAAAACATTTGAAACCATACTATCACGACGTATCCACAAACATCTATCACAACACTCTCTCCTATCCCCCGCCCAGTGTGGCTTCCGTCCAAACCTATCGACCCAAGATCAACTCCTCAGACTTATGCACCTTCTGACCACCCACATCAACACCCACAGATCAGCAATACTTATACTATTAGATATTGAAAAGGCTTTTGATCGAGTATGGCACGCTGGCCTCATTTTCAAATTGCAAACCTTCGCCCTTCCTATCACCTACATTCGCACAATAGCTTCCTTCCTCACCAACCGTACCTCTTTCGTTTCCATAAACAACATTCTCTCCCGCATCTTCACCATGACCGCAGGTGTCCCCCAAGGGTCTGTCCTGTCGCCCCTCTTATACATCATGTACATAACCGATATACCCATTCCCGCACCACCTACATATATCCTTAAGTACGCCGATGACACCGCCTACCTCGCCGTTCATAAAACCCTTCAACAGTCGGAGAAAGCCCTACAGATCATACTAGACTGCTTCGTCAAATGGTGCAACCGCTGGCGACTAATAATTAATCCCAATAAAACACAAGCCATTATTTTTGGAAAAACTAGTAAAAGATACAGGCTCGCTGATTTTAACATAACCATATACAATCATCCCATCCAGCTACAACCCACAGTTACATACCTAGGAATCACCCTCGACCGACATCTTACATGGACACCTCATCTTAGAACCATCAACTCTAAAGCCCAAACCCGCCTAAACCTTTTAAAATTACTTACTGGAACATCCTGGGGACTACATAGCCAGGTCATCATAAATACATACAAAGCATTTCTTCGCCCCATCCTAACTTATGGTCACCTCTCATGGCTCTCCGCCCCTGATCACTTCTACAATAGACTCCAAATAATAGAACGCCACGCCCTCCGAATCGCCTACCGAATAAGACTACCTTCTCCTACCCAACAGCTTTATACCAGAATGCGTTTTCCTCACATACTGATCCACATAGAATCCCTCCGGCTAAAATATGCTATCAATAGCCTTCTAAACAAAAATCCTATAACTCACCGCCTACTTAAAGAACCACTTCATCTCCCCTCCTGTTACAAACAGATCCCACCAACACTGCACCTCCAAAATATCCTTTATATAACCCAGCACAGAGACCGACCACCTACAATACCTCAACAAGAGAAGAGAACAAAAATTTACCCTACTCTGTGAATGACATCAAAATCGCCTACTACTAGCCACAAATCTGCAAGAAAAGCAAACAAAATATTGTACAAAACTAGAACTTTGATTATGTAACAACTTAATGCAAATCAACTGTATAATTTTTGTAAAAGTGTAAACATTCATTTACGAAAATCTATTGTAAACTACATTATCATTTGGCTGAAGAGCACGACATGTGTGCTGCCAGCCCGCTTCTCCCATTAAGGGGGATGAATGAAATGTCAATAAATATATATATATATAGTACTGTGACGTGTGGCAGCTGCAATCACTAAGCTTACACCGCATCGTCAGAAATTAGAATTTCAATCCTTTGAAACTAGTAACAATTTCTGATGATTTGGTCTTGGCTTTGTGACTGCAGTTTTCACACACCAAACTATTTTACAACTATTTGGTTCAGCAGATATTACGAGCCGTTACAGAAGACGGTGTGTAAATTTTTAAGCTGATCGTAGCCGTCATCCCACATGGATATGTTATAGGCGTGGACTTAAACAGTTCGTATTCTGCAGACATAACACGCATCGACAGTACCCTTAATGCCAGGGGGGGGGGGCCGGTTAGCATGCACAGACCGAGCACAATTTTCTTGCTCTGCCATGACATCTCCATAGGAGCACTGTATGTTGCCGCAGCATTTAAGTATATGGGCGCGTGCTGTGTTTTGATCCTGATTTTCTTTATAACTTGCTGTAAATTGTATTAACACGGGTGGATTTGCTGTCGCTGGCTGAACAACTTAAAACAGAAAAAAAAAGGTACAGGTATCACTTATCATTCCTTTCCTTGGGCCTACAGCTTTCGAAAATATGGATTCAAAAATTAGTAATAACGATTTCAGTACAATAACAGCAACTGTTTGTTCGCAACATTTTGTGGCAGAAGATGGTTCAAAAATCAATTGATTTACATAATGATGAAGTGAAAATGTTCCCCAAGCTTACACAGTTTGACTTGTCAGTTAAAGTAAGAAAGCGCCAGAGGGTACTTTGGCATTGTAATTGTTTTCTAACACCACAGCACAAGCAATACGCTATTTCATGCCAGAAGAAGAACTCGATGCCAATTTTTTCCAGCTTTTCAACGACTTATTCGACATTATGAGCAGTAGAATGCAGTCTGACAACAAGCTGTTAGCATGTGGATATGGTGTTCACCATGATAATCTAGAAAGAATGTTGAGACAGATGTATGAATGCTGTGAAAACAATGCAAGTTGGTAGATCAAAGCAGCTACTTCCTTTCAAGAAAGGATCTATGAAAACAGTTCGATCCGTGTTTGGTCTATACTCCGAACTCCAGAGTTTAAATGTAAAATACATTTTGACAGTTCGCCTGAATCAAGATTGTTTAGAGAATTTTTTCTCTCAGATATTACCTGATATTTCTGAACCACTGGCTCTGATTGGAGGTGACTGTGACCTTAAATATGATAATATTTCATTCGAAAGTGATACCGATCAGTCTTCATTTACAGAAGGTTAAGGCTTTCGTTATCTTGCTGGTTACGTCGCTCACCGCAGAAGAAAATTCGATGCTACCATGGGAACACTTACATCGCTAATGTGTCTGCCTGCATCCAGGGGCGGATCCAGGATTTTTGTTTGGGAGGGGCTTGAGCGGATTTTGGTTTGGTGGGCTTGGCTTGGGTGAATTTTGGTTCAGAGGGCTTGCCTTCAGTGGATTTTCGTTTTGTGGGGGGGGGGGGGGGAGGCTTGAGTCGGCCATTAGGTAGACTTTATAGCCTCTATAGGCCTCAAATCCGTAGAGCTAAAAAAAAGGTCTCAAAAATTACAATGTCGGGGGTGGGCCTAGATACTTTCGGGAGGGCTTGAGCCCCCTAGCCCCCCCCCTTGGATCCACCCCTGCCTGCATCTACATCAAAATCTGAGGCATGGATAGAAACACTATCTCGAGAAAGCCTTATTTTACAATCCGATGCCTGATTAAATAAAGTGTCACAATTTTAACTAATTTTTATGGATTTGAATGATTGTGATTTTATGTCGAAAGAAAAGATTACTGTTAAAACAATTTGTTAGAAAATAATTGAAAAATATCCAGAGGTACCAGTTGAAGCGATAAAAATCCATGTAAGGAAAAAATGTCTATTCGTTGTTGCTACCTTAACACTAAACTGAAAATTTTAAAGGAGGTCGCGGCACATAAGAGGAAATCTTGTCAGTTCCTCACATCGTCCGTTCAAACTACGGAGAAAAACTAACGCAAGAAGGTATGAGAATCTTACTACCAAATACTGTACTTAAAAAATTTCGTTGAATTAATTGCTTTGACATCCGTAAAATGCGCAGTTTTGAACAGCAGCGCGCTTCACTCATTTGCCACTTGCATCCATTTCTCAAGTTTGCTCCTACTGTGACGTCATTTCAACAGCCAATCGTCACTCGTTTCGCTTCGGGCCCTACCTTTACTAGAATTACCTTGCCTTAATGCGGTGTATACTGATAACATAGCATCTCTTCACAAGTGAGAATCAATCTCCAGCGTGCCTCCGTCAACGTTGAGCAGTGGGCCTAGTTTTAATGCGTATAAGAGTCAGGCGATGACCATCAGCAAAATAAGAGTGCTCCCTCTGCAGCCGTTAATACTGTTCCGTGAATAGATTCAGTGGAAAAGAACCGATATCTACCTGAGAGTATCGTTAGATACGAGACTAACTTGGTAGACCAATATGAAAGGGTGTTACGCAAGTCAATAGGGAGAACGCGGACGCTATACCTACTCTTAAACCCAAAAACACCTCCCCACCCGTAACAAGTAATGAGGCTGCACACATCGCTATTCAGACCATCCTTAGAACATTCTGCTAAGGTGGGGGCCAACTAGGAACGGTCGCACATCAAGAACTTACAAGTACTTAAAAACGGTGACATACAAATAGGATACCATTAGCCATTGGAAACATCCACTGCCGTAATACGCCATATAAGCGAACTCGAGTGACTGGTAAAACGATTCAAGCAGACAGAATAACAGTTCTACATTCAGTGCAACGCATGGATAATTGCACAACTTGGCACAGAGATGCAGAACAATCACAATATAATCTGGTCGGCAGCTGATAGCAAAAGGGATAAAACTAATCCACACAGGCTGTACCTAATTGCGACAGTACAGCAAGCAACTGAAGGAGATACATTCTTTGTAAACTCTTCGAAGCACTTGTAAAACTGAAAGTTATTCCCGCTGATTTATTGATTGGGTTGGCCTGTGTCTTCGAGCTCGCTTAAAGTAATATACCTACGAGTGCTATACAACCACTGGTTATTCTGGAGACACTATAGAGTATGAACGGACACAGAAACATACTTTGGAGTCAAAATATATAAAAAACTGATATAAAAGAATCATATGAACAATTGTGGGCAAAACACAACGGGAAAAACGAAATCACTCCACTCACTCTTACCCCTGTAGTGTGCTTTACACTCAATTGTTCGTCGCCGTGGTCAGGCCCTCCTGGAGTATGCAACAAATAGAGTGTGGAAATTACGTCATAACATACTTAAAAAAACTCCAGACAATCCAAAACAGAGCAATAAGTTTCGCTTTTGTTTGCGTATGGCTTTACGGCTCGTCGACGTCGAGATAATTAGAGGCGGGAAAGGACTGGGGGCTAGGAATGGGAAGGAACTCTGCCATGGCCCTTTGAAGAAACCATCCCGGCATTCTCCTGGAATGATTTGGGGAAACAATGGAAACCCAAATCTGGATGGCCAGACGAGGATTCGAATCCACGTCATCCCGAATGCGAGACCAGACCTTTCGGGCGAGAAAGACACTATGCGCTGTTCCTGCATTGCCGACACTTCGTATGTCCGCCGAGCTTTCGTTTGTCCGCCGAGCCTTCGCTTGTCCACCGTGCGTGGGGAAGTTCCAGTGGGCACAGCTCGCCCGGGTAGAGGACCGGTCGCAGGAATAACCGAGCGAGTTCGAGCGTCAGTAGACGGTAATTTGCACGACACTCATATACACTATGTCAGCTAGGCTTTCCATGTTGGCTCACACCTACGTTCGAGATGGTTGTCACTAGGATTGTAGACTTGCTGGATAATTCTACTGGAAGTAATGCTGCTGTTGTGTGAGTCATTGTTAACCTGCTTTAGATAAAAGCACAGCTTGCAAACCTGATCGAAAAACTTGTTGATTAATTAAAGACCTACATCTTTCTTATTTGCAGCAGATGTAGCTAACTGAACCACGAAATACCTCAAGTCTTTAGATAGACTCAACCAAAAAAAAAAAAACTCTTTCAATGAACTTAAGGAATATAACACATTAGCCGCGTCTGAATGAAGTGTGGACTAATTGAGATATTTCGGAACTACGTAAAATTTCGGCTACTAGATTTTATTTCAGTCTCTTCGGATTGTTAAATGAACCTATTTCCTTGCCATAATTTCTAAGAAATCATAGAAGAATATTCTGGGAGTTTTTGTACTTCAGTAAAAATCATAAATATAGGAAAGATTAGTTTTAGCAACATAGTGTACTTATTTAAGATTTCATCATTTGTATTTAATTTTTTTCTTTGACATTATTTCTTTGCTTACATAATTTAATATCTTTTCATGGTGTTTGTCTTTTACCTAATGCAAGAAGACAGATAACAGAGATTTTTCTTGAATACATTTATTCAAAAAATGAATAATAGTTTGATTTAAAACTATGTGTTTCAATTTTCTAATAAAATCTAATATTTCTGCGTTACAGTTTTTGCAACTACCTGTTGTAATGCAGAACTGCGAAATGCCTATGGCACAACATATCTGGAATCTGACCAAGTATTAATTTTTACTTACTTGGTTAGTTAGTAGAATAATTAATACTTTATTCCTCTAACGTAAAATTGCGTACTGATATTGCATTGTTCACAATTACTTGACATTCAAAGGAAAGCTTTAACACTCACTTCTTAGTGCATATGATTTCTTGATTTAAATTCCCTGAGTCTTGCGTAATATTCAAATTTGCCAATTACTTATACACTTTACAATGTCGACACAATTTTTAAATTCTACACAAACGCCAACTACAATGTACTGTATAGCAAAGATCACTAAAGCAACCAATGATTTCATGTAATTGTGGTTCTTCCTTTGTATTGCATCAGCGACAGGAAAACATCAGCATTAAAACAGATCGTGTTTATATTCGATGCTATGTTCTTTCAAGCTTTAAAAATCTCCGTTCTGACACAGGCACAAAAGGATTCATTTTATTTTCAGAGCAAGCAGAGTCATAAGCAGTGCCTCTCCACTTTATAAATCCTTATTCAAGTTGCTTTCTCCAGTTGACATTGATACCACCGCGAGCATTTCAAGTACTACAAGCGGCACAATCTAATCCCTCAGTTTCATCACAGTTTCGCCAAACTCTCAAGTACGTCAAAACGAACGGCGGAAATTTCGTGTCTCCGGCAACAGAGAAAGAGTTAGGGGAAAGGAAGAAAGGAAGGTATTTGTTCGCGGGAGGAGAGGCGGATTAAAATCACAAAGAGGATGCCCCCACCCGAGGACATTCCTGGGGCGACAGCTCCCACAAAGGATGTTGGCGAGTTGTTTCGTTTATTACAAGTTGGACGCCCTGCTTTTCAGTCTGTAACTGGAGTGTTGCCAATCCCTTTTGTCATGGATGACGTGACTAACAAGTTACTAACCAGGACCCTATATTCTCAGGCACAGTTTATCTCTCAATGATTTCAATAGGTTGTGTACGTATGTACATTGTTACTCTGAGGCTAAAATACAATGGTACAGTTCGATCTAAAAAAAAAAAAAGATTCTGATATAAAATATGCCAGTGTTTGTTACAGTTCTCGCTATTTAGGTCAGAAGCTAACGGAACAATTGTTTTTTATCCATTGCTTTTTGAGGCCAGTGCAAGGTAATGCCCATTCGCGCGTGCCGTCAGGGACTGGAATGCTCAGGTCATAGAGTGTTTTTTGTGCAAAACACCCTCTGTCACCCACAGTTTTTTTATGAAATGCAAAAAAATAGGTATAGATGTAGATGAAAAATAGATATAGTCTATTAATTACTTTAAAATCAACAAGTATAAAGAATAACAGACTAAATATCAAATTTAACGACAGGCAAGTACTAAAAAGTGAAAGAAATTAGACAGATTCCAAAATGTAACAGGAAAATGTAGTAGCTTTAAAAACAGAGGAAGAATTCTTCCGATGATGCCGTGTACTAGATTATGACAAGTTATTGATCTGGAGGGAGCTACTGAAACAAAAATATTCCTCGCACGCAATCACACATTCACCGTGGATGATACTCAACGCACCACCATTGACAGCTGAACAACTATCTGAGAAATCCTGATTGATTTTCTTCCCCTCATCTACTTTCATTGTATGTGTGTGTGATTACGTGTTTGTATAAGCCCAAAAACGATTACAGATGTCATTTTGGTCGTAAACTTCTTGTTTCTGTGCTTTTTTTTATCTGTTTTTTTGTGCTGATTTTTATAGTGAAGCTTAACAACTTTCGTAAATTTTTATTGTCTGTGACAGGTAAAGGAGGAGAGTAGCTACTGTTGTCTCGTATAGACGTAGCACCTTCTCTCTGGCTCAGCCACATCGCACAGTGCCGCAAGTCAGAAGAAATACAAGACTGTGTGTTAAGTGTCGACCGAAGATTTTAAAATCTGAAATCAAACTCATTCCACGCACTGTAAGGACACGAACTATACCGCTCAACAACTCGTCAGAGAAAGAAAGATTTGAGATCTACTTGAGACAGCAAACCGTCCGCAGGTAAACAGCGACATGAAAGTCACCTGCCCTCTGTGCGTTTGAGGTGCGGCTGGCTCATTGTGGGCAGCCGAGCACTCAGGTAAGCAGAGCCATTGTCTGATATGGGAGCCCGGGGAAAACCGTCCCTCAGTTAATATTTCATTGGCCAGCGGCGGATCGTATTCTCTGGACAGCCACTCCGTCTCCACTGTGCAAACTCTGTGACGGCCACTCGTCTGGCTTATAATACGCCACAACTCTGTCCGCACGAACGGATTACGCAATCACATAGCAGTGGTGGCCGGGTTTTAGGATTCGATATTCTTTAAGAAATACATAAAACACGAACAACCTAGCAACATTGCTTCAATGTCCACTAAGGAACACTACACTGCGCTGTGATCCGCCATCAGTATCATTTTCTTAAAATTACTCAATAAGGTCCATAAAAGTTAAACACTTGAACGTATGTGCCTGCAACATGGGTCACAGTATGTTTTTTTATTATTATTATTTATATAAATGTTTACCCAGCATTGTGGGTGAGCGGTAACTATCTGGTATCACATTCAGGGAGACGTGGGTTCGAATCCCCGAGCAGGCATCCAGATTTGGGTTTTCCATGGTTTCCCCAAATCACTCCAGGCGAATGCCGGGATGCTTCCTTCAAAAAACCAAGGAGGAATTCCTTCCCGTTCCTTGCCCCCCGTACTTTCCCGCCTGTAATGACATCGACGTAGACGAGCAGTAAAGCCATAAACGTAAGCACAACACATTTATATAAATGTTTTTTTAGCCTGAAAAGATTAGGGGTGTCAAGTTCTCTCTTGAATCATGTTCATAATAAGTATGTTTACACTTTACACAAATTAACAATATGTAGCACTTATTAGTTTTAATGATATTGATGTTTAACAGGTGCATCAGTAAGTAGTATAAACTAATGCTGAAAAAAAACGGTGCAAACGAAATAATTGTGAAGGCTGTATAATCTTGTGAAAACACTCAAACTAATAGTAGTGATGGTACAATAAATATGTGAAAACTATGTAAATTAATACATACAACTGAATTCTAAGAATAAATTAACTGTGGATGAAGAGATTGTTCAGCAAGCGCTGAGACAGGGAAAGCTTTCTCAAAGCCTATTTAAATGGACCTGTTTCTTTGGTAGTTCTAATTTTTAGGCGAAGATCAATTCCCAATCTGGCAGACAATATGAGGAAGGAATTGGCAAGGGTTTACTAGATATGGGACTAGATGGTCAGTATATTTGAATGGAGGGATCTGGTGTTAATATTTCAGGAAGGTCGTAAGTGTGTGATTGTAGAATAAAGGTTGGCGCGAGTTATGGGATTTATGAGACAACGAAGGAGACGTGGAGTTGGGAATCGTTGCGGATCGCAGGTGCGTAACCATTGTAAGCGATGATATGAAGGTGAGACATGGTCGTACAGTCGCAGATAAACCTTACGCAAGAGTTCGTGAAGAGTTCAAGATTCTAATGTATTTCAGATATAAATCAATAATTTTAAGCAACTTTAAGATTTTCTTAAGTGTGGGGTTTTAACTCAAAATAATGATTCAAATTTTCATGTCGATATAACCCTTCTCTATAGTTACTTCGACATTATTCACTTTCTTGGTTCCGTACCATGCGGTAAATGAAGCCCTATTGGTAATACTCCCCTGTTTCCTTGCCACATGCCTCCTGCATTTAAACGGAATAAGTTATGTACTTAAAATGTCACCATTTTGTTTTTGCTGACCCAAAACCAAATATTCTACTTAAAATTTTGTAAAATTATATTAAGGAAAGTTTATATACTTATAAAGGGGGTGGAAATCCTTAAGTCGAGAACTAAGATATTGTTTACTTTTAAAAATAAATTCGTCAGCGGCAATCAAAATCGTAGCTGTTAGACCATTGTTGTTATCCTGTCTACCTTAAAAAGAGTATTACTTAGGAACTTGATACTTGTTCCCAGTATCAACCGTTTTCGGTATTTAAACTACAACCTATAGGGAAACAACTTATGTATATTATAATTCCTTCTAAGAAAATTCTTCAATGTACAAACTTCATTGTGATAAAATAGCGTATCGCTGGACCAAAGATTGTTATTGTCAGTTGCAATATCGCAGAGCAGACTCTCTGGTTTTTTAGAGGTAGTAGTAAAGCAACAGCCGTGTACGGCGGAATAAAACTGGTTTAAGGTAGTTATGTTATAATGGAGACAATAGGAAATGTTAAATAGAATATAGAAGAGAGAAATGTATGATTTAATAATTAAATAGTTAAAAGGTAAAAGGGAATTTTAATCAATGATTAAGCTGTAGGATTCAATACACGCAACTACAATTTGTTTTTGTACAAATGCGAAAATAGTAATCTTACAAACCACTGGAACCACTTTCATCTAATGCAGTTTCTACGTTTCGAGCAAAGCAAGCAAACGTTTTTATTTTCGTGTATTTTGACATGTTATTGTCAAATCTGAGAATGTATCAAGCACTAATTTTTGTACCATGCTTCTACCTTCCAACCTGCCACGTACAGGATACTCATTGAAGTCATCAGAATTTGGAACTGTAATTACAAGAGGCTGGATTCACACTCCACCGAGTATTTATGTTGAATAATAATGTGGGATTCAAAAATTAATCCTTTCAGAAATTAAAAAAAAAAAACAACTCAGATACATCTTTAGTTCAGAAGAATGTATTAAAGATACTTACGTTTTTTTAATATTTCCTGTCATGCTCGTCCTTTAAAACTGATTTTACGGTTCAGCACAAAGAGAAAACACAAAACAACTGCAAAAAGCAATATTTTCAACTCTTATTTTTAATTGAAAAGTGTAGTTTAAGAAATGGTTTTTGACTAGACGTGGGAAATGCTAATTACTTGTAAATTTACTCTCTACTCATGAAAACGTCTATGTTCGTTTACACTATTTCCACGGAAGTTTACACATAGAACTCTAATGACGAAACGCAGTGGCTATTAAGGATATATTGGTTTCTGTAGGAAATTTTTTAAAAAAAACTGGTATAGATCGCTGATCACTTTTTCATTATATTTTATTATTAAGTGACTTTACAGAAATATAGGAACGTTTTATTAACATTAGGCGTCGTTAAGAAAAACTGTTAAATTAGGGATCCGAGTGCTATAGCCGAAAATTGCTGTAAATATTAGACCGTTTGGCACAAGTTGCCCCTTTAATTGATTCTTAAATTATTGGGAAAAGGATATGAAATTAATCCAGTCCTAAGAAAACTACTTGTCATTTTTCATAATGCAGTTGTATTTAGATCGATATATAAAAAAATTGAATTTCGTGAGGTCTTAACTTTGTAGGGACGGAGTTTCAAAGTGTTTCGTATTCCGCCTACAACTTGAAGTAGAGTATGAAGAACGGAGTGTCCTCGAGTACTTCACGTGCTAGAGCAAAATTTTTTCAGGAACCCGTGACCTATCGATTGCAACAGGCAATTCTTGCATATTATTTTTTTAAAAAATTAATGATTATCGTAAAAGAAAGAGAAATCAAAAATATATTCCGCCATTTTTCCATGGTAAAACATTTTCTTTTTTAATTTTGTATTTTCTATAACGAGGGTGATATAAGACAAACATAACACTTAATCAAAAAAGCCCATTCACTAAGCGATTCTTCTCGTTAAGAATTATAAACTACGTTGAAAGATAAGACTTCGAGATACTTGAGACTCCAAGCCATTAAATGGCCAAAGACCACTTGAAAAAAATACGGAGCTAACGAAATGAACGTTAATGGTCTATGGTCAAAATAAATTTTAACGAACCATTGAAAGCTAGGGAAAGCTCAATATTTTGTTCGCCGTGAAGTTTGTGCCAAGAAGGAACTCAGGAGGAACGGGCCAATTTTCATCAAAGCTATGGCAGTAAAACTGACAGAGCTACGAGTTGGCAACCGGCCGATCTGCCAGCTGACTCCGCACGAGGGGAGCTGCAATGCTGCCAACAGCCCAGGACACATTATCCTGAGTGGCAGGATGTTCAGACCTCCTAAGTTTCTGCAACTGTAAATAAGAAAAGCCACTTCAAACTCAGACACAATCCTCGCTTAATAACCTCTGCGGATACTATGTTGCTCCCTAACCTGCGTCATATCTGCATTCTAGTTTGTTTAGTTGATTTTTTCACAATTAATTTATTTTTTGCCCTGTTGACTGGTAGAAAACAAATTCAAATCCTTTAAGTAGTCAGCATAGGTCGATACAGGGAGGTAGCTATCTTCCAGTAAGGACCACTGCATTGAAAACACTAATAATAATAATTCAGTGTGGTCGTAAAGACTTGGTGACAGGGTTTCTATTAGCTGAGCATTCCGCCTCCTGTCGTAGCCACCTTAGTCTAACCCCGTAGTTCTACCGTGAACAGGGGCCCTACAGCTTAAGGTGGTATCCGAACCACGGAAGCGTTCTGACGTACTTCACATTAAACAGCAAGGTGTACCAGAAGTGAAGGTCGGGTGATGTGCATATGAAAAAATATCCTCGTTGAGACAGGGATTCGAACCCGAGACCTTTCGATCGGTAGTCGGATATCTTAAACACTGAGCACCAGATCGCTCTATTGAAAACACTAATTCACTGCGGTAGTGACAGCATTATTTTTTAAAAAAAGGTCGATTTTCATAGTATGCTGTGCATCCACTAACAACAGCAGTAAGCTCCTTTTTTTTTTGCAACTAAATGTTTGTGTTTTTACAAAAGAAATTTAACTGAATTGTGTAAAATAAAGTTTAGTAAAATAAAAAAAATCTCTAGTAAACTTATTTTATACAGTCCAAACACGGCGGAATCGACATGAATGGGAGAAGACTGAAATAAATTGCGTCCGTAGTGCATCAGAGTTCAGTGCTGAAAGTCTGTTCATCTTAAAACTATCAAAAAACCTAATTGACGAGGCTCCTACTCGAGGTGCTTGGCCATTCCATCCTGAATCCTTGCTGTTCATCGATCAAATCTATTACTTTACGAATTAACTGGGTGAGGCACATTATAATCTGCTGCATTATGCTGTTCCGGATATTAATTCCTCTATAACTTTCATGATTTGTATTCTATCTCCCTTTTTAAACACTGGTAATAAAATAGTTAATTTCCATTACTTTATAAATTTTAGCTCATTTAAAACTTGTACATGAATGATGTGTTAGTAGGACGTTAATTAAAGTTATTATCCTTAATTCATATTAAGAATATAAATTTAGATGAAAGTGATAAGAATAAATTTTATGAACACTGCACTTTCCATAGAAAAATGTACTGTAATTTCCTGTAAATAACAGATTATAAACTTCGAATACGTGTAGTATTATCAGACCTATCTATTTCTTTGATCTTTATGAATCTTAAATCCGTTCCGTGTTATGGGGTGGTATTCTTTTCGTTGTGTATATTTTGAACGTTGTTTATCTAATCGCATTTCTTTCACAACGAGGTTAGATACTTAACGTACGCTCAGGTTCTTTTTGCTTACTATTTTATGTCTAAGTCACGATTCACCACAACATAATTTATATATGTTCTATTTCATTCGATACCGTTTGTGCTTTTTATCAACAAAGAGGTTTCATAAATAAATAACTTTAGCCTACTCTCGCTACTCAAAATGTTCCCAGACAATTAAGAAATGTCTGTTTAAAGTTTATCAGACGTTGTCACATTACTGATGCCAATGTTCCATTCATAAAAGGTGAAAACTAACACTTTACCTTTGTCCAGATCGTCAGTCAGAACCCATCTTTATGTTCCGATTGACCTAGCAACAATTATGGGTAACTCTTACCCCCACACAGATCACTTCTTGGTCAATAGAAAATTTCCTCCTGCAATTAATATAATAGTGCTTTCCCTAAATATTGTTTTTATTTTTACACGAACACTGTAGATATATGTATTCTCCAAACACAAGTTTATTTTCACTTTTTTTAACAAAAAATAATAAATGCAAACATGAACATTACTCCTCTGCGCCACTGACTGCAAACCGCGTCTTATTCATTCCATCCTCAGAATGAAACCAAACAATGTCCCTTCCTCGTCTCTTATTCTTCTTGTTCTGTGAATACAAACCGCAGTAGGTTTTCAGGTTAATACACTACTTTTTATTCTTAACATTAAACAATCCTACGATCCATATCTAAATGTACAAATGCAAATAATGGGGTTCCTCGATCAATCTTTCCCTTATAGAATTTTGTTGTAATTATTCTGTTGGCATAAGGAAACTTCTTAAATGACATATCTGAGACGAAAAGGACCAAACGAATTCCTTAGAATAAGATCACAGGCGTTGAGTTTATACGCTATTGTGAGATTTCATTTAAATAAACTACATTCTGTAAGAGTTATTAGGAAAAAACTGTAAAAAAAGAATCAAAGTGAATGCTATTAAAGAGAATTCAAGGAAATGGGATGTAAAAAGCTTGTGTATAAGAAACAGTGTGTACATTGCGTTCACGAAACTAGGTAACGAAAAAAATCATTGAAGGTTTAGATTTGAAGATCCGTGTACTATCACGGACTCTGACCCAGTGAGAAGGCAGCTGTCGACGAAGTGGGGGAGCTTTGCCGCCTTCCCGAGGGATCCAAGTCCATCCTCAAGGAGGAAGTTTGCTCTCGCTGGGGATTAAAACGAGCGCCACTTCTCTCACGAGAGTTGAACGTCAGAGACCTTAGTGCTATCAGACAGACACGCTGCGCCACAGCAGCCGCCTGCTCTCCAGATCTCATTTTATGAACCACTTTGTGCTGTACGAGTGTCTGGGTGCGTGTTACAGGCTGCTGAAATCCTGATGACAGATAAAAACAAACAATTTCAAGAAAATGTCTCACGGGAAATTATTGCAACAGTATTGTTTTTTTTTTTTTTTGTTGTTTTTTTGCCAACTTTCTGATACTACAGACTTCTCAGTTGGAAAATTTGTCAAAGTACTAAACACTTTATTGTACAACATAAACAGATATACATCAGAAATAACACATAATTCAAATAATTTATTGCTTATTATTCCAACTGATCTACTTTTAAAAAGATTTGACGTCATCTCAATCATAACTGAATAATGTAATACATAACTGAAATTCATTTTAGCTCATATTTCCTTTTTTCAGTTTTAAAATTTCGTTTAAGGTTAATTTCATTGTTATAATTTGGAATTTCATATAAAATAGATTAACTTCTTAGCAACAAATTACTTTAGAATACACGTACGTCGTACATACATTAATACTGGATTATCGGAATAAAAAAACTTTTAAATAATCTTTTGCAAAAACTCTTCATCTGCGTCATGTATTATCCTAATTTGTAATTCTGAAAACAAAGAAGATTATTCTGCACCTTCGTTGTTATGGAATATTACTGCCAATTTAGCATCTTATAATATAAATGTGAATGAGTTTTATTATGCTGTGGTTTTTATAGCTTGTATTAAAATATTTATACATAACTTCTTGTTTTAGATTTAAAGTTAATTTATACTCCTGTCATGGAAACAGTTATTTCTGCACCTACTCTGAGAAATCAGTGTGCTATTTTCTTCAAAGGCAAGATGACGAAGTGATCCATGTAGTTGCCTGGTTTGTACTGACACACAGTAGAAAGAAAGTGTGTATTCGAATTCAACCTTCTGCGATTTTGGGGTGCATTTTTTTCCCATTCAGAGTATATATATATATATATATATATATATATATATATATATATATACCTGCTTTGGAAATGTATAGGGAAAGATGTGAATCTTAGTTCGTAGCTCAAAGCTGTAACTTACATAAATCACTAAATATTCCAGTTTTTCTTCTAAAAACTTCTGTATGGTGACGAGAAGAACACAAATTTGTTATTTAATAATGAGGAGATCATCATTATCTAAAAAATGATCTAATACGAATTGTATAGCAGCCAAAATATTCAAAATTTAACATACGAAAGTAAGCGGAAATACAGCCTCTGGCGGATCTAATTATTCTTTCTTTACAAAGTCATCGTTCAGTGTGATACATTTCTGTCAGCACAATTTCCTCTTGCCTTAGTCGTTTCTGAAAAACAGTAAAAAAACAAACGTCTTCAATATGAGAAATGTAGTATTCAGTGACGTTAGGGTGATATCCTATCAATGTAAGCATCATTTATGAAATGAGGGCTCAGTTAATTGAGAAATATGCAGGTTGATGTAAAATCTATAAAATCTAATTACAGTTAAATATTTCCGAAAGGGATACTCCAGCAGAATGTACAGGAAGCTGTCTGCCCATAGCATCCCTTTTTTGTGATCCATCTTCACCGTCCCATCTCAAATTCCTTATATAAAAGTCATTATGTCGTAACTGATCATTTAATCATCCCTCAGATATTCCGATACCTCCTCATAGCAACGTATCTCTGCAATAATTCTATCATAGCAACTGACTTTAGACATTGCCTGGGGACGGTTAATTTTTTTCTTCATTGCTTCTTAGTTTTTTTATTTGTCTACCCTTAAGTACATTTCTTTGCATCGAGGATAGACACATAGTTATTTGATTTCTGGAAAGTATGATACATTTAATTTCTGAGTTTTAAAGTATCTTCCTCTAAAAAATAAAAAAAAATGAAGTTTGTTTATATTCCTGACAACATTTAATTTTTTTCTCGCTTCTAAGTCTTCAGTCAAATTCAGTGAAATGTGTACATTTATTTCTCTCCTTGAGTGGCATAAAATAATTTCGAATCTTAACAAGAGACACCATTTAATTGCGTCAAACACATTCTTTCATCATGAGCATTGAAACCTTTATGTTACTCAAGTATTTAAATATATCTGTGAACTAAATGTTTACTGACAATTGGAGCAATAAAAGATATGATTTTCCTCTTTGCTTAAATATGTGTAATGGAACTTGCTTTGACGAGGGTAGCTCAGTTGACCATACGCTTTCTGGATTTAATTTTTTTATTTAACTGTTATTTAATCTACCAACAGGTAGAAAGAACTTAAAATTTTCTGTTACTTTGTTTATGGTGTGCTTAGATTGTTTCACAGGGAGTCGTTTAAACACATGGCTTACTGTTACATCGAACCCTCAACTACCAAGTGGGTGCTTTCGCTTGACACAGTGATGTCGCAACGGAACTCCCAAGAGGTCTTAACCTGCGTGCAGTGATTAGCAATGAGGCGTGAACACTGGTAAACGAAGCGTCTCCTCTCCAGCCCCTGGGACGTGAGTCCTCGAGTCCTTTGTTTTAGCAGAGAGCTCTCGACAGCGTACAGAGCCCAAGCGATACAACATTGATACCATCAGCTGCTGCCTGTCAGGAACAACTACTAACACTGCTGCCTCCGAAATGTGTTGATGCAGGTTCTGAACAATGGTGGAACCGGTTCAATTGGGGTTTGCTTATTTTCAGTCAGGTAGGACAGTCACAGTCGCAGTTTCTTTCTGTATAGCAATGGAAGAATCTGAATGATTAGTACTTTAAAAGTGCTCGAAATGCGTTAAAGCGAATAAAAAAATCCATTGTCTTCCATTGACAGATACAACACAGGTAATTCGAAATGTATTTGTTCCATGAAGTGCAAAAGCAATTTACACAGTCTTAATTTTGGCAAATCTGACATATTTCCGAAATAAAATTAGCTAACACCTAACTTTAAGTACTGCCTAACCGTTCCTAATACTTCCCAGATGTACATCTACATCTACCTATATACTCTGCAATTCACAAAATTGTGGGTGGCAGAGGGTGCTCAGCACCAAAGCTAATCTCTTTGTTGTGTATTCCAATCCCTAATGGTACGAGGGGAAAAAAGAATTCATATAAGAATCATTGCAGCACCTTATTTCTCTAATCTTATCTTTCCTGTCATTCCGGCTCAAATAGGTTGGTGGACGAAGTATTTCACTACATTCGTGAGTGAAAGTGGGAGTACACATGTTTACCAATAAGTTTAAACGAAACGTGCGTCGTCTATCTACCAGAGACTCCCAGCCTAGTCTACTAATCAGTTCAGTGACGCTTTCATAAGGGCTGTAGCAAGTGGTCACGAATCGAGCGGCTCTTCTCTGTACTTTCTCTATACTTTCGATCAACCCCTTACGAAACGGATCCCAAATTGGCACAACAATAGTCCAAATGTGGACGCACAAGAGATTTGTACGCTATCTCCTCTATTTGTTCATTGCAATTTTTCAAGATTCGACCTATGAATCGCAGCCTAGAATTAGCTCTACCTACTAACGAATTAATGTGTAAGTCCCATTTCATGTTCCTTTGTACTGTTACTCCCAAATATTTCATAGAATCGACCATATCAATAACTGATTGTTTAACTCGTATTTCTGAACAATTGGATTCTTTTTGTTAGTTATGCTCATTGTCTTGCACTTTTTACAATTTAGAGTAAGTTGCCACTCAGCGCACCAAGCCAAAATAACATCCAGATCGCGCTGAATTTCTAAGCAATCGGCCAAATTCTTACTTCCCTATAAATAACCGCATCATCAGCAAACAATCTAAAAAGGCTTTTCACTTTGTCTCCGAGATCGTTTATAAAAATTAAGAAAAGAAGTGGTCCTATTACACTTCCTTGAGGTACACCCGATGTAACATCTAGATTAGAAGAACTTTCTCCTTCAACGACGACATACTGCGACCGACCAGTTAGAAAATCCTTTATCCATTCACAAAGCTGATCCGATATACCGTACGCTCGAAGCTTCGCTAAAAGGCGGTTGTGTGGCACAGAGTCAAAGGCTTTCTGAAAATCTAAAAAAATTGCATCTACTTGTGAACCTGCATCAATAACTTCATTACGTCGTGTGTAAATAGGGCCAGCTGTGTTTCACATGATCATTTCTTCCGAAATCCGTGTTGATGTGTGTGCCATCAGCTCTTCGAAGTTATCTCTGGTAGATAAAAGCTTTTCTATTCTTTATTTCAAACTCTTTGTGACTTTTGCAAGAGTCAGTCAGTCTATTTCTCTCATTCATTTTTACAATTTCAGTCATTTTTACAATTGTTGGGATAAATGTTGCTACTCCGCACCTCTCTGTTGATAGGGACCCCTCTTGAATCGTATCAAAGCACCTTGTTTCATGTGATAATTTATTTGGTGTTCACCATGGTAACCACTAATGGTGATTTTTTTTCGTCCCTCATCCACTATGATCTTACGCCTAGTCGACATCGTGGTCCTTAGATGTTGGAAAGGGCTGGGGTCAAGGAAGGGCATAGATATCGGTCATGACCTTTTGAAGGAACCATTTCAGCATCCATGTGAAGTGATTTCGGGAAACCATGGATGGCCGGATGGGAATCTGAACCCTCGTGCTCCCAAATGCCAGGCCTGATCGTTACCGCTCTCCCAGCGGGTTCCGTTTGAATAAGTAAAGCGACGGAAGAATTATCACTAGAACTCGGATTTTTTGGTTCCAAAAACCTTATTTTAGGTGTCTAAAACAGGCTGCATTCAAATGCAAAATAGAGTCTAAAAATGCCAAAAATAGGCTATCAAAATTGTGGTCATGTTCATAAAATATAAATAAAAATTCGTTAATTTAAAATGTAACTTCGAGAAGGGTAATTTAGCAGAAATAATTAATATTTTGAAAATTATATTGCAGTGTGATAGTAAGAATATCCTTTGTGTTTGTTCTTTCAAGGTATCTTTTACAATGAGCAGAAGAAATATTTATATTCCCAATATATTTCTTAACCAGGGAAACAAACTTATTCACTCTAAGAAGTTCAAGAAGTATAAGTTCAAGTTCAACAAGTTATATGCAGAAAGGAATGGCCAAATATCTTCAGTAACTTGATAGTAGCAATCACTGAGCAAACACTATCCGACGTTTATTTTAAACAACCAAATCGCAGCACGTATATATTTAAAATAAACTTTTTACAATTTAGATCGTTTAGCAGTCTAGTTCTGTAAGTGCTAAATATTAAATTAACAGACTTTTTGATTTGATGTTCTGATGTAAATGTATCATCTTTTTAATAATGTGAAGTTAAAAGTTTTGAACTAAGGGCCTCACATAGGCACACAAAACAGGGCTGCCAGACGTTATATGCTCAGAAGCGAAGTTCAATTTCGAGATTCTATGCTAGGAAGCCAGCCATACTATTAATTAAAAACTTGACAAACGTACATGTACGAGAATTACACTATTGAAGTATTATTAATATAATGGTGAGAGTTATTCAACACACCGTTACATTTTGCTCACATGCTTGTTGGACATGTCGCAATGTGTAAAGTTTCCATTTGTTTAGAAATTGGGAAAATTTTTAATCCACTGTCTAATTAAATCATAGGGCCTTCTGGTGCATTACGGGACACATGTCTCACTATAGCTTCTGTGCGAACAGGTACCAAGACGTTCACTTGAATTGTTGTACATAAATACTTAAGAAATTATTTGTGTTTTTCTGATTTTTTATATTCTAAAGAATATTACGTAAGACAGATAAACATTGGTCGTAACGATAATGTAGGCACTTTTAGGCACTATAAAACAACAAATAAGCGGTATAAATGCCCATAAATCATATATATATGTAACGTCATTTTCATGTATTTCATTCAGAAACAAAATATGTTTATGCCTAAAATCCTAGGTCTAGTGATCACACTTATCAAGAGTCAGTCTCCTTCATAACCTTATGTTTAAAATACAGCCTCCTGCCTCTTTACAAGAGTAACTGTGACATAATAATAGTTATATAGACATTGACGAAATCAATTAGTGTAAGCGTACAGAGATACTAAAACTCTTGATACGCGGTAAGTGTCAGCTCAAATGTTATCATGTCCAATGTAACAGTTCACTGTACAGTTACGTGTCGCCGGTGTATATAACAGCTGTGTTGTTCCAGGAGCCATAAATGCTACGAACTGTAATTAACAAGGCCACCGCTTTGCAGTTATGAATAAGTTGTTTGATGTGCGGACGTCCAGTTCAGTTTGTTACCAATTACTCTTTCAGAACAATTCGCTTCGTTGTCTGCTGCGCTGCTATTATAAGGAAACAAATGTTCATTACATTACACGCGGATTCTTGATTGAGTGGCTTTACGCTCTGTGTCTGTCATCATCAGTGGCTCATATATATATCATCATGGTGTAGTTAGCAGAGTTGTTTTTAACACTCCCCGAAAACTAAAACGTATTGCATCTTCAGTAATTATCACAAAGATTTGAAAGTTTCCAAACATGAGAGCGAAATGTGTGATAGTGCTATAATACTATATGGCTACTTAGTGGAGTAATACTCAGTTATTCTATATGCAGATCTTTATGTGCAGATAATGAAACTAGCCAGTACTCCAAAATACTTCTGTTGCAACATTGTAATCAACTACAGTATAAACTACTTCTAAATCAGTCAAAAATAATCGTTTGACGCGGAGTTCTGACAACTAATTCTTTGAGTTTTCCTATGACAGTGACACAGAATAAAGCGGGAACATCTACATCGAATATAAATACCTTGTAACCCAGTCAGAAATAGCGGACTGAACGTAGTCTCTGGGAGTTCATTTCCTCGCAGTTGTTTATCTAAATACAATTATCACTAAATAATCTTCATAACCTTTAAAACAATGTATTTTAGTCATTTTACTATATCAGCGATATCTCTGGATAGAGGGTAGAAGAAAACATCTACACTGACTGATTATAAATAAACAAAAAGCAACTGATGATAAATACGTTAATTTAAACACAATTCCCTCCTTGGTGGTTGCTTAACTAAATAGAATTGTTATTAAGTATTGTCCATTACTCAATTTTTCAGTAACAGCTCTAGCCAAAATTATTCTCTTAACTAAGGCCGAGCGCTTTGCGTCAGCGTTACGAACATGATAGCATAGATATCACGCTTAGCATTTTATTAGTATTGACGATGGACGTATACAAATTTCTTGTATATGTGAACAAACTGCAGATTTTCTTTTTAACAATGAGAAAGTGCATCAACTGGAGAAGAAGCACTTTTGACAGGAATTTCCCTCAACTTTTCCTTCCAAAAACCGATTTTATTCATTTTGTAAAAGTATCAACTTAAAGCACTGGCCGGGTGGAATAATAACCAAGAAATAAAGCCAAGGTAAAATACTATGACTCTTGTGTATTTCAAGAAAAGCAGGTAGGTATTTCCCCGATCCTTAAATAGTTTTTAAACTTCTTATTATTGTTTCATACTTTTTTTAGGGAAAACTTTCCTATACAGATGATTAATTATAATCATCATTGACAACAGCTTGGATGTTTAAGTTTGCAGTAGTTTCTACAGTATCATGCAATTATTGATTAATTGTAATCATCATTACAACAACTTGAATGTTTTAAGTTTGCAGTAGTTTCTACAGTATCATGCAATTATTATGAACAAAAAAATGTAACTATATGTGTGTATTCTGTTTTGAAAGTATCTTACATGCGGGACTTTCTTTTTTTCTTTAGAGTATACGTGTATATTGACCTGTGATTGACGTGAAATAACGAAGTAACACGTAAATATAAAATCTGATAATTTGTAGTGGCTGCATTGTTTAAACTTTGCAGTAGCCTAAATGAATAAAAAATTATTCATTTTTTATGTTTCAGGGAATGGACATAATAATGATCGTCGGTTTCGTTCATTTCTTTTAAACGTTTGTAGCAGGACAGCTTGCAGTTAAAAAGAAGTTAGTCTAAGCTAGGGTTATCAGACGTCCCCGTTTGCCGGGGACAGTCCCCGTATTTAGCTCTCTGTCCCCGGACAGATTTCGTCCCCGCAATGTCCCGGATTTTTACTGTTTTCCCTAGAAATTTTTTTGGGCATGAATATAAAGAAATACTAGGTTACAATAAAATTAGGTGGCTTTCTCTTGTACCAGTTATCAGAAGAATATGTGAAATCTATCCTGCTCTCAAATAATTCTTCCGGTCTGAAGACCGCTCAAGTGGTTTGATGATCCCTGCACCTTCTTGTGGAAAATTTTTCAAACTCAACTTTTCCCCTTTTTCAGGATACAATAATACAGGCAGAAGGCACTGAAGTCACAGTAATTGAGTCTTCCATGATACTGAGTAATTTAGTGAAGTAGCTTACTTCAAGGAAGGAAGAAAAGTTTATTCCTTAGTTTACCATTGACGTTTTGTTGAAAATAAGGGCTGAGATAGACGCCTTCGAAACGTCTCTCAAGTGTGACATCTTAACGTGGCTGGAAGCCCTAGAACTATTTATTTATATACAACGCTGTGAAAAATTTTAATCTTAAATGATAAATATGTTTCTTTTAGGTTACTCCAACCTTTAATCATATAACTTATAAAAGTGCAACGCTTCATTAGGACAAATGCCGAAAGCGTCCCGGATTTTGGTGTAAATGTTCCGAAGCGTCCCCGGATTCGGTGAGAAAATTCTGGTAACCCTAGTCTAAGCCGCTTACAGGAATTTGAAAGAGAATCTGTAGGTTCTCTTCTAGCAGCGGGATATGGTACACTCTTCTATCAGCAGGACTTTGCTTTACAACTTTCTGACTAATGACTGAAATATTTATTCAAAATTCATAACTACTCAGAAACATGAAACTAAACTTTAAAACCTGTGATAACACTGGAAAGAAACAAAATAAGTATTTAGTTGGTTTTTCTATGGGGTGATTTCTTGAGGGAGGAATAACAGACACATGAAAAGATTTTTTTAAAAACACATAACACTTTACAGAGAACGAAATGACTCAATGAAGCAGACTAGAGAGGCTCTTGCTTGTTTTTGTCACTGCTCCTCCAAGATGATGCTCCAAATTCCGTCTCAACTTAAGCTCGTATTTACTTTGAGTAGAATGTATTAATTAAACTTTGGACAAGTGGCACGGATCCTATTAGTGTGATCGTAAATCGATAATGTAATTTAATTTAATTGCAATGGAGCACACGCTCCGGTGGCAATTTCCCTAAACACTCATCTTTCCCTTTTCCTTCACCCACCTACATTTTCCCTCTACAAATTTTAACTTTAAATTCTGTAAACGTCTTTGGTAAAGTATTCATCATTTCCCTTGGTAACTTATTCCAATCCCTGACGCCCTTACCTAAAAGGAGAATCTTCCCACACCCTTGTGCCTGAAATACAGTGCCAGCTTGTGATCATGGTCATCTTTTCCCTTCCATGCACTACTTTTCATATCTACGCCAATATCTTTCCATGGCTCATCACCAGTATACGCCTTGTACACTCCCATGACCCTCTTCACCCTCATCCTTGTGATGTCACGAGACAATTGAAGATATAATTAGGAAGTTTAAGAAGTAGTATTTAATTAGAATGAGGATAGGATTAAGTAATTCCAATTAGGTAGCGAGAGTGAGGCGGAGAGCTTTTTTATTTTAAGATTTTCAAGTGGCTACAGACTACTATCATGGCGGTTAAGTCATGCTGTAGAAGTTCGGGCACTCTGCTCCCGCCCAGAGTTTGGCGGGGATAAGGATGGTACAGTAGCCACCCCACAAACACAAAAGTTACCTCTCGGATGGGGTAGTATCGGTGGAACTCTGTGCTCCCTCCCATTTGGTAGAGATTGTCCTCCCGCCAATGGGGAAGTAAGTATCCAATGTTGGTAGTACTCCCCCCAGAAGAAGATCAGCCCACCCGAATTCCGTTAGGTGGGTATTATATAAGGCCTCACAATGGGTCCAGAGGCTCTCAGATTGACCAGTTTTTTCCCAGTGCTATGCAGAAGAAGTTCGCGATTTTGCTCCGCGCGGTTTCATGATGTAAGCCCATATTATGTTCTGTTTCTCTCTCTCTCTCTCTCTGTGTGTGTGTGTGTGTGTGTGTGTGTTTCTGCCATACATCACATTCGCTCAAGTTTGTAAGGTAAACTAAGTATATGAAGAAGGAAATTGTAATTGTCTTATCAAGATGATGATTAGTGGATTGAATATATGTGTTTGAACAGAAAGCCTATAGTTTGTCACAGCGTACTATTTATCAGTATATAATTCAAATCAGTGTGGTGCATCTAAACAAATTTTATTTTTATTTGTAATTGTTCCAACCCTTTTACCTGGATGAAATGAAGGAATGGATAATAAATCATTAATAAATTGGCCGGAAATTAATTAGAAGGAGGGATGGGACCGTTACGTCCTGTCTCGCAATTAATCCCATTCCAGATCCTTTACCATATCTGGTATTGATTGCTTATCAAAATATTGAATCAAATTCGAATATTTTAGTTACCAGGACATGAAAAGATTAACAGTTAAGTTTCTATTCAAGTAATAATTCAATTTCGCAATTCGCTTTCGACAAAATCTAAAACGTTTACCACTCCCTGTCATTAAATATACACAAAAAAATGACACTTCCATTTGTTGAATGTCATTAATGTTCGCATTGTCACTAAACTCTGAAAGAGATATATTACTGGGACAGTTTGCCGTAATTCCATTATTTTCTAACATCGATACATAAGTGTTATAAAATACTTTGTAAAGTTTTTATATATATGGTGTATGTTTGATATATTAACTAACTATTGGATCAACAAGCTCATAAAATTATGCAATATAAAGAACCGAGACACTAAAGTCATTCAGAAAGCATTCACAGCAGTATAATTTACTGTCAAGACATTATATTCTCCATTGGATTCGGCAGTGTAGCTCATTGTGCTGAGGCTCCACACACTGGATCCGGAGGTACAACGGACCGAGCACGAGCCCAGGTCCACGCGTACCGGCCGTCCTGGCTGCAGCCATCAAGGCGAGTGCCAGGATGGTCGCCAACCTTCGATTCACAAATCACACATTCCACAAACAAAAAAATTCACTTATATCACGCTGAACATAGTTACAAGTTTCACAGAATGATGTTAAAACTTTATTTTCCCTATTAGTACTTAATACTGCCTAATAGTAGAATTAAAATGCTTGGCGTCAGGACGTGCATGCGGCCGCAAAACCATAGCTCCAAATCTGACAATGCCAACGATAAGACTCATCGAAGGCAGCCGACCGTAAAATGTTTGGAAAGGTGATCACACCTTTAAATGGTAAACTAACGACGATATTGTGCTGACAAAAAGTTTTTATTAATAAAGTCACACTGAAGCTAAGGTAAAAGTAAGAGCTCAATATTTGTCGTCCGTCGACGTGTCGGAAAGTGACGCACGCGTGGGAAACAGGGCGCGGGCGTCAGGTAGGCCTCCCTGCCCCACCAATTACCACTAATGGAGCGGCAGGAGCGGAATCGATTCCCGCGGCAGGTCGACCGCAACTATCGACGTCCGGCAGGCGTTAGAGCTGTCGATATCGGCGTGCACCTGCGCCTGCTGACACAGCTGGTAGGCGACACGCGAGGCAGGCGCCTGATTCAATTAGCGCCCGGCTGAGCGCACACCGGAGCCTCAAGGCGTAGCCGAGGGCACCGAAACTACCTTGCACGGTGACGACTCGGAAACTGTGTCACTCGACGATGGGAAAATATCTCCAATGGTAAAAAAAAAAAACTAATCCTTCAGATTTCGAAATCTGAAGTGTCTTACCAGCAGCATACAAGGAGGTCTAAGAGTACACTTTGGTACGTTAAGGCGACGAACTGTCAGCCTAGTACAATATCAAACTGAATATCTGCGGGTATTAAATTTCTTCTCCATCGAAGATTAAAGTTCAGAAGTCTACTTCAGACTAAATCTGAAGGTCCTACTGAAAGTCTACTAAATAATGGTTTGGATAAATCTGGTTTACCAGATTTATCCAATTGTCGAAGATTTAAGAAGCATTTTTTAATAATATTAAGGTTTATGTGTTTATATTGACTTCCAAGAAACTATTAGAAATGTATGTGTGCTCACACCCTTAAATGCTGAGAGTTCAAATGTCTGTGCTAAACATTCGAAGTTTTCTTTCAACTGTTATTGGATGTGGGTAGCATATGTGCATTATATTATGTTTGTGTTATTTCTTTGTTTAATATACCTATATATTCACTTTATTTATGATTATCGAAAACTCATTTGGGAACCCCAGCTTTCGATATAGTAATTTTGGCTGCTATAATGTTGAAATTTGGTAGTTATGGTTCAATTCGTGTAATGAGGTTTATTGTATTTTCTAGTGTATTATATACGAGATTACTTTCTATAAGTCTCATTCTCCATTACAATTGTGAAGTTTTAAATTTTTTCAATGTGAATCTGAATTTAAATCCCACTAGCATAATAGTCCTGTAGCAAAATAACACTGCTTTGCAATTGTAACATTGATCTTACCACATACATTTTAATGCCACTGAAATAAAATATATTTACTATTTAGAAACGATTTAGATAAATTGTTACTTGAAGTTAATTAACTAAATTGTACCCACTGTATAAAAAGATTCTGATCGAAGGAAAAGTAAAAGCGAATTAAAGTACAGCCCATTGTCACTGTGGTGAAACAGTCTATGTTTCATGTGTGTCACGGGAAAAATCAGAAATTTGTGATAATTTTCTATTGTACGCGGTTTGTGACAAATACCGGTTGGATTTTGATATTGGTCTAAATTGCTGTACATTCCGTGTAGACGTAGGTAAAATAAGGTGTGTTTCATACTGATGTGATGTGAGGGAAATGATTGATAAATTATCATTATTTTAGCTGAACGAAATTTATATATATAAAGACTTCAGTGGCTGGCTTTTGCTGCCAGATCTGGCGAAATGCAGGTTATAATGTTGCGTCAACTGGAAAACTTGGAACATGTGTCAGGGATGTGAGGGAAGATAATAACATTTTAATTTCAGTTTACCATATCGTGGGCTCAGTTGTAATCCAGATCTATCACATTAAAATTTAAGTAGTTTAAAAAAAAAAATGCTGAGTAGCAGTGATATATTTTTTGCACTGACATTTGATGATGGATCTTTTATTGCGCCAACTTTATAGAAGTATAAAACTTCAATCCATTTCCACTCGTAATAGTTTCAGGATTTTCTGGTTGAATTTTGATGTGGTGTATCTACATGCTATTCATGCTAAAACTACTGGTCTGATTGTGATGGACTTTGATTAATGTACAGTCCGTGCTTCCGCAGGTAAAATATTGTATGTGTTGTCGTATATTAAATTAAAGATAATTTTTTCTTGAACACGAGTTAAAATAAATAATTACTTGTTGAATTTTGATAGGATTTGATTAATATACAGCCCGATAAGTCGTAGAAAAGCAGAGGAAGTATAAGAGTCCACAGAGGTTTCAGCAAATGGGCGGAGTCATATTATTCGGTGGATTGAAGTTATTGTCGTGGACACTGTTCATACAAAAAGATTTTACTTTCAGTAAGTCACAGGCAACACGGATCATGTAATTCGTTGCCATGCTGGTTTAAGAGAGTGGTTTGTACAATAACAGTTCACGGTTGCGGGCAAATGCTAGTTGTTAATAACACGACAGACAAAACAACTTCATTTGATGACTAACCGTGATGTCTTCCTCCTAACTTGGTCCTCTGCTTCCTCCACTACCGATATTACTCTCCCTTCTTAACTGTCAGTCGTATACATTAATCTTAGAAAAGCGGTCAGGTGGCTCAGTGGTTAAGGCGTCAGACTGGAGATCGATAGGTCCCCAGTTCGAATCCCTGTCTCGCCGGGGACTTTCAAAGGCACTTAACCTGACCTTCACCTCTTGCACAGCTTGCTGTGTAACGTGAAGTACGCCAGAATGCTATCGTGGTTCGGATTCTGCGTTAAACTGTAGGTCCCCTGTATCCGGTAGGATTGTCGGGTTAGGTTAAGGTGGCTACGACAGGGGCGGAATGCGCAGCCAATCGAAACTCTGTCATCAGGTCATTACAACCACACGGAATTATCATTATTATCTTAGAAAAACTGCAGTATAGTCAATATTCCTTATTTCGAAAATGTTACCTGTATGAAGTAAGCTATATATGATACGGCTCATCAGACAGTATTCAACTGATAATTTTCACAAAATCTAAAGCCGACACATATTAATCTCAGTCGGATCCCATATAAAAATAGCGCCAATTTACACACAGAGAGATTTTAATATTTAACTGAAGAAATTACAAATAAATGCCTCGATTTAGTGTTTGCTCTATTGCTTTACTACATTACGTTCAGTATACTGCCATATATTTTTATTGTTAATGTGACTGAAGTTGAAGATTTATAACTGCATTTTCTCTGATACTTTCTATTTTAATTAACAAAAATCAACAAGCCAGATCATATTATAAGAGGAGATGTCTATAGTGTAACTTTAAACTTATTAATATTCTTCGTTTAGATATAAAAAGTTACTTAATATTATATTTATAATAATAATTCAAATTAATACTACAGATAGCACCAAACGCATCCAATGAACCTACTCTTTACACCTTACTGCAATCCCATGTTAAACACAAATTCTGAGGACATTACTAAAGATAGGCCAATATTACGCTTAAGAAAAAAGGCATATCATGTACATGACAAACCACATTCTGAATCAAGGACCTTCAAATGAATACTGTAAAATAACATCAATTTGTGAATCTTTATGCAGAGACAGTGGCCATATTCTTTTCAATAATATACAACTGGGATCTAACAGAATTTACTTCCCTATTTACAAGAACAAATCTTAAGTGGAATTCATTACGCCCTGTTACTTGGTAGTGTTTTTCTGGGTTTGATCGCTTTTTATATTATTTAATATTTATAATATTATTTTTATATTATTTTCTGAAAAAGAGTGACACCATCACGAGAAATATTATTGTTGACATTGTGTGGAGCAACTATCAAGAAAAAGAGAAGAGACACACTGTTTTACGAAGAAACTTCTCCCGCCACAGATCATTCACCGCCATGGCTGCAATCCATGAATGTCAGTTTCTGTTGGTATCTCAGCTCCCTTCTCAACTCTATCTGACAGTTGACCTGTTTCCAAATCTAAACCTGCAACCTCCGTAAAATTATATTAAATGTATTGACATGCCATGCACTGGAAAAAAAATGACGAAAACATCTAAGCGTCAAAATTAAGCAGCATGCAGTAGAAATATTACCAACGTTTTTTATTCATTTTTGAAGTAAACTTAAAACCAATTAGCTAAACAAGGAAACAATCAAGAGAAAAAAATCTATATTACAGAAACTTATTCTTCACAAAGAAATATATTTCGGCAACACAGATTGAAATGTTTTTTTTTAAATTATTTATGGCATTAGAGGCGGGAAAGGACTGGGGACAAGGAACGGGAAGGAATTCGGCCACGGACTTTTAAGGAAAGCATCCCGGCATTCGTCTGGGGTGATTTGCGGAAACCATTGAAAACCCAAGTCTGGATGCCCGGGCGGGGATTCGAACCGCCGTCCTCCCGAATGCGAGGCGAGTACGTTAACAGTTCACCCACCACTCTCGGTTAGAGAAAGACTTAAAATAGCTGCAACTGTAAGTATGGAATGTAGCACTCTTGAAGTAAATTTAGTGGTGGTTTGTAAAGAAGAAGACAATGAAATATATAAATCTTATTTTTGTGCTACTGGGAAGCGTTTAATAACATTTTCCCTGATGATCAACCATACCAATAATTAAAAGTTCCTGTTTCTTCTGTTTGCTTATTTTCGACTGCTGCAAGATAAAGTGGTTTATTCATCCTATTCTGATTCAAATTAAACAAGTAACTCTCCCTTTATTTCACATTTATTCATATCAGTTTACAATTCAATCACATTACACTCCAACAAAACTAAGTAAATACTCTATTTCATTCTTGTATCCATTATTCAACATAAATATATTTCATAGCACACTTCAGAAGTGATCACTGCTCTAAAAGATACATAGTTATTAGTTCCTCAGACTGTTCTTATGATTAACTACACAACTAATGTTCCCTTTCAAGCACGGGTGATCTACACCACACACGTATTCCGCCCGCCATTTAAACCCCTCCAAAAGGTACTCTCTACACATCTCCCTGGTGCACGAGCGTAGCGTACCAACTTAAAAACTATATATTTGTCCTCTACTATACAAAATGATTCGCACTACATCTTAATAAAATTGGAAGAATAAAACAAATTAATACAGAATATAATGCAAAGGAAAAACAATAAACAAACAAAAGTTAAGTGTGAGGGAAATATGTTCTCTTACAAGCTGCATGCTTCATAAGGAAGCTGAAGTAATATTTGGAGCAACGCTAGTTACTGATGCTATTTTTTAGATTAAATTTTTAAGCAATTAAGATACGGAATACACTTCTTGGCTGATTACATTTGCACAAAAATCTTCTCGTAGGTCCCGGTAACAGAACTAAGATCTTTCTGAAAGCCGACCACACATACAAAACTGACTAATTGACGTGGTGGCAGTTTATTTTAACGTGAAGGCCAATAAAACCAAGAGATACGAGAGAGAAATCACGTTCTACTAGTTTCACGATGTCTAGGCTGAATAAGGCTCTTGTGGCGATCTTGTAGGCACGCTGGAACGTCCCGGCCACTGTCGAATACACACGGCGGCAAATATTTGAGCTGGACTGCGGAGAGGTCCCGCTCGGCAAACAGACGGTACCTACGATGGTCTAGAGATACACCACTCCAGCAAGACCACAGCCTCAGGGGGCTACGTTCCAAATGGACTTGCAGTCTGCCCTGTATTAGAAGAGATACTATTTATCTTGCAGCTCGTAATGCTGTCCTACTTACGATTTGCACTGTCCGTTTTATGCAGATCTTTTAACAGAAAATCACATGAAACAGATAGTGCAGTAATATGGTTGCAAGAAAATATGTATTTTTAATTTAATTTTGTGAAACTAGACTTCCGCACTCCATTTGTTATATTATATCCCTGTAATATATATAGACTGTTGTAGAAGGCGATAGTATTAATCAAAACAAGACAACAATCTCTAATAAAGATTGTGTCAAAAAACATACTGTCAGGGTCTTCGGTGATTTAATTAATATAGTAATTAATTAAATAGTCCACCATAAGGTTCAATTTAACATTTTTTGTTTATTTCTAAAACAACGTCAGCGATATTGTTTACATGCAAAGATACAATCCAGAGATACTACTGACGCAATCTTTGGCAGTTCCAAAGTGAATCTATATAAAAACTAACTGTAAACTAAACTAACTCTGTCCTTCTGCTGATAGGCTTTATCGAAATTTCTGGAATTCTTCAAAAGCTTCCGCGAGATATTTCTCGAACATTAACACTTACTCAAACAATTAAACATATTAAAAACAATCAGAATTAATACAAAATCACTTAACATCATTACAAAATGGTCAGAAATGGAATTTAAAGATACTTAAATACAAAATTATTTACATAAATCATTTTAAACTGTAGAAAATTGTACTGCAGACATCGTAACTTGCATTAATACTTGGAATTACACACATTTAAGTAATTCTCTTGCATTATTCTGTTCTTAAACATATTAAATGTCCTTTAAATAATTTCCCTTCATAAAACAAATTCTATTACACTGATTTACAAGAAATTGCAGAACAAACATACCAGATCATATTCAAGCAAACTTTAGCTCACTACAAATCTATATATATATAAATCAATGCCACTTTCGTTGTAATTTTATAACCCAAGAACGGGCTGACCTATCCAAACCAAATGTTAGGCTTTGTTCGGACTATTTAGTAGATGGTTTATGTGAAGTTTGCACAAAATCGGTGGAGCGGTTCGTCATTTATCACATTTTTTGTATCAAATGAATTCAATAAATGGCGGATCATTTTGTTTAATGGGGATTTTGCTGTCAAATTGAAACTTTTTCAGTGTTGACAGGCAAGCATGTTGTTATGTCATTCATGCGGTCATTTCATTTTGGACGTGCTTCGATTAAAGCATATTGTCAGCGATAATTATTGCTTTGTGTTTATATTTTTTTAAACATATTGTTGAGTGCATTCATACAAACGGTGAATCTTGAATTGTTTAAATGTACTATGTATATGTGTGCGTGTACGTTTCTCAGTTTTTTTAGCAAGCCGTCGGTGTTCATATCGTTTACAGGCTTATTTGAATTAAATTGTCAAACGCATTTACACAAACGGTAAGTTTTGAACTGCTGAATTGAATTACATGTATGTAAACATATTGTGTGCATACGGTGTTTTATTCTTTTGTAACAGATGGAAGCACGTTGATTTAAAAATGAATTATTTAATGACATTTTTATATACATTGACATATGCAGTCATATATATTTCCATACACACATATATGCGCATGTATAAATACTGATATACCACTATTAATGTAGCAATTTGTTTTTAAATTGATTTATTCTTTTTTATATGAAGGAAAAATTGCACGAGCCAGAAGAGCAAATATAGGTCGGCGAACGCGTAATGCAAAGATGTGGCATTACTAAGACGATCACAAGACTGCAGATGAACGCGCACAATCTAATGCATCGCAGCGTGAACGTAATGCACGAAATACATCTGTTGACCCTGTACCTGTACTGAATCTTGCACGGCAATCACGAATACGTCGTGCTGTTTGGCTGAAATGATGCGTGCTGCTTTTAATTACAACAGTCAGATTGATTATAGTATGTACGGATACATTGGAATGAATAGACGCAATATGTCCACATTGTGATGCGGCTAACTTTCCAGGTGAAAACGCCCAGGCATGTGTTGTGCTAATGGCAAAGTGAGGACTGCCAGCATTAGAAACTCCACCCGAACCATTGTATTCATTTATTTTTGGGACATCTCAAATGTCGAAGCACTTTTTGAGTCATATTCAACCAATACAATTTGGCATTTCAAATGACTTCTTTTGGTGCTACTAAAATTATTAGAGATAATTTTATGCCGACGTTTAAGGTAAATACTCAACAGAATTGTCCATGTTACATCAATCTGAATCATAAAGTATTCGATAGTTTAAAAATTCTGATCCAACATCTACCTAAAATTGCATACATGTTACAGATTCAGGGCCTGATTTATCATCAAGCTGGTTCGTTATTGCCATCCCCCCGACGCTGATCATCAATTTTTGCAAATTTATTTTATTGGTGATGAAAATCATGAATTGGATCAACGTTGTGCAATTGTTTCGAATACAAGACGAGAAATTATTAGTGAGCTACAAAGGCTTTTCCATCAGCATAACGCATTAGTTCAATTGTTGAAAATTGATCTCGATCGTATGCCAACTGATAATCACAAAATCGTAATAAGGGCTGATAGAACACCTTTTGGAGAGCATGCAAGGCGATTCAATGCATCCGACAATTGATGAGGTTGCAATTGTAATTCTTGGTGATCAGTTTCAATTCCGTGACATTGTACTTCATCGCAGAAATGAGCAATTGCAACGTGTTTCGGAACTTCATCGTAGTTACGATGCATTATAATACCCAATATTGCATTGGAAAGGTGACGATGGCTACCATATTAATATACCAATGATTGATCCATGAACAGGTAAATAATTGACCTATTTTCAGTGTTTTGACATTTCATTTGTATAATTTTCTCAAGTCACATTTTGCACTTATTTTCAGGTCTAACATGTATAGAAAAAAGTTAGTGCCATGAATTTTTATTCGTATCGATTGATGGTTCGTCCACAAGAATAAAATTATATCTTGAGATGTTGTAAAACTATATCATCAGTACATCGTTGATATGTATGCCAAAATAGAAACTGAAAACGTCTTAATTTTATTAGTTTCAACCAAGCAAAATTAAGATCCGAAGAATATATTCATTGCAAGATGCGATAGCGAATGATGCTAATGTTAATGACAATTGCCATCTTCGTATATTGGTAGCCCACGGCATATAAACGAATATGCACCAGACGCAATGTCTTATGTACGAAAATACGGTCGACCGGATCCGTTCATTACATTTACATGTAATCCGCAGTGGGATGACATCAAAAAACAATTTATTTGAAGGACAGTCGACAACTGATCGTCATGCACATATATTAATTTGGCTGGTACATAAAATAACTCCGGATCAAATCAAAAATGTTATATCAGTTGAAATTCCTGCTCAAACTGTTGATCCTGAGTTATTTCACGTTGTCGTTAAAAACATGATACATGATCCGTGCGGTGAACTAAATATGAATTCGCCATGTATGATTGATGGAAAGTGTTCGAAACGATACACAAGGCAATTGACTTCAGACACAATAACGGGCAATGACGGATATCCGTTGTATCGACTTAGATCACCTAATGATAATGGCAAAACGGCAACCATTAGAATGCGTAACCAGGACGTTGAAGTTGATAATCGTTGGGTGGTTCCGTATTGTCCATTATTATCGAAAATATTCAATGCTCATATAAATGTGAAGTATTGTAATTCAGTCAAATCCATTAAATATATTTGCAAGTATGTAAATAAAGGGAGCGATATGGCTGTTTTCAGTGTTGCTGGTGATAATAGAAATGATGAAATTACTCAGTATCAAATGAGGCGCTATATTAGTAGTAATGAAGCTGTCTGGAGGATTATGTCGTTTCCAATGCATGAAAGACATCCTGTGGTTGTTCACTTGGCTGTGCATCTTGAGAGTGGCCAACGTGTTTATTTTAATGAAGCAAATGTATTGGAAAGAGCAGCACAACCACCAGCGACTACGTTGACCAGCTTTTTTCAAATTATGCGAAATTGATACATTTGCGATAAATTTGTTATATTCTGAAGTGCCTCAGTATTACACATGAAATGTGTCTTCGAAAAAATTTCAAAGACGTAAACAAGGAACAGCAGTCGATGGGCATCCAGGCATTATCTAAACAGATGCAATTGGGAGAATATATATAGTACATCCAAACAATGCTGAGTGTTTTTATTTGCGATTGTTATTAGTTAACATCAATAGCCCAAAATCATTTCAAGAATTGAGAAGAGTCAACGGTCATTTGTGTCAAACATATCGTGAAGCATGTCAACTCTTGCATTTGTTGGAGGATGATGCACATTGGGATTCAACACTTCATGATGCATCTACTTCAGCTCATCCACAACAAATACGAATGCTATTTGCCATTATATTATCAACATGTATGCCATCAAATCCACTTGAATTATGGAACAAATATAAACATTATATGGCAGAAGATATTTTAATTCGTGTGCGTCATCATGCAAGAAGTCCTGATTTATTGATTACCTTGGAAATGTACAACGAAGCTTTGATAATAATTGAAGATATGTGTCTAACGAATTGCAAATAAAGCATTAGTACAATTGGGTATGACCGCACCAAATCGTGAGATGCATGATTTGTTTGATCGTGAATTGCAACGTGAGCAGGAATTCAATTTTAATGATTTGTGTTTATTTGTACAATCGAATATAACCAAATTGAATATTCAGCAAAAACATGTATATGACACAATCATACAAGCCGTTTCCAATAATGCAGGTGGATTATATTTCTTGGATGCACCTGGTGGTACAGGCAAAACGTTCGTTATATCATTGATTTTAGCGATTATTTGATCGGAACAGAAAATTGAATTGGCACTTGCATCTTCGGGAATTGCTGTTACATTATTAGAAGGTGGTCGGACCACACACTCTGCATTAAAATTGCCATTGAATGTACAGGTGATTGAAACTCCAACTTGCAATATTTCGAGAAATTCTGCTATGGCAAAAGTTCTGCGATTAACGTCAATTATTTTATGGGATGAGTGTACAATGGCGAATAAAAAATCACCAGAAGCATTTAATCGAACAATGCAAGATTTACGTGGTAATCAACAGCTTTTTGGTGGTGCTCTGATATTACTGTCAGGGGATTTTCGTCAAACATTGCCTGTCATTCCTCGATCAACTTCTACTGATGAAATAAATGTGTTTGAAGTCATCAGTACTTTGGAGATATGTACAAAAATTGACACTGAACATTAATATGCGTATTCACCTACAAAATGATCCAGCTGCCCATGAGTTTTCAAAACAATTGTTAGAAATTGGTGATGGCAAAATACAAATCGACAGTACCAACGGATTGATCGCTGTACCGAACAATTTTTGTACAATTGCGCAATCGATAGATGAATCGATTGAATTTGTTTTTCCGAATATTCTTCAGAATTACAGAAATCATGATTGGTTGAGAGAACGCGCCATTTTAGCACCGAAGAACATTCATATAAATGCCATTAATTTTCAAATTCAAGCGAAACTGCCAGGTGTAGTCACGACATGTAAATCAATTGACATTGTTATGAATCAAGATGAGGCAATGAATTATCCAATTGAATTTTTAAATTCATTGGAACCGGCTGGTATGCCACCGCATTGCTTGAATCTGAAAGTTGGATCTTTGATTATATTATTGCGAAATATTAATCCACCAAAACTGTGTAATCGCACCAGATTGGCAGTGAAAAAGTTATTGCCAAATTTGATTGAAGCTACGATCTTAACTGGTAAATCAAAAGGAGAAGTTTGTTTGATACCGCGTATCCCTATGATTCCAACTGATATGCCATTTGAGTTCAAACGATTACAATACCCTGTGCGTTTATCATTTGCGATGTCCACCAACAAGGCCCAAGGGCAAACACTTCAAGTTTGTGGTGTGAATTTGGAGGAATCGTGTTTTTTACATGGCCAACTTTATGTTGCCTGTTCCAGAGTCGGTACCCCCAGCCGTTTGTTTATTCATGCTCAAAATGGAAATATTGTTTATCCAAATGTTTTGGATTAAGTTTTAAAATAGCTAGCAATTAATAAAATATTTTTTTGTTTGAATAAATGAATTTGATGTTCCAATTAAATTTTTTTAATATTTCACTTTATACGTAGCGAAGCAAGTACCGGGCCGCTAGTACTTTATAAAATTGTATGTAAAGTTCAGGTATCAGGGCTGTTACAATACTTTCGTAGTAAATAGCGGATGCGTAATGTTACATATGTCCATGGGTATGCATGCCTCTGCCTTTCGGCGTAAAGAATCACGTACTCTTTGAAAATGTCCTGGTTGTAAGGTAAGATACCCAGAATTAGGAGTAAGTAAACGAACACACACTAACGCGACTGCCACTACGTACTGTACGCAACTGACTGCACCCTACTTCAGTACCGTGGTGTTATGGTTTACGACACTCCAATTAACAATGCGTGGACACTCCAGAGTCGTGTCTCCCATACAGGACCAACCACGACATTCTCAAATAGTGAGTGATTCCTTACGCTGACGGTCATACGTATGCACTGCCATTGTAGGTACGAAATATCCAGCCACACCCCATTATAAAATTAAATATATTTGCGGGAAGTTGGACGTGTAGCCCGCACATACAATCGGCGAGGATGATAGCATAACGGTGAGTGGCTGGCTACATTCCGAAATACGACCTTGGCGATGACTCGCAGTGGAAAGGTATGCGAATGCCGCAAAGGTGATGGAGTATGGATGGTCACGTGATTGCAAGGAGATCGTGGTTTTGGGCGTGAGCGAGCCTGGAGGAAACAAACTGTACGTGCGGCGGTTAACTCTTATGGGGTTTGGTTACTGACTTGTGTTCCATGGTGGAAGCCGAGTGGACGTGTTTGGAGTAGTGGTTCAGACGACAAGCATTTTAAATGATGGCATCACGTCAGCCGACTTCAAGCAGCGGACTCAAAGCCATATCTTTAAAATCGTAACCATGCCAATATTCTAATCACCGCAAATGGCAGTGGTATTAACCAAACCCAGTGACGCATTCGCTGAGTAAAATCAATGTATATAGAAAAAAACTCTGAAAACATTCGTTACAAAAAAAAAAGATTTGATTTCCTGAGTATTTATTTTAATTGTTGAAATACCATTACTAGTAACAAATTTGAAAAATGTAACTTTTGTAATTAATGTAAATGAGTTCATAATTTACAAAGTAATATCCTGATTTCTCCTATCATTTAATTATATAATTGATAATTTTATTCACAATAATTTATAAAAAGCAAATGTAATTTTCTTCATAATAAGGGAGAAAATTTGAACATGGACTGTTTTGTCTTATTTGATGCCTACTGTCACTTCCATGGATATTAAGTAACTTAGTTCCGAGTGTGTGAGAAGTACGTAATAGAGAATGTAGGTGTATATCTCTTTATACTCGGACCTATTTAATTTATATATCAATTAAATCCACCTTCTCGATTAGGTACTTCAAACACACACACACAAAATAATTTAGTTTCTTATAGTTCTTACCAGGCGTGTTCGGTTAGCGGTAACGTTCTGTCCACGCATTCTGGATGAAGTGGGTTCGAATCCTCTTCCGGCCGTCCAGATTTGGGTTTTCCATGGTATCCCCAAATCACTCCAGGTGAATGCCGGGATGGTTACTTCAAAATGGCAATGGCAGAATTCCTTCCTAGTCCTTTTCCGCCTTTAATTACCTCGATGGGGACAAGGCGTAAAGCCACAAGCAAACAAATAGCTATCATTTATCAAAGTACTCAGATAAGAAGTTGTTAGTCCAATTAATTTTCAGAGTCCTACACAAAGAATTTTAAAAGTTGTTAACTGTATAATACTTTATCATGTGAAAACATTCATTTACGTGGATGGTAGCGGAAAAGCAGTGAAATTAACGAAGAATAAACATGAAAAAAGGTGACTATTACAAGCTGAAATTCTTTTAATTGTGGACAGTAAAGATATAAGTGCAGATACAAGTAAAACCGTACAGCAACAATTAAAATAGGTGATATCAATGGCGTTTGTTAAGCAGCGCTTCTCTGAAGCAAACACCGTTTGATGTACTCGTTTACTAAAACTGTGTTTATGTGTTATAAATTAGCTTCAAAGCTCGTCAAAAATGGCAGATTGAACAGAGTGTTCTGTCAAATCATTTCTTCCGGTTTGCTCAACTAAATACAAGTGTTATTAAATAACACTCACGATCCTGATTCTCTTTTTTAGGTAAGGGTGTCAGGGATTGGAATGAGTTACCAAGAGAAACGATGAATAATTTACCGAAAACTTTGAAGGAATTTAAAGAAAAAATTTGTAGAGGGCAAATGTAGGTGGGTGCAGGATAGGGGGAAGATAGCTGTGTAGGGAAATTGCCACCGGAGCCTGTGCTCCATTGCAATTAAATTAAATTAAATCCTTATTTACCAATGTTGTACACATTTACAGTGTATTTTACATCGCGATACAGTTGCGACTACTTACATGCGTCTGTAATAATACTGCATCGGTGAAAAAAGCCAAATATACCTACAAAAAGCCACGTACTGTAATATTAATTTCAATCATGGTGCAAGCAGTATAATTTTTATATTGATATCCATGGGCAAAGAATATAAACGAAACAATGTAATTCGTACGAATACAAGTAAATAAAAAGCAAGCAATAATTAATTTGTTAATTTAACCGCAATACATCGTTTGCTTTCAGTGTTTGTCTATTAAATGCTTCGCGGATAGTTAAAGAAATAGAACTGTTATTAAATTACGCGTATAACATCGATTTGGTAGTAACATGTGAATTCTATCCTTAAGCTTCTCTCATAAAGGTTTTTATTTCATAATTTAAGTTCATTGTCTATCGATTCTTCGACATGTTATAAGGTTTCTCGTGACATTGTTTCTTAACGAAATGTGCAATAGTTGGTGACAAAATAATCTAAATTCACATGCATTTTACTGTCTGTATATAAAATAGCTTCTAAATCCGTCAAATATGACGGGTAGAATGGAGTGATGACAAATAATTTCTTCCATTTAAATAAACTAAATACAATTCTTATTAAATAACGCTCATAACCCTGATTTTGTAATGTTACACATATTTCAATTTTAGTTCACATCGGGATCAGTTGGAACTGCTTACATGTGCCTGAAGTAATAACGTCAGTAATATTTCTTCCGTGAAAGCAAAGCAAAATAAATCTTAAAAATTTTCGTTATGCCGCGTAATATTGGTTTTAACCATGGTCCAAGCCAAGTAGATCGAATTAAATGGGTCTAGTTTAATCCTCATGAACTAAAGTTTATCAGTAACACGGCACTCAAGAAAGCAAGTTATTACTTTAAAAAATAAAAAACTTAATTAATGTGCCCTCTGCTGTAACATTAAACGCCAGTCGTCTGATCAAAGCTAAATTTCAATCTAATTACAATTTCCACTAAAGTTGCTGCTAGAAAATTAAAGCTTCTTTCTTACATATCTGTGGGCCTTGAATTTAACGAAAACATCACTGTTAATAATTATGTTAATTTAAACACAATACATTCTTTTCCTTCAATGTTTTGGCAAATAATTTCCTCGCGGATGCTTTATTAAATAGCACTGTTATTAAATACCGCGCATAACCTCTAGTGACATCTCTGGCCGTTGTGATCTCCCGGCATCGTGACACAATGAACAAGCTTAGCCTTCTATTAATGTTGATGCATAAATTAGCTAAAAGTTTTTAAAAAGAACAAGTTTCATTTAAAAAGCTACTTGTATTGCTTCACTAGCAAGTCGTTCATAACGTATTTACGGGACAGCTTGTTACGTGCTACAAACAAGTCACAGTAAATCATGTAGTCGTATAGTTGGTACTTCTTTGAGAAATTCGACTGAATTATAAATTGAGGAAATATTTTTACGCTACTTTCACCCGACGACATTGGAAGAAGTCTGTAACATGCGCGGAAGCATAGCTTCAAAGTTGTGCTATACATCATTGATCAGGTGGGGTTTCGACACGCTGCGCGGAAGTGGAGCCGACTTCCGCTAGCCATCCTGCGAAGTTCTTGTTGTAGCACGCCAGTGCTACCACCACAGGTGTGCTTACTCACACAGCACTGTCCTGCTCTTTTACTTCACCACTTTATTTCATAGATGTTATAATATAGGCCTACCATAAAAATCTGAAACTAAGTGTAGTGAGATAAAAACAGGCGAGAGTAGCAATTTCAGTTTGAATAAAAGGGCAGTGACATGCATAATATAAATTCAGTTTGTCGGTAGCATAAATTTATACAAAACAATACACCTGTATATTATGAATGTGTTAGAGCGTATTTCATGCCATGGACTGATTAGACTTAGGTGTAGTAAAAATAAAACATTCCAGCTAGTATTTATGAAAATCTACGTTGCACGTGTGAAGAATTCTTCCTACAACCAGACGGATAGCTAAACGTTATTTCACGTTAACCGCAAAATGATAGAAAATGATTTCTCAGTCCATGCTCAATATATATATTTACCTGCTAATCTAACTTAAGTTAAAATCAAGCTGAGTCCAAAACTATTTCAGCAATTGTAAAGATTGAATAAGCAACTCTAATTTTTGTTATTAATATTTATGCTCATACGTAATAAATACCTCAGAGACTGGTAACTGTACATAAAATCAGTTCCACGAATTGCAATTTACTGTACTTATATAAACCAGACCATATCGTATTCTTAACATCGTTAAGTGTTACTCAGAGTGGTGTCACATATACTATATATTTTATGAATAAAGGAGTGAGTTACAAGACAGAACCAATAATAGCACTAAGAATAATGAATAACCCGAAAACGACATGGATGAAAAATTACCTTACGGTAATTACAACAGTTAGATCACACGTGTTTTAAAACTCCGAAGCTTCACAATTAGTCAGACTACGGTCAATGGGATGATTTGAGGTAACGTATCGAAGTGTCAAACACGTGCTTTAAGCGAGGCCTTCCGTACCGTAGAAAACGCTTCGTGGTTACGTCCACCGAGCGTGGTGGGTGAATGGTTAGCGTTCTGGCCTCGCATTCGGGAGGACGCATGTTCGAATCCCCGTCCGGGCATCCATATTTGGGTTTGCCATGGTTTCCCCAAATCACTCCAGGCGAATGCCGGGATGCTTCCTTCAAAAAGGCTATTGCGGAATTTCTTCTCGTTCCTTGTTCCCAGTCCCATCCCGCCTCTAATGACCTTAGCCGTCAATGAGGCGTAAAGCAACAAGAAAAAAAAAGAGTGGTTGCATCCGTCTTCGAGATTTGTATGTACAGTAAACAATAAGATAAGAGCTGTCACTATATTAGCACTCAGGTGGTATTTAGTAATGTTGATTATCCATATCGCCATTCACTCAAGCTTGGTCGCTGTTCTGGAGGGAGTTGTTCCTCTATGGTAGTTTTCTAAATTTAACTGGGGTGGTTTTCCATTGACTCACGCAGTGGTGGAACTATCCATGTTAATGCTTTCTGTGGAAGACTGTGAGGTGTCCACATTCAGTATATTGTGTTGTTTGCAATGTGAATGAATGAAACGAATTAAGAGAACGGGTGGAACCAACTATTCTTTCGAAAGACATCAGGTTGTCGCCCGTGATGAACTTCCCCATCCGGCGGGCGAATCACCACCAAAATTGTCGTATACCCTCGCTCCATACACACTGAGGAGGACTTTGGGTTTTAACCCATGACTTGGCTGCACTATCTGGTGGTTATGATTTGTACATCACCACCCTCCTATTTTGTCGACCAACTGCTAAAAATGGAAGTTTCTTCCATCACCAGGACTCATACTAGCAAACCCCTTATTGGGTATCAGACACCATCACGATCTTGCAACCAACTGGGCAATCAAGGATGATAATATTAATGAAGAAATACTATGCAGTAGTTGGTTACCGCGATCAGCTGCTTGAGGGGACTGGGGCAGTTGTAGGTCTCCGTCTGATGGTACCTAGTTCGCCGCTTGGCGTGTCATAGAGGACACTGCTACGGTGCTGTTAATTTATTCATTAAAACCGCAGGCGGTGAGCCTACAGCCGGAAGGGGTTGGCTCCATATGCATGAGTCTGCGGCTCCCCGGCGTGTGATCATGGATCGCCACACAGAGACCGCCAGAAGTCCTCTCGGGGGTTCTTTCATCAAAGTCGACACCAGCAGGTCACTTAGCAGATCTACATTGCACCTAGTAAGTGCAGCCCAGACAGGTCCTATAACTACCTCGCTCGATGTTGAATCCATAATACTAACTCAACCGTTAAGTAATTTCACTAACCGGATTTACTTCTATCCACAGTCGACAGTAAATTGCTTCTATGTTTAACTGTTCGATATTGTATTCAACTAACCGGTTGGAAACTCGTTTACTTTCGAGATCGCATTTCGTTTCGAATCGCAGCTTTGAAAATGCTAATTGCTGGGAATAATTTTCTTGTAATAGTAATCTCAAACAGAAAAAGTGAGTATTCATTACTTACGAAATTTAAAAAATTTATTAGTGATTTAATAAGTATCATATCACAAAAATACAGATTAGTACTTATAATGACATCATAAAATCCAGAAACCACCAATTATTCCAAGATTCGGGATGGACAGTTAATTAGAAACAACATTGCTAATTAAATTCGAGCCAATATATCCGAATCTCAATTTTTTGCCATCGTAACATCTTGTAGACTGACAAGCACTTTCTCCGCCAGTGATTCGAGACTATTTACTTCCGCGAGTAAATCTCTTGAATGCTGACTGTTCCTTTAAATACATGGTTTCTTCCAATGGACCATTAGAACTTTTCATCGTGCTTAACATTTTCTTCCGCTTATTCGAGATAAATCATGGAATCTCATTTATCCCGATAAATCCACGCAAAATGTACTAGCAAATAAAATTAATTTAAAGATATAGCATACTAGAATCTTAAACCATACCAACAATGTTCAATGCACAAGCTATCTGCAATGAAGTGACAGTAAACAACTGACATATATCCAGCTAATAATCTGATAATTATAAATCTTATCTGAAAATGAATAGAACATACGGGCAGTACAGTATTTAAATAGTTTTAATGTGAATTTGAACTTATAAAATTCACTACCAGTATAAGACTTAATTTTTTTAATTAATTTTTGAAACTGTTGCAAATATGGCTTGTGACCTGAAATATTAATATAATTATTATATAAATAAATTAAATGTGAACGTTATCGTTGAAGCGTCCTCATCATCTATCGTAACTATCAGCAACGCGATACTTTGATGAAACTTCGATACTCGCTTCATCCAGAACTGTACGGAAGCTATTAACCACAGAAACTACGACTCAGTAAACAAAGTAACATGTTTATCATGTGGTACTGTAATTCCTGTGCCCACTGAACTATGCTTTCTTGCAACAATTTGAGTGGAATTGTTGCATTCTAAGTTACTTGGACGCTACAACCCTCCAATTTCTCTCACAAGAAAAAACGATATTCTAATGTTTTATGGTCGTTGAACTGTCTTTCAAGCCAAGGAGATGAAAATTTCTCGTGAGCAACTGTTGTTAAATCATTCATAAGACATTCTGTTTCATTGCTGTTCTCCTTGATACGAAGTTTTATTCCAGATCACTTTTAGAGTTTGGACTGGGGAGATTGTAATAGTCAGGGTTATCATAAGTAGACAAGGGGAAGGAGTCGTTACCGTTCGTTATGAATTTGGATACCTTTTATAATTATCGTGTTACAAAGAAAGGATTAACATTTTCAATTATCTATAAATGGTATATAATTTACTAGGTTCAATCCTTACAGTTTAATACTTCATTTTATAATTATTGTCATCAGAAATTGTTGTAATGAAACAAAAGAAAAATTTCTTCAGAATGAATATAGCACATGAAAATTTGTGAAGATCAATCATATGGAAACCGTGGAATAAGCACAATTGTACTTCCCGATTAATGTTCTGTTACCTCAAAAATATTTTGTAATCACAAGGGTTCCTGTTTTATTAGCATATTGCTCTGTGGTCGATTTTCTGGTATCTGTGGAATTTACTGGAAAGCCTGGAGAATTTAAATCACTAGACAGTGGCGCATACCAGCATGTCCACATGTTCGTAATGATTATCGAAGGACTGTGTAATTACTGCCTCTGACTGATAACTTGAGTCGAATTGTAGATTCATAAACTGTCTATCAATTAACAGAAATTATCAGGCCTAATATGAACATCTACAGGCGTGGCTTGTCGTGACGAATGTCCCCCATCGCCTCTTCTGATGCTTGGCGCAAGATGTCCTTCTCTCCCCGTGGATCATGCCGCTGCTTGTCCTACCAGTACTTCTCCCCAAAATTACCAAAATTCCACATTCTAATACTCTCCGCTTACTGTCAGTCATTCGAACAGTTCATTCCGTTATTTTTTTCCCAATGTCTCACAGACCAAAACGAAAAATCCTGCGTTTATTTTCATCAAAACCTCTGATTTTTTCCTCCCAGCTGATATTTCATGAACTGACATGCGGACACTCGACAGTTAGCTTCGGCTTCCGAGTGTGACCTCACCTGGCTGCCTTACCTACATGGGTTTATAGGTTTTGTTCCCACGGATCACTTGTTGCCCTCTCCAACCATTCATAGCACCATTTTATCCACTGAATATTTAGAAATATAATAGTCACCGTACATCAAATATGTGTCACACCGTGTCTCGCACACGGTTATTGTGCATGCTCATTTTAGTTAGGATAATTATGCAAAAATAATTTACTGGTAACCGTTTTAAGGAGTATACATTCCTTAGATCATTTTATATTTCGTATTTTTGGAATTATAGTGTGAAGTGTGTTTTAGAAGAACTCATAACTTTCTCAAATAGCTCTATACATTTCGCGTGAAATATGTTGGGGATCGTTTATGTAAAGTACGTTAACAATGTCAGACAACAGCGAATCTATCCCTGTGAAACACAACATTTAATGTTTTTTGGTTCCAATTTTTTAGCTTTTCCCTTAGTTTCATACATATATATTACAATGCATATTTTAGACAAAATTTAAAGGATATCTGTTGTGATTTTCACTACCTCTATGCTGTCCTACATTACTTGCAGCTTGGCCACATGAAGCCTATACTTTTCTATTTGTTACTTCAAACATTTTCCTATAGATGTAAAAATGACAGAATTTCTGGAGATTGATAGCTACAAAGCGTAAAAATAAATTGTATTATAAGGTGTAACTTATTATAATACAAGCTTATAGAGTCTCTTTGTAGTATTGATATTCAGATTTTATGAGAATATAGATTTCACAATTTTGTGATTATTGAAATATCGATAGAGTAAGAGTTCGTCTTGGGTAGTGTGTGATGCACAATTAATTGAGAACTCGTGCAACACAAGAAGAGGAGTATTTGTTAATTGCTATATATAGCATACGTGAGAGGGTAGAACAGTCGCAAGGGAATCCTTTCTTTGACTTAAAAATGCGATGTTTGGTGGAAGTCAGCCAGCGATTTGCCAACGTTTTCCTATTCAATATTGAATCACTACAGTTAAACACTAAGTATTCCATCCGGAGGGCATCGAACGTTGAGTTATTATTTAGTTGATTTTTGTCCTCACAAAAACTGGATGTAACTACAGTGACTGCGGGAAATAACTTCTTTAAAAATCTATTTCCGATTCCTACTTTCAATGAAAAGAATGAGTCCCGTCAGTTCCAGATGGGATCCCGTGTTTCACTTTCCTTTCTTTTCTTGAGAAATCACCTCCCTCGTCGAGGATTGACACGTAACCTTGTAGTCGACAAGCAAGCAGCGTAATCGATTGCCGTGGCCGCTCCACATATTTCTTAGTGTTTCGCAGACAGCTGACTTGGCACATGAGTCTCGAAACAAAAGTGCATGCTTCGCGATCGCTACACATGCGACCCGGCCGCAGATGGGAAAAGCTATTACGAGGGAGGCGGGCGGTCGCAGGGGTGAGGTCCCCGCGCTTGCTATTCATAGAGCGCGCCGACCCACTTCTTCCCGAATGCTTGTTCTGCCACTTTACCACCAAACACGCATTTCATTTATCATACTCCAGCCGCAGCCACAATCACGACGTTTTCAAGCCGGTTTCTATATCGGTAACAGAACTTCGAAGACAAAAAACACTTAGTAGTAGTGTCTAGCTTATCTTCTGCATCGTCTCAACTATGTAAACTACATTAAATGTAAGCAATATTTTTACAGACAAACACTATGCACCCCAGAGTTGTGCTAGTGCACCTGCAACCTACCAGTTATTATTAGCAAGGGTGATAGCGACGTGGCTAATAGTGTTAATTACTGTTCGCTGAGCGATTCGTGCTCTAACTCTCCTGATTTTGTCAGAGACATCTGGACATGCTTTCTGTTACCCACGGCACTTTCTAGGAATCTCTTCCAGGACACAGGACAGGGGCAAAAATTAAATTGGCTCTATCAATCAAAAATAAGCGAGGAGTAGTCTGGTGGCTCAGTGGTTAAAGCGTCTGACTGGAGATCGAAAGGTCCCCGGTTCGATTACCTGTTTCGGTGGGTTTTTCATAGGCCCTCAACCCCTCTTTCGCCTGTGGCACAGCTTGCTTACTGTATAATGTGAAATACTAAAAAAACGCCCCCTGATTCGAATTCCTCGATAAACTGTAGACATCCTATACGCAGTAGGATTACCGAGTTAGGTTAGCGCCACTGCGACAGGGACGGAATGGGCAGCCAACAAAAAAAAAAAAAAAAAAAAAAAAAAAAAAAAAAAAAAAAAACACCTGTTACCAGATCATTATAACAACACGAAACACGAGCCTTTATCTGGACTAGGCGAATATTAGCTTCATCTCATTCTCCAAATATACTGATTTATAGCTATCTGTGGATTAAATCTTCTACTTCGAAACCATATAGAACAAGGCTGTTACAGTTACTGGGCCAGAAGAAAAGAGTGCGTGTACTTTACTCAATAACGAACATTCCCACCAATGGAGTACAAACCAGAAATAGCTCGAAGGGAGATATTGAAAAGATTCACCGTTCATTCCCACTACTCCTAACCTGAATGCCGTCATGATTTATAGCGCAGAAGATGAGACGTCATCAATCGTTGGAAGAAGACAGTTGGAGTATGTTTTAATTTTATAAAACTATGAAAACTCGATACCAAATGAGAATGACTGGACGTAATTTGAGTGAGGCGGTAAAAGTCCGTCTGCAAGAACGAATGCTATATAGTATAAATCTGCCCGAGAATTATAAATTACACAACAAAGCTAGAGTGGCACTTAGAGGAATGATATCCATCTCGTTTGACAAAGCCTACTTCAGGTCGTTAGCATCGATAGATGATAGAAATGTGTTTCTGGAGGTACCGTTCTGGGTAAATGCAAAGGAAGCTATGTATAATAGTATTGGTTGCATACCATAGACAACTGTTTTTGTGGACGTTCTTTATTCCGTAGCTGCGTTTCTCCCTGATGGCGCAGGGCATCATCAATGGAGATATTGCTGTAATCCTTACATGGTGGTCTGGAACAGCACTTTATGCATATTTACATATCCAGTCATTTGTTGTTATAGTTAATGTTTCACCTGTGGTAGCGGTTCCTTTTTGAAGTGAAGACTTGAAACAACAAATCCAGAATTATCAGGTCCAAATTTAAATCATGTGTCGGTAAAAGTGCATAGAGTGTTGTTGTTCCAGACCACCATGTGAGGATTACCACAGTATATTCATTGATGATGCCCTACACGACTACACCATCATGGCAAAAATGCACCGAGAGTTGTGGGTGAGCGGTAACGTTCTGACCTCGCATTCGGGAGGACGCGGGTTCGAATCCCTGTCCGGGCATCCAGATTAGTGTTTTCCATGGTCCCGGGATGCTTCCTTCAAAAGGCCATGGCAGAATACCTTCCCGTTCCTTTCGCCCAGTCCTTTCTTGCTTCTAATAACTTCGAAGTCAACAAGGCACTAAACCATAAGCAATTAAAAAAAAAAAGTCTGGGCGAAATGTTTCCTCGGAATCATTTTTTTTTTTACCTAGACAGATGTTTGTTGACAGCGTTTTATTTGTACAGTGTATGCGTGCTCACCGTTCAGTGGAGGGAGTAATTTTAGTCATAGTGTATAGGGTGTTAAATATACCAAGGGTAGACTGGGAAAGAAACAGGATTAATAATTTAAGAGACGATACAACGCCTAACATTTTTGTCATGGATGTAGCATTTTCACAACTGGTAGATGAAAGAAAAACGGATCTAGATATATTTAACGTTTTCTTGATAAAGCGTGATGCAAATTGTGTGGGGTCTAAGGTCACACGTCATGAAGTAGTTTTGATGGAAAGAGGGCACCAGTTCAATGGGAAGGCTGGGGAACACATGAAAAAAGTAATACGAATGGGTTCATTCAAAAATAAAGAAAAATAACAAACCTACGTACTGAACCTAATGAATAACAGGGAACTTTATAGTCTAGCTTTTGGAAGGAAATAGGTTTGTTTCGCCGTCCGTCCACACAAATACAGGTGTTCTGTGGTTTAGCGAAACCATTTCGAGCCAATGCCTGGATGGTTCCTTCAAAATACCAGTCGAAATTCTTATCGTTCCTCACTCTCAACCCTCTCCTGCGACTAATATACTCGACGTCAACGAGGAGTAGGGAACTAAAAGAAGAAAAATCATATATTATCGCCCCCATTAGTGTACAGGATAGGGCGTTTGGCTTCACGTGTTGAGCGTTGTTCGATTTCGGCGTAGAAACATATTAAGTGTTGTGTTCGTCTTGTATCGTCATCACTACAGAGTCGCACAGTAACATGAGGGAGCCTGATATAATATTTACAAACATTTAAAACTGGCTGCATGGTAGCAAAGTCCGAAATAAAAAGACCTTCTTTACTGTAATAAAGAAAGGAGCAGAGAGAAGAGGTTGGTAAGAACAAAGATAAACACAAATACGAGGTTCAACTCACGAGGTACACAGTTATATCTTTATATATAAAGATGAATGTATGTTTGTTGGTTTGTTTGTTCTTCATACAAATCCACAGTTTTCATCCGATCTCGATGAAACTTTGCACACTTATCCTTTGAAACAAGGAGAAAAATACTGTCTACATTTGGTTGAAAAATTATCTGTATAAATAACACATGTTGTGTCATAACTTCGAAATACGGCGATAGACCGTGTTTGCCTTTAGTGAACTGGCAGCTCAGTGGCTAAATAGCTTGCTTACGAACGTCGTGGTCTCCGATTCAAATCTCCGTGGAGGCTAAGAGTTTTAAAAATTATTTTTCATCGTAAGAGTCAGGCCTGGGCCGCAGGTTATTCGGATTGAATGTTAAACTGTAGATATTAGAAAGTTAGGGGTGCAATGCGAGGCAAATCGTAGGTAGTCTTGCAATTTTGTAGGTGTACACTTTTTTACGTTATAATGATCCCTCGGGTTTTGTTCGCAGTCAGTGTGTAAGTGTGAACCACAGTAATATTATTATAAATAGGAATGTAAGTCTCTGTCTTTTTGTTACGTTATGACGACTAAATGGCTATATCGTTGTGATGGAATTTTATAAGGAAATGTATATGAAGAGCACAGGATATTTTTTCCAGTATGATTAACAGTTGTAGTCACGAAATTTTGAGATCATATCGAATGGTGACAGAAATATGTTGGAAATGGATTCTCTTCAAGAGGCAGGTTCGACGGTAGAATGATATAGTGAAAGCTTTCCTGTCATATTATGCCGATTCGATATTGTTTGGGACCAATCCTTCGTTACCAACAACTTTCTATATTTAATTCTGGCAAAAAAATTCTTAATCCACACGTACGAAGTCGCGGGTACAAGGCTAGTCCTCTATACAATTACACAAAATAAAGGTTTATGTTGTGAATGGAGTAAATATAGAGTTTTTGTTTGAAGTTAAAAAAAATAATATCTGTGAACTTATTGTTTGATAACAAAATTATTTGGTCAGCATGCACGGGAAGGCTAGGAAAAGCTTTCAAAGTACTAATGCTACTAGGGGTTGTACGAGGGAAGTAAAAGAAATGGAATACAAAATCTTGGTTAGCCGCCTGCTGAATCATGGTGGGATAGTATAGCATTCACGTTATCAGTATCAAATTCAGCAGAATTAAATGATTTAAAGGAGGACAGCTAGTTTAGTTCATGCGAATTACGAAGAACACGGACAATAACTAGTGTGATTAAGGAGTTAGGATGGGAATGTAAAATGGGAGAGATGATCATAAAATCTAGCTCCTTTTTTTGAAGTTTAAGAGTGTAGGAATATTTTTGTTTGTAGGCAAAGAATTCAGCAGCTGGTATCAAATGCACCACCTTTATTTTCTGAAAGGGTAAATTTCATCTTTGTGTTAGTTTTGTTTTATTATATACACGTTTCTGTGTAAAATGAAGCCTCTGATGCTTTCAAGACGAATGTTGAAAAGACCACGAGCTTTTCATAAAAACCTTTCAACTACTTTATAAATCTATTGAACTTATCTTCCTGTTAAAGAAACCTTGGATCAGAATGGAACACAGTAAACTTCGGGAGCGTAATTGAACTTTGCATTCGCTTGGTTTGAGAAAATTAAAATTAATGCTGCTGATAGCAACACGAACTGCGGTCAACAGTAATAATAACTACAGCTTGAATTCATCAGTGAAATTCGTCTAAAGGGAAAACAGATTGCATTTATTAAGCGACGAGCATCATCAAACATATTTCACTCATTTAATGTGAATTCATAATGGGCGTTGCAAATGTCGTTAGCGGCCTGCTGACAATTTACATTATTCACTACGATGCGGTTAATATTACACCGATTGATATTGCTCATTGCGCCCATCCAACAACGTGACCACAAACCCAGTGTTAAAAATTAACCCAGCCAACACTTTTACATTACACGTAATAATCAATTAGCAAAACATGATTATTCTAATAAACATCATTCTCCTTCAATACTTAAAGATTTATCCACAATTCAAATATAGCTTCAGAACATGAAGCTGTGAGTGACCGCGTAACTTGATTTATCTATTATTCAACTGAAGAATACTTAAATGTTTCAGGAAATAATGATTTTGTGATACATAACAAAAGTGATGGTTGAAAAATCGAATCTAAAAAATTGTTATGCGTTAAAGCATATTTGAAAACTATGGTTTCAATATATTCTGTTCTCCGCGTTTTGCAGTATGTGATGACATTATATGTGAAAACTGTAAGGAAATTGGTGTGTGTATGTGTGTATTTTTAATATTTAAGCTACTACTATCCGTTTCTATTGTTACATGTTAATGTCAATTCATCAAACCACAATAACCAATCTTCTAATTTATAATTAACTTTATCTTATTAGTGCAAAAACTTGCTTTCTATTCACACAGCAACGAAACTGCAGTAAGCTAACTAAACTAATTAGAAATAACTGATTTACAGTTTCCATTCAACAATTTTAATACATGCATAAATTGTAATTATGACAATTCTTTTCAAATTAAACAGTTTTCTGCAATTTTGTTAAGGATCCTGTTAATAAAATTTAAATGTACTAAAAATTTGTCTCAGTAATGATCCTAAACCCACGCGCATATATATATTTTTTTTTAATGATAGTCCCACAACATAACAACTAGAGCTGTAGGAAAGGATATATTTAGTGTAGTACCTGAAACTAAAGTTTCATATGCGGTCAACATGATAAAAGTCGTAAAAAATTTCATTCTGTAGACCAAGACATCAGAAAACAAATGCTTCAAGATACTGTGTACGAATTGTTCTTAAGGTGATTCATCTCACCAAAAAGAAAATCAATCTGCAGAAACATAATGAGGAATTTTCTTGTATCACATGGTACTGCTTAAAGTGAAGAAGATAACCTCTCGGGCATTAAATCTGTTTTTGAAGGCACATGACACATACGATACGTGCATTACTATTATCAGACTTGCGGTCAATTCACTTTCACGTAAATTTCACTCAATCAGCCTTGTATTTTCCAAGAAGTTACTGTAAATGATCAATTCTTCTAATTAATGTCGAGGCGCTTGAGTACCTTCTATATCGTAGGAAATAAAAGTGATTTCCCGATCACCGCTCTCATTTGGAGGAAATCGAAGCTTTCTTAATGTCCTAAAACTTTAAACAGGCGATACACATGCAGAAGGTAACGAGCTTTCATCTCTCCAGGCAGGACAATTCTCTTATCTAAATTTCCTTCCCTACATTTATCTAAGAACACTAGCTTGCTCTTATCTGTTGCACCACCAACGGTGTACACTCGAAAATGCTTGAAGAATTGTTCCTGAGAGAACTCTCATTTCATTAAGAATAAATAATGTTTCATTTTATCACACTGCCGTAACTACCTCAAAGATCCGTATTAAGTTCAATCAGCCATTCAAAAAATTATTTAACATCTGGAAACTCAGTCGCATTAAATAAAACAAGAAAAAATTTAGTTTCAACTTTAAAAAAAATCAAGATACAGTACAATTTCAATACTTTTGCAATTTACGTTTTACTCACGCAACCGCAGCAAGGAATGGGTGTTAAATGACAGCAATTAACTTTCCTACAAACATAAAATGTGTCTCAAAATCCTCTAGTGAAATCCTATAGTAAAATCTTACCAACAAAAGACCGTAGAATTAAATAAACGAGTGAAAAGATTCAAAACGCTCCATTGACAAATGAGGAATTAACTCAAACCTGAATAGATTGATAGTTGTTACTACTCTAACCATTAAAAAATAATGAACAATACATCTCGCTGCTTTACTGATTAATCATTCATAAACACTTTAGGTCACAAACAAGATATTAAAAAAACACTCAGAAAACAAGTTGGTAAGCGGCCGCGAGATTGATAAGACATCGTAACATTGCAAATGCAAATACTTACAACAGTAGGAATTGTTAGTGCCTGTGAAAAACTACACATTTTCAGTTTATATGTAGATTGGTGAAACACGTGACTGGAGATCCGACAATCTTCACGCCACTTATTATTGTTTTTTATTGGTAATTACCATCTTGGGTAAAGCCATTTTTGTCGTACTAAAAACGAGAGTTGCCAGTAACGAACAGTAAATAAAGTTACGTTAAGACAATGGCTTTTAGTCAAAACGAAACTCACGAACTACCTTATCAGTTAATAAAAAGTGAACAAAAATCAGGCAAGTTAAACATTATTTTGCATCATAAATTGTAATTTGTTACTAAGCAACCTAAATCATAATTGATGTCTTTATAATAAATTGTTTTGTAAATGCTTTCATTAATTTCAATAAGTTTGTTGGCGGACCTGACAAGCTTTATAAGAGAGATAAAGTTGTAGTCTGCGAGCTACGATAGTTGAGTCCGATATCTTAAGTTAGCATAAGATACGATAAAAAAATTCTAATTTGCACTCATGACACCGCTTCTTTCTGACGTTCTGAAGTATGTTTCATTTGACAGTATTTACAACATAGACTACTTACTCAGGTCTTTTTGATATCTGTTCATGCAAGTTAGTGTCAACTCTCTGTATGCTGTATTGGCTAAACTATTTATAAATTCAGATGAAACGTTATTAAACGTGTACAGTACTTCTTAGAATTGTAGTATGACATTGACGTTGTGTACTTAATGACTAAACGAGCATCATGAATAACAGGTATTTCGTAACACTGAAATATTTCAGGTTGCCAGGGTGAATGTAAAGAGGATTTAGGCATCCAGTATGATGGTATTTCCGTATGGGACAATCAGCTGTTCTTGACCTTCCTACACGGCCTGCAGTTGATTAGCTGCAGCTGTGAAACCCACGTGAAAGATTCCATCTCTTGACACTAGCAATCCTGAATATTTTGTAATTAAAATTTTAATTGCCGTTACTAATATATCGATTAAAGATATCATCACAACACTTGTCGGTACATGTATTTTTTGTATACATGTGCAATCTCATTTGCCGGATCTCACCTATTGACACTGCGTTTGAGTATAATTTTTAGTGTATTTTCATGCTTTCAGTAAAGAAGTTGAAACACAAAAAAGTTATTAATGTATATCTATAAATAATAAAGCAATTATTTCGACTTATTATAAAAATTGAATTGTTACTGAGTGTAAAGAAACGGTTGTTCGGTTAACTATAGCTTTCTTAGTTACTGAATCAGTATTCATAAAGGAAGAAAGGAAATGTCAGTGAACCGTCTGGGAGACAAAACCGAGAGTGGTGGTGTAACGGATAGCGTTCTGGCCTCGCATTCGGGACGACGGCGGTTCGAATCCCCGTCCGGGCATGCCGATTTGGATTTTCCATGGTTTCCCAAATCATTCCAGGCAAATGCCGGGATGCTTCCTTAAAAAGGCCATGGCCGAATTCCTTCCCATTCCTTGCCCCCATCCCTTCCCGTCTCTAAAGACCTCGCTGTTGAGAGACATTAAGCAGTTTTAAAAAAAAAAAAAAAAAAAAAAAAAAAAAAAAAAGGAGACAAAATCGGTAAGTGTGTGTATGAAACCGCGATTTGGGCATAATAAGAGATTGGCCCAATCAGAGTTCACTAGCACATGGAAAAGCTGAAAAGTGGAAGAAAACTAACTAGAATAGGTGTAAAATCGAGAAATGCTACTAGAAAAGAGTTAGAAGTGTTGACAACTCGCATTTCATGCAGTTACCATCTAACCTCGGTTTACAAAGATATGAGCCCTCCTCGTTGGGTCAGGTGGCTGCGGCACCGCGGTGGTGTCTGGCACTGACACGGGGTTAGATGGTTAGAGTACTGGTCATCAGGAGTTGGCTAGCTTGGTGGAGAGATGGTGGTGCACAATTCCTAGTAACCAGATTTTCACCAAAGTCCTGGGTTACGTGCCACAACTCTCCGCAGTGCGTATGGCGTGATGGCATACGACACTGATGATGGTAATTCTTCAATCGGATGCGGAGGTTAAGCCTTTCGTAAAAGTGGACCTGAATGAGCCGGCTTCATCCTCTCCCTTCTGTCATCTCTCATTCACAACACTCAAACGGGCACACACACTATTGCAGTCATCAACACTTACAGTAAGTGTTACAACGGGGAAGGCAACGGTATACCACCACTGCTCAAATTCCCAGACGTTGTCCTGGAGGGGTTACTTTACCGCGTGCAACTGCCTGCGCTCGAACAAGGAGAAGGCGCTCATAACAAGGAGAACAATGATTGGAAACGTGCTTGATTGTCACTTACATCCTCAGCAAAACTAACATCTAATACATTTTTGTTGTGCAGGCATTAAAACTGTTAACAACAGATAATCTTAAAATTCTAATGACCTCAACGTCGAAGAAGTCTAATGCCGTAAGAAGTGTAAAATTAATTTTTAAATTGCTAACATCATCACGTTGCCGATTCTGCTAATAGTCCGCTATATCTTCTTCCAATTCTCCGTTCCTTCTGCATTATTTGTCTCCAGTCAACTTTCTTATTCTCTACGTCTTCCCTAGAATTGGTCAATCCATCTTGTTCGTGGCCTTCAGATAGGTCTCCTTTCCTTCAATTTGTTCAAGAGCGTATTCTCCCTCCTCCATTCCCAGACATACTCCAGCCAATGCAATCCTTTCTTGATTGAAGTTATTCATAATGCGTCATCTTCTAAGCCGTGCTTGATATTTTCAATTCGGATACTGCCCCAATCCTGCAAATCCGTCGCCATGTGGTGTGGGGCATGCAACGGCTTGGTGGAGAGGATAGCCTGGGAAGTACCGGACCTACCGATACGGTAACTATTGTAACGAGCCGCGCTGTCGCCACGTTACAAGGTGCATTTTTATTATATATGTAATAATATAAGAGTAATTTACATAAATCTTGGGCGACCACGTGAATAGATTTTTGTTGTAATTTTATAAAGTACGCAAGATTCCAAGTGAGGACTGTAATGAAATGATGAACTTATACAGTGTATCGTAGCAAAGCGAATATTAAAGAGTTATTGAGCTATGTAGGCTTGAAGCTAATCTTGGTCTTTCCGAGCCATGGCGACAGGACGTCGCGGATTTGGGATTTGCCAGACCACACACACTGCTCCCTGGGGATGGGTCACTCACCGAGCGGGAAAAGCCTGCCGTCCGAAACCCGAATGTTCTCTCGCCCCGGCGAACTTAGCCGAATATGTCCGACCTCTGTTGGATTCTTTGGCCAAATCATATATCGAGGATATCACGTGACATTAGGTGCCGACCTGAAGGTCCAATCAAAATGAGCGTATAACTCAAAATCCTGGGAATTTTTGTTGTATGTGAGCTTCGAGACTACAAATGGGCGGAGCAAGAAGTTTCCTCGTGGACCGAAGAGCGAGGAGCTGACATTCTAACTTCGATCGCACCAGTCTGAGGTTGACTTGGAAAGTTGACTTCTTTCGCTATCTGCAGCTTGCCTTGCTGGAGCAAGCTTATCACCGCAACACAGCCGGTAATGCGATGATGCGCATTGCCAGACCAGAGATACCTATAGCCGACTTGTGAGATAATCTCACATATCGTGGGTCCGCTACACTCATCACAGACATCAGACGCAGAACTACAATGGTAATTTATTACGACCAAGCCATGTGATTGTGCATTCCGTGAAACAGAACCCGTAAGCGACTTTGAGAGGATAGGTCCATGTTCTCACTTTGTAATTGTAAAAACCCCTGAGCTAGCGGCATTATTTGCCAGAACTAGTTATTTTCGAATGATATATTGTTCATTCTGGCGCCCATGATTTTCTTGTTTAACTGTAAAGTCACAGTATTATGATACCTTTGTCTGAGGTCATCATAACTTGTATTTTTATTGTTCAAACTGTCATTATTTCTTGCATTTTGATTCTGAGATATTTAAAAGTAAATATACAGTTGTTTGCTTGCTCATGACGGCTAATTGTAACTCTGAGCGTTGCTTTTATGATTTTGCCAATTTGTGTTAATGTTAACGATAAATTCGCTCAGACTTGTAATCGCCAGTGATCAGAAAATAAATGTCATATTGTGACAATTTTCCCTAAATTCCAACTAACGTCGAGATTCTTGCAAAAGTAATAAATTCCCACTCCTCATAAATAAATTAAGATTAAATCCACAATTATTAATCATAAAGGTATGAAAGATAATTGTAATGTGGTTTGCCCACTAAGGCACTCACCACATAATGGCGCCCAACGTGGGGCCAGATGAGACATTACTTCTTAATGTCTGCGAACTTGGTGGCACTAATTCAAATTAATACAATTTGGAGCCCAAATTCAGAAAGTTTCATGGAATGCTGCACATGGTTTTTGGCTGTTTTATTATTCTTGTAGTCAATAGATATTCATACAAGATTTTATTTTGATGTTTCACTTATATTTTAATGCATAAAGTTCATTTTGTTTCAATGCATAAAATTTATTTTGTTTCAACGCTTTAAAAGGAAGTTCATTTGTATATTTCAATTGAGATGCAATACACTTTGTATTGTAACAATTTTGTGATCAGTTTAAAAAATTTAAATGAGTAACGTCAGTGTTGATTTGTTAATGCATGGTAGCTTGTAAGAAAATTAAAGACACGCATGTCTTGCCCATGTGTTTGAAAGTAAGTCTGCTTTCATGGTGCTGTGTTGCATGATTCATCTTGCTTTTCTCTTGCTGTATTTTGGAGGGGTATATGTATTTGTGTGTATTGAAATTCGCGGTATTTTTGTGGCTAGTGAATTTAGATTTCGTCATTGCACAATTGCGGTGTAAATTCATTGTTTGTGTGTTCATATGAAGCTACGATCTCGTACGGTAAAAGATTTCGATATGGAAGATCAGTCTGATAGGCAAAAATCTCCCGAAATCATGAACGAGGTTCAGATAACAGAATGCGGAATATTGGCTGCAGGGGAGGGGAACGTAAGTTCTGAAGTTCCGACCCACTCATATAGTTCGCAGTCTACTTTGTCGCCACAGGAAGAAAATATGGAAAATTTTCCGTCACCTGTCGGTGAGAAAACGCAGAATACGCTCACACATTCAGAGCAGCAAATACTTAACATGTGGATGACTGCAATAGGGCAACAAGTTAATATTGCAATTAATTCACTAAAAGAGGAAAATAAGAGATATTTGGATTCGCTTAAGCAGAGTTTTAATGCACTGTTTGATTCGCAAGCTGCGATTTCAACAAATTTGGACGGGAAATTATCCACCTTCCATTCGGAGTCACAAAAACACACAGAGGTACCAACTGCTGCGATTACCGATGAATGGATCGAAATTGCACAAGTAGAACAAACCCAGAATACAGACCAACAGCTGGTAAACTCTGAGGAATGCGAGCATTCCACCATTACGTCTGTCGATTGTATGGTCGAAGCAGTTCCGGAAATACAAATTTTCAATCGGACACTGCTCGAAGACGTGACAGTGACGCGGCAGATTACTGAGCATAGTGTCAGCAAAAGCGTTGATACAGTGCAAAAGTCACTGCGGATCGCAGTTGTGAGTACGGAATGCGTCTGGTCAGACGCGCAGTTCCGGAAAACTTGTGTAAAGCGTTTCGGTTTGAGTATCCATGGAACAGAAAGGCATGATAGCATATACACCGCCATGATCGAAAAGCAACGGAAATTTTCTGTGCCCGTTCAGGTCAAAAGACAAGTATTTTGCTGCAGAAACTAAATTCTGGCGGATCAATGAAATCAGCTGGAAGGGAAGACAGACGAGAATGTTGTGTAACCCAGGTACCTGTTTGTCAGCTGAGCCCATTAGCAAGGCTAAGGGATCCACGAGCACAATGCGTCTTCCGAGAATTTTGTTAGGGAGCGCAGATGTTGGCCTTAGGGTCATCACTGAGTGCCAAACGTTTCTCGCCTCGCATCAGCGTTTTATCGCATTCAATAAATATGCGATGAGCGTGTATTCCGAAAGGAATTATGTGATAAAAAGAATCCATGGACGTCTCAAATTCGTCTTGTAGGCATTGTTCAACAAGTTGTGTAGCATGCCAAATACGATGACGAAAAGGCTGACTATGAATTGACCGATTTGAATCATAAAAAAAAAGGGAAATTAAATGTACAGTACACATTCTTTTAGGTTAGACGCCTTACCGAAATTAATCATGCTTGAAAAACGCCGATGCCGGTTTCGCTAGTCTAAACCGTCTGTTTTGCTGGAAAGATTAGATAAACGGAAAATTAAAATTCCAGTTACCAAAATTTGCACTTACAGTTAAAGCTACTTAGGATATTTCCATAGTCGGAATTTGTAATGCTTATTTCGCTATTCCGAACTTTATATTTTGTCCACGTGAAATATTAATAGTCACTTTTGACTTTCACGCTGTTAATTGGACTTGATTTGATAAAAATCCTGAAATATTAAATGTTTTCCTGAGCCAGATAAATTGATACGCACTCGCGGAAAATGAAGCGCCATTAGCAAGCACAATTTCTTGTCTTCGCAATCACAATGAATCTGACAGCGATACAAATATTGTGATATGCTTTCTAAGATGTATTTTGTGACATAAACGAAAAGGGTTCTCACATTTTGTGATGCATGAGTTCGATGTAACGTTTTACCTTAGGTAGTTGCATTATATCTTTTCTGAGCAGAAGTGTACAGCGAGCGTAATATCGCTTTGTCTGTGTTGATCGAAGATCGCAAGTTATCTCGTCAACGAATTTACTTCTTTTTTTTTGTGTATCTGTAAAGGGTGGCTAACGTGCCATAGATAACCCTATAGAACACGAAACCTTGCCAGAAAGATTTTTTCAAATTGTATTAGTCATCACAGAAATTAGGAATCAAATGAAGGATTACAGATACACAGGATAGCTTTCACAATACCTTGCTGTTATTTTGCTGACGATAGCGCGTGGTCAAAGTGCAAAAGTTAAAGGCGACTGCATTTGTAAAGGCTAAAGGGAAAAACTTTATTTACGGGATATATTCAATAATTCAGCTAACTTTGCAAGTTAAGGTAATTATATTTGATGCTAACTTCAATTGACAAAGGAATTTTGTATATGATAAATGCACAGATGGTGAAGACGTGAACAATAAGATTATTGGTGATATCGTCGTTTTTCCTGCTATATTTCTGGCCTTATTTGGTGGCCAGAGTGATCTCGAAGAATTGTTATTTGTTGACGTACGGACAAACCGAGATCGGGCCTCATAACGCCCGGAACTTAAAGCCGTTTCATACAAAGTAACGGTTTCGAAAGAGCTGGGGACAGCTACCCTCGAACGGCTTAGATCATTAGCGCGGGTAGACGGCTGAACTCAACCGGCAGGTTCCTAGAATTCTGGCAGGTAGCGCATACCCAAGAATGAATAAAACAAAAGTTTCACGCCTCGTTCTAGCGGTATTTCGCGTACCCTTACTGTAAATTGTATAGTATTCCGTAAATTAGATTAAAACTATTGTTGGACAGCACATGTTTTGCTCAGAATTGTGTGCACTCAACGAAAATAATTTCAAGGTTTATATTGTTGCTTTATATAGATTCATAGTATTCTGCTAGCGTGAAATCTCAAAATTGCTTTGTATTGGCAAACGGAAAACCTGAGATCGTACCGTTCTATGCACAAAGCTTACGACCTTTTCATACAAGCTAAAGAAGCATAAGTGATATTTGACCATGAACACGGGAACACATCTTCTCTGAAATGCTTATTGAATTAACCGTCGGTCATGACGAAAATCACGTCACCGAATCCGACTAAACTATTCCGTTGTTTTGAGATTAAAACCGCGCAATGTAATGAGATATTTTACGCTCACCTCTAGCATCTTTATGGATGTTTGTTGAAGGCAGAATTATTTTTATGCACATGAGTAAAACATCACGCTAAATTGTAAATACAATGTATAGTTCACCACTTTCTGCATAAGTGTCTCAAAATGTTTTGTTTTATTAATGTGTTTCATTTTAGTGATTTAATGATAAGATTTGATACAAGATATTTTCAAGATTATTATTATTTAAACATGTATGTAAATAATTTCTTTTCATGTATATTTTAGTATTGTGTTTAATATAACTTTGTATTTGGGAAGGCTACCTGAATTCACGTGCTTCTGTTTGTAAAGAATTGTAAGACGGCCAAAAGGACATATGCTCCCGTTATATATTCACCTTACAAGGCAGGAATACCGATGGTTATTGGAATCACATTTAAAATTAATGTAATTATAAAAATGCTTAAGTTTTTGTTGAGTCACAATGGAGATAGAATTAGGTAGTTAAAAATAAAATTATTGTACCATAATTTCATTTTTCACCAACGGCCGGCCATATTGTAACGAGCCGCGCTGTCGCCACGTTACAAGGTGCATTTTTATTATATATGTAATAATATAAGAGTAATTTACATAAATCTTGGGCGACCACGTGAATAGATTTTTGTTGTAATTTTATAAAGTACGCAAGATTCCAAGTGAGGACTGTAATGAAATGGTGAACTTATACAGTGTATCGTAGCAAAGCGAATATTCAAAGATTATTGAGCTATGTAGGCTTGAAGCTAATCTTGGTCTTTCCGAGCCATGGCGACGGGAGGACGTCGCGGATTTGGGATTTGCCAGACCACACACACCCTGCTCCCTGGGGATGGGCGGTCAACAACGTCACTCACCGAGCGGGAAAAGCCTGCCGTCCGAAACCCGAATGTTCTCACGCTCCGGCGAACTTAGTCGAATATGTCCGACCTCTGTTGGATTCTTTGGCCAAATCACGTATCGAGGATATCACGTGACATTAGGTGCCGACCTGAATGTCCAATCAAAATGAGCGTATAAACTCAAAATCCTGGGAATTTTTGTTGTATGTGAGCTTCGAGACTACAAATGGGCGGAGCAAGAAGTTTCCTCGTGGACCGAAGAGCGAGGAGCTGGGGATTCTAACTTCGATCGCACCAGTCTGAGGTTGACTTGGAAAGTTGACTTCATTCGCTAACTGCAGCTTGCCTTGCTGGAGCGAGCGTATCACCGCAACACAGCCGGTAATGCGATGATGCGCATTGCCAGACCAGAGATGCCTATAGCCGACTTGTGAGATAATCTCACATATCGTGGGTCCGCTACACTCATCACAGACATCAGACGCAGAACTCCAATGGTAATTGATTACGACCAAAGCATGTGATTGTGTATTCCGTGAAACAGAACCCGTAAGCGACTTTGAGAGGATAGGTCCATGTTCTCACTTTGTAATTGTAAAAACCCCTGAGCTAGCGGCATAATTTGCCAGAACTAGTTATTTTCGAATGATATATTGTTCATTCTGGCGCCCATGATTTTCTTTTTAACTGTAAAGTCACAGTATTATGATGCCTTTGTCTGAGGTAGTCATAACTTGTATTTTTCATTGTTTCCAGTTGTCATTATTTCGTGCATTTTGATTCTGAGATATTTAAAAGTAAATATACAATTGTTTGCTTGCCCATGACGGCTAATTGTAACTCTGAGCGTTGCTTTTATGATTTTGCCAATTTGTGTTAATGTTAACGGTAAATTCGCTCAGACCTGTAATCGCCAGTGATAAGAAATAAATGTCATATTGTGACAATTTTTCCTAAATTCCAACTAACGTCGAGATTCTTGCTAAATTAATAAATTTCCACTCCTTCATATAAATTAAAATTAAAAATCCACAATTATTCATCATAAAGGTATGAGAAATAATTGTAACGTGGTTTGCCCACCAAGGCAACTACCACAAGTAGTCACAAGTGTCAATTGAAGGTATGTGTAAAATTATTTACTTTAATAGTAAAATAAAACTGCCGCCCGACCGGTAAGGTGTGCCGCGAGATTTATGGATACTCTTATGGTGTGCCGCGAGTGGGAAAAGGTTGCGGATCACTGGTATAAGCAACAACGTAAAAATTCTTATTTTTCGTACAACGACGTCACACAACTGAGTTGTCAACAGAGTACTTCGTTGGTGGCCAAAGCGTTATTCAGAAATGAGATCTTTCAGTATTTATTGTAATGTACCCATTCAACAATTGTGGAGGCGTACCGTGGATAAGAGAACTGTGTGAGAGAGATAAAAATATAAATTTTAGTATGGAAGAGGTAGAAAATCTTCTGCAGCTTCTTCTCTTGTAATTTGATTGTTTGCGTTGGTGTAAAAGGTTGAAACAGTTTTCAGTATAATGTCATTTTAATCGAAAACTATTTTACGATATTTTTCAGATACGTATAGTGCAGATTATCCATAAATGAGACCAGTTTGTTTCTGCTTGCATCCAATCAGCACACACAGATCAAATGCAGTTATCAGTATAATTCCAGGCCCTAGGAAGAAAACCCGAAGAAGTACAAATCAAAGTTTATATCTCCCGTTGTACTCTATTTGAATGAGATGTTAAGTAAACAAGCTTTCATTAGCAACTTTTTTGAATCAGCTGAAGAAAAGTAATCTGTTGGGGGTTATATAAGAGGGAAGCGGTAAATTTTATGCAAATAGTACACTATTTTCTTTACATGAGTCAACTAGCACTTTATAAACAAAATAGTGAAATCTAAAGCCTAAACCTCCATCACTGCCAGATGCCATTCGCATTCGTCAACACTAGAGGAAGCATATAGTATATATTAGACTTATGTGTACCTATCGACTTTCCTTCGTGTACGTCATTGCTGTGCGGTCTACCAAGCTTACTCAGCATGCCGTCAACTAAACAGCGCAAAGTAAACTAGAACTTCACACTGTTCCCGTGTTACAAGCACTCGTTATCTATCTCATTCCTACTCCAATGCGTGCACTCGATCGTTGAATACACGGACTATAAATCACGTTACGTGCTCAAAGCTCGTTATAAAGACCTTCGGAGTGCAGGGCAAAGAACATTATATCAGTGAAAGGTCGTCAAGCTATGTTAAAAAACAAAAAACCAACAGTGAGTGCAAACCTTACTGGTATAAAATCAAACTAGTTAATTTCCAAGCAAGAAGTAAGATATGATGGTCAAGAATAAATACTGTGTTGAATGTTTCTTCTTAGAGTATTAGACTACATCTGGGGTTATGTTAGGGACTATTATTGTCATTTTTTGCTATCACAACCAACCACTGTATCAGCTCACTAAAAATATGCTTAGTATCGCAAGTTAATTTGAAATTTTTATACCTCGTTTAATAATTTCATAAATTCTTTATTTCCGATCCACTATTTGATAAGTGAAGCCATTCTGGCAATCTCTTTTTACTCTATTATTTATTGACTACTTTGCAATAATGTATTTCCATTACTAGCTACACAGAAATCCTTTTACTGTCAACTCATCTGGATGCGGAAAACTGTATATTTGAAATTACTGAATAAGGTTAAATACTGATGATATTATTCTTCAATGCTCGTGCCATAATGCATTAGTATATAGAGACCGAGTGTGGTGGTGTTACGGATAGCGTTCTGGCGTCACATTCGGGAGGACGGTGGTTCGAATCCCCGTCCGGGCATCCAGATTTGGGTTTTCCATGGTTTCCCAAATCACTCCAGGCAAATGCCAGGATGCTTCCTTAAAAAAAAGGCCATGGCCGAATTCCTTCCCATTCCTTGCCCCCATCCTTTCCCGTCTCTAAAGACCTCGCTGTTGAGAGACGTAAAGCAGTTAAAAAAAATTATATAGAGAGGATGTGTACTAACAGTTTGGATATTGTAAATTAGCGATCAAGGTATTTTATCAAACTTACAGTCCAATTTCTTGTATAAGATTCAGATTTTAATGGATCAATTTAAGAAAAGTTTTGGAACTATAAAACCGTCAAATAAGAGGCACTAACATAACGAAATCTAAGCCAGTAATAATAATAATAATAATATTGAAACGATTTTTTGGGTACGTTTCTTTTATCACTTGATTTATAGTGTTCACAACAATCTGACAAAATATCTGATATCGATATCCTCTAGTACACTCGAATACGCCAGTTTTTTTGCTAAGGGCTGAATGTCTCGTCGACGTCGTGGTCATTAGAGGAGGGAAACTACTGAGACCAAAGAAAGGGGTGGATTTTTAAGGAAACATCTTGTCATTTGCCTGAAATTATTTCGAAATAATAATTTCAAACCGAAATCTGGATGAGCGGACGAGGAGTCGAACCCGCGTCCTTCAGAATGCGAGACCCGAACGTTACCATCCATCCAGTACGCAATGTAAATACAAGAATTCCAGGTGTCTATCATAGTGTTCAGTACAGTCATCCTACGTGTTAGAGTGACCATGAGATGGATTTACGAATCTCGTTTCCATTTGTCAGCTTTGCCTTTACGGTGACCTCGAGAATGAGCTATATCCTCAAGCCGATTCTAGAAAACTTTATGGCAACCTCTGAGTGCTACTTCTGACGCTCATGGATAGCCTTAAGCAAATATTTCAGCTACTTCCCGACTGCAATAGCTCTGGCAAGACTATATACATAGCAGGCTGTAGGAAACCGGAATGGGGAGAATGGAGAACCCGGTATTTCATGTTGTGTATTCCTTGGTGGTTGTAATAAGACAGTACTCATTTCAGGTTTTGAAAGTACTCATTACCGCATACAACAGAAGAATCTGGAGTAGTTTAGTTCCTGTGCTGATAAACTGTGCTTTGATGATCAACACATGAAGCTCTTTAAGGGAAAGAGATCATTTAACCAATTTTGTGACTGATGTTTTGCAGCTTTTCTAAGCGAGCATAACAGGAATATTTCTGAGAAATACTACGTGACACATAAATTCTGGGACAGTTAAACTCAAACGGCGCAGGATAGGTTCAAAACTAACATTTCTTCAGGAAGTAGCACAATTTTGAATATCATTTCTTATTCTTCGCCATCTTTTTTTTTTTAAATGGGGAAGGCTTACTTCGACGAGTTTTACTCACCGTTGGCGTGATCAAATTTGGATCTACTGCGATTCAGTTAAACTCAAACGGCGCAGGATGGGTTCAAAACTAACATTTCTTCAGGAAGCAGCACAATTTTGAATATAATTTCTTATTCTTCGCCATCTTTTTTTTATTAAATGGGGAAGGCTTACTTCGACGAGTTTTACTCACCGTTGGCGTGATCAAATTTGGATCTACTGCGATTACCGACGCCAAGCACATTATAACTACTAGCAGGTAGTACTAAGTACTAATACGAAAAGTGAAGCGTTCCCATCTGAGTAACTATTTTCAGCGTGTGATAAGTGTAGTTTTTGTTTGTGAAATTTATAGTTTATGAGGTGGAGATTGGGGACAGTCTTGGAATTCACCTTGATAGCTGCGAAAAACCACCGAAAAAAACCTGTTAGAATATCTCTTAGGCGCAGGCCCAGGCTCATGTCCCGTTTGTGATACTTTCTCGAGCCACACGGTCATGATTTTAATTACCATACCTAAATAATTTGCACTTAACAAATAAACTACTCACACTTTTCCTCTAGTTCCAAACTTGGTTGTCATGGTTGCATTCGTAACTGTAAGAATACAAGTGCATGTAGGCTATGGATGGCTCATAAGATGTCTTGCAATTCATGAATCGACAGCTCAGTTTCATCCCTCATGTTATGCAAACGCTTCAGTTCTACCTGGCAACAAAGCCTTCTCAGTTTAGGAGAGCAGACGTGTATTGTTTATAGCAGCTGAAAATTATGATGTTTCTGGATAACGTTCTGGCGCCCCATTCGGGAGGATGCGGGTTCGAACCCCCGTCCGGGCATCCAGATTTGGGTTATCCATGGTTTCCCAAAATCACCCCAGGCAAATGGCGGGATGCTTCTTTCAAAAGGCCGAATTTCTTCCCGATCCTTGCCTACATCCCTTCCCGTCTCTAATGACACCGACGTCGATGAGACATAAAGTCATAAACAAAATACAAAAAAAAAAAAAATAATTATGTGCTGCGGGAGTATTCAAAACGTAAGATGAACATAACAACTGATTAAAACCTCTCTTCATGTAGAAAGCAATCGAATCGGTGACTCAGTCATTTGGAAGTTTAGAAGTTTCTTGATGTATTAAGTAACCCATCTTATACGCACTAATTTGTACTACACTTTTTGACAAAGTTTTTTTTTCATATGGCTTTTTGGTTGGAAGCTGCCAGGTGGAAGAGCTATAAGTGACCGCGTCTTCCACCCCTTCCTTGAGTGGAGTGCACTAGTGGAGAAAGTGAGGTGTTGCCTTTTTTTATTTTTAACTGCTTAACGTCTCCTATAACAACTAGGTCTTTTTAGAGACGGGAAAGGATGGGGGGCAAGGAATGGGAAGGAATTCGGCCATGGCCTTTTTGAAGGAAGCATCCCGGCATTCACCTGGAGTGATTTGGGGAAACCATGGAAAACCCAAATCTGGATGCCCGGACGGGGATTCGAACCGCCGTCCTCCCGAATGCGAGGCGAGAACGCTAACCGTTACACCACCACGCTCGGTGAAGTGTTGCCATCTGTCTGCGAAGCTTGTAACTATGTTCCGTATGTGAGAAGTTATTTTGTTTATAAATTGTATACTTTAAGAGGTGGAAATTAAGCACCGTCCCTGTATTCGCCTAGATAATTGGGGGAAACTGCATAAAAACCGGATGACCGGTGCGTGGAAACCTGTGCTCGTGCTCGGTCCCGTTGAACCTCCCCAATCCAGCGTGCGTCGCCTCAGCGCACAGTGACAGTATCTTCTGGTAACGTCTATCATCTTTCGGGAATTCCAATTTGACGGATGCTCGTGCAAGGTCCGAAGTATGTTCTGAAGTTCCACTTTTATTATTGACGTTTCAAAATTTTTGAGTTGCAAGGTTAACACACGGCCAGGCTACAAAAAGAATTCATTTTGGATCAAGTTCTTCACCAAGCGATAAGGAGGTAGACTGAACAGACATTGGTCAATATTATTTGGAAAATTCATTACCAACATTAATTTTGGGTAGAAGGCAGAGTTCATGGCGACATTGTTTTAACTTCTATAGGGTGCTCTGTAAATTCGGATTCAACAAAAAAATATCAAAATTAAGCTCCATATGTTTTAAAGCATTTGTACTCCATTAATTCTGCTTCAGCGTTTTCATTAAAAAGCTGATGTTTTCGTAGATGTAAATCAATCTGCAAACACAACATCAAAAGTAAATCGATTAATAAAACCCATCACTCTGAGTAGGTTAATTCCAGAACGTTGGGGCAGTAGCTCGCTACAAGATATATTCATGTGAATACAAAAATCAGTGTATTTTAACGTATAATAACTTAATTGCTTCAAGATTTTTTGCACACCCATGTGACGTAGTTCTTTCCAATTTTTGAGGATTACTAAAGTTAGTTGTTATTAATATCTCTATTAGGTCATTACTTGAATAAAATTAAATAATTTTAATTGTATAAGTAATTACTACTGAAATTCGTAATTATTATCATTCTGGTTCTTACTTTGACATTATAAGCTACTTGTAGTTAAGTGTTGAGCTACTACATTACAAATGATTCAACTTCCTCTACAGTTTGAACCAGTTGGCCTTCATGTGTGTAATTAACCTTTAGGAAGACTGAGGTTATACAAATGATGCGTCTTCGGTAAGTTTAGTTGATACATTGCATGTTCTTGGCAGTGTCAGAGGAAACTAATGTTTTCCAACAACGCATAAATGCACCATAAGTATTAAGGGCATGTGCTTAAATCGGTCACTAATACGTCTACAATCATAGTTATGGTTTTTTAATTTTAATTTAAGAAAAATAGTAAACGCTTTTTACATTTCTTTGTTTAAAAACGGTATTTCGGCCGCCATGTGACATAGTTTTGATTTACCATGTATTTCGCCTCTGAGTCTGTACTTGGACACTTATGTTCAAACAAAATTCCTTAAATCTGCTGATTGCATCGGAGTTTGAACCCGAGATCCTCAATTGTGAAAACAAGAGCGTTGGCCACTGTGCTTCGGGACAGTTCTTTGGGACCGGAATGATTCTAGAGTAACTACTGCATTAAAGATACATCTTTCTGTCATGCAACGTTGCATCATGTTAGCTAGAACAGAAGTGAGCACAAAACTCCACAGCTTCCTGAAATAATGATTACTAACAGGCTAACACATAGTTCTAGACTTCTTAAACACAGAATATAGTGGTAGACAAAGATGTTTTCATATGTAAGAAACGCCCATTCTAGATGTTAAATTGGCCATGAAATTAAAGGGACAATTTGTATTTTCTGCCTCTTCAAGTTCCAACTGAACAACGTAATTCACAATCATATGAAGGTATACCCCATCGTCCAGTGATATTTTGGCGTTGTTAGTGTTAGCAGTAATTTAGAATGGGCTGAATCATTGTGGAGTGAAAGCGGAATTTCCTACTTTTCTTGTTCCTGTGGCGGAAAAACATCTCAAAGGCTTATAAGTATGAATCTTTATGATCAAACAAACAGAGAAATATGCATGCAAATATGACTTTAATAACGGATAAATGTGATCTAAAA
>CM061920.1:64985010-65186880 GCA_031002005.1 Vandiemenella viatica
TGTCCTACGATAATAATCTGGTTGTATATTTTTTAGTGACAATGGTCGTTTAATTTGTTGCGGTGCTAATATTTAGTTCTGCGCGATTAACTCTCATTTATTTATATAGTGCATAATCATTATCGTCCACCTACAAAGAGAGCAATAATTCCTCTTGTAAATTATTTCTTTCTGAAACGCGATGATCGTTCTACTGTGAAATAAATATATTGGAAACATGTGTGTCGCTTGAAAAGGGACAGATGATATGATTTCGGCGTGGCTTGAAACCCATGTAGATTTTCGTCAGTTCTGCTGCCGCAAATCTTTCATGCTTACGTCGGCTATTAGTTACGAAACATTGGGTAGTTTCGCAGATGTTTATCTTATTTCCTGACGCAGTTAGGAAAGAATCATGGATACCTTATACTATTAAGCAATGTGCAGTTTCGGTACGCTTAAAAATAAAATACAAGTAAAGATAGATTTCTAAATTTAAAAAAAAAATAATAAGAACTACTTGGATTTGAACTCGGAACCGCTCGCTCAGCAACCCAGAACGCTAACCATAGGACCACTGCAAGCTCGGTGCTACTTTCCTCGAATAGGCGTATACAACGCAGCGTAGGAAGACTGTTTCATTCAATCCATCTTGGAGAGAGACACTTCCGAAATAATTTCTTGTTTCTGTAGTTTCGTAGTACTAAAAATTCTACCTCATGGAACATGATTATCCCTTGGTTTGTGGACTGACCAGATATATGAGTGAAATATTATCCGAAGGAATTATCAAAATGAGTATAACAATCTTATCGTTATAGTTTTATGCTAATCAACCGTAGTAATATACAGCATTGAGCCTGTTTCCTGCCTCTCTTTATTGCAATCCCGTTAATTAGAACTTTTGGCAAACGTTTCAAGATCTGAATTTTGGTAAAGTATTATAGAAATGTAATGGTAGGATGATGAACTGTACAGCCAATAAGAATCGTCAGTGGGAGGAGCTTAATTCCTACCTGTTGGCCAATTGTTTCCTGCATTGACTTAAGGAAATGAAAAATCTGCAGTATAGATGTCTCTGAATAAAATATCCACCAATGAAATTGCGAGGAGGCGGAGCCAGTATTGCGTTCCTGTTGCCTGGGATGACATTGATGCCAGATTGTGCAAAATAAGAGTGATAGAATTTTTCACCGGCGGCCAGAAATAATGTCAAAGACTGTACATGACAGCCACTCAAGTAGATGGTAAAGAACATAAATGTACTAATACACCAAAAAAGATCAAACTGAAATAATGTATCTTTCTCTCTTGGTTAAAGCTGCATTTCAACCTAAATACAACCGCCTCCAATTTTAAGCCTAGAGAGGCATACAAAATTTCAATCCCTGCTGCTTCTTTAAAGTAACCATTTGAGACGCCGTGTTTGAAATATATTGAGCTAAGATATTGGCAGCCATTTTGAATTACTCTGCCACATCCAGCGTGCGGAACACAATTCCACAATCGAACTTTTCAGATCTTGTTCGGAAACCCTGCTCGAAGCAGCTAGAGCCTTAACAAGGACTGAATGTCAAGTCAAACAATAAATCATCGTTAATTTGTTTTCTAACATTCTAGTAATTGTGAAATCTGAATGAAACAGGAAAAGATTTTAAATATTAACGGAGATTATTTAAAGAGTTTAAGTCATTTGAATATAATAAATAAACTGTATGACCAGAAAATCCAATGGAATGCGATTAGATTATATTGTTGTCTCATTAAAACTAACTAAATGTCTTAAATTTAAAAAAATAAATAATATCAAGTTGTCGAGAAAGTGCATGTTAAATTACAGAGTATAACAGAAATATGCGAAGGTGCGAAATATTACGTTATCATGTGATGAGAAAAACCGGAGTTTGAACTTTGTGATCTGCTCTAATGATAAGTGAAACGTAACAAATTTTGATTTATTAATAGAGACTATAACTATAAAGGGTGAAGCAAAAGAACAGATACAATCAAGTGAGGGATCGTAAACGAAATTCTATGAAAGTTATTAATATATCTGTTCATCATAAATCTCTTGAATGTTGAATTACGTACCAGAAGTGAAACTAAAGTTTCACGGCTCGTCAATATTAGCAGTCTGTGTAATAACATGTATCTAAAAATGACAGTCTTTTACTGGATCAATATTACGAGTAGTTAACAGTTGCTAAAGATTTCCGTTAGTTATTATTGTGATAAAAATGTTCTTTAAGTAATTTTAGGAGCGGATATATACATTTTAAAATTTAGAAATAACATTTAACACTTTACTTTAAATTATGAAGTTTAAATTGGTCGATAGTTATCATTACATCGTGAAGCTGCCATCAACCGGTAAATAAAAACCTCCGGAAAAACTCAATCATTTTTCAAACTAAAAGAAATATTAAATTCCCAAAATAAAACGAATGGAAACTTCAATCAAGCATTCAGACAACGATGTATTTCTTCGTTATTCTTTTATTTGGAACAGTTAAGAAAATAATTGAACGTTAACTAGACCTGCGGGACCTACTTTACACTATGTCAATAAAACTCCTCAGCAATTTGATAACATCCATTTACAATCACTCTCTTTGTTTCTGCCAAAACGTTGTATTCTAGTTCGATGTTTTTAATTGAATTGAATATAATTGTGATGTAGCATATGCTCCAATTACACAACAATCCATTTCCCCCCTTTCTTGTCTTCACTTATGTTTGCTCTTTACGAATTTTATTTTGAAAATTTTTCAACGGTTTTTTTTTCTGTAAATTGTTCACTATTTTCCTTAGTAGTTTATTTCAATCTTTGGATCCCATATCTATAAAAGAAAATTTTACCATTTTCTTATGCCTTAAATCAAGTGCCAGCTTGTGCTCTTGTCCCTTGCTTTCCCTCCTATGCACTTGTTTTAATTCTTCCACCAGCATCTTCACGATTGTAACCCCCACGCACTCCCAGCATCCACTTTAACCGCATATGTCCCAATCCAGTTTCTTTATTTTATCATTTACTGATCGCGTTCTGCGGTAATTCACACAGACGAATCTAGGTGTTCTCCCCGCCAACTCCAATATTTAAAACCTACCACCATATCCAAGCAACGGTCTGATCAAATTTTTGTAACCCAATTCCTTCACTTCTGTAGCTCACCCCCTCAGTACCCTCTCCAGATAAACAAGAATTTTAAAACCTTACCCTACTATCTGTCTAACCTGCCCTGCCCGTTTGAGATTATTATCAAATGTTATGTCAAGATATTTACACTTCAGGTCTTCAGTAAGAAATTCCAACCCCATCCGATAATCAAAAACGAACTTTATTTTTTTTATCTGTGAACCTAATAAAATTATCTACTAATTTTGGTACTTATATTCATTCCACGTTAACCTACACAGGTAGATACCCTGTCCAGATCACCCTGTAGTTGTTCACATATTTTTCCGCTTTGATACAATTAAAATAATATTATGTCTTCTGCAAACAACCTAAATTCTGAATGTAAACCATTAACACTGCCATTTATTGGAATAATGAACATCAATATTCCAATACACTACCGTGTTACACTCTCATTTTCTCTTTCGAAACTGCATTTCCTACCCTATCTCATTGCTTTCTACGTTTACGAATTTCTTTACGAAACACGTGACTTTTTCATTCACGTCAATGGTTTTTATCTAATTTATTCTAATTCACTCCGTCTAACGCTAAGAAAGATCTAGTGCTACACTGTCACTTTTTCAATATATACCACAATCTCTACAACTTCCTATTCTTACAAGTTATTTAAAACTAATTTCATAATCATATTGATTTTTTTAGCAGATTTTGGTTAAAACAATAAAATGGATTATACAGCTGCTTCTCTCTCCAGCACAATAATACGTCTTCTTGCCTTCTGGCACACAGCCGATCAAAGTACTAGTAATCGCCGTTGTTAGTTTAAATGCTACTATAATTTGTTGAATGTTTCTTTTAATGGAAATATGTTTCAGTACTCGCCAATTCGGAAATTACAGAATTCATAATTAGATATTAAATCATCCACTAACTGCTTGCTTTATATTGGATAAAACTGCCGCCAAATATTGATAAATTTTCTCGGTGTAAGTAGCATTCAAAAATATTTCGGAATAATTAAACTGAAAACAGCAATCCTTCAGAGCTTTGTTTGATGTGTACAAATAATAAGGAAATAGCTAATTCTTGAGAAAATAGAGCTATTTGGGTTATATTATTTTGTTTTAATAAGAATAGACAGCAGCATATAATGCGTATTTACGTTTGAAGAAACTTATCAGGAAAGGAAGTTGGAAGAAATTACAATACATATTGAAGTAGCAAACTATTTTCTGGCAGAAATGGAGAGAAAGACAGTGACTGTGATTGTATTATTGAACTATTTGGGGAAAAGGTGACGAAAAGAAGAACTGGTAAAAATCAGGTACAGTAGTAAGAAACACACTAAGAAACCTAATGTTTACATGGTTGTGGCTTTTGTGTCCTGTTCGTGGGATGGTACTGAGTCTGGCGGATGAGGGGTAACACTCGGAGCTAACATTCCGGAGGCGTTGGTACTCGTCCTGACCATCCAGATTTCGGTTTCCTAAGGTTTCCAGAAACCACTTAACGCAAATGCTTTCAAAAAGCCATCGTCAAATTCCTTCCTTTTCCTTGCCCCCTCGATATAGATGAGACGCAAAGTGTGTGGAATTAATTGCAGATACAGTGTTTCTAATCCGTTGTAGTAACAATGAAATGGATTTTACATATTTATATTAAAGCCTGGATCCAGAGTTCATTTTCCTTTCATTTTGAATTAAAGGTATGTAAAATGCTTAGCTATAGTTCCTTTATAGATGGGCTGGTTTGTGAAGCGGTTTGACTTGACGACAAATTGACGAGGGCACGCGCTGATGAAGCTCCACTGCGAGGAATGGAGTCGAGCGCGTCGGATTGTGATCTGACTGGATCTCCTGCCTAGCTTTTTCCTCCTCGGCAGACGTCCGCTCACAATCGCACCCATTCGTCTCGGACCCTCAAAGAACCTGACAAACGAGGATGTTGAAGCGCAAAAGAAGGAGCCGTGGGGAACGAAAAATCCTCCGCCCCTCGACCTATAAATCATTCGCTTCCTCTCTGCGCCAAGCTCGTCTTAAAGAGACTTCTATGCCGTAATATTCGAACCATTCCTGGTTTATTCAAACGCTGAGTTTCGAATAATGTTATTGGAACATTCAAGGATACCAAATACTGTGAGGGAGAAGCAGGGAACTGGAAACCACTTTACGCATTTGCCTCTGATGAGAATTAAATCGTTTCAATAGAACTATTTGCACTTGAATCTACAGTATCTGTGTGAGGTATACGAATACTCGGTGATGAAATGACTGGAGGGTTTGTAGCCACAGCTCAGTGTCTCGTAACCTAGTTTCAGCGTATTCTATTTCTTTCCTAAACTGTACCGATTGTCTTAGGAATTATACATTGCATTGCTGAATTTAATACCACGCTTATATTTGTATTGTTCATTACTACCAGTGTGTAATTTTTTCTACTCATAACAGGTGTTAATTTAACCTGATCTGGTAAACTTGTCTCGCATGTCTCTTCTTTATTTTTTTGGCATTTGTCTCTTTTAATTTACAGCTATTGTTTATTAATAGTAGTCCGAAGACTAAGTAATGGTCTGTGTTAAGCCCAGATTTTCTTATGTATTAACTTCTGGCGAACTAAAGGCAAGCTTCTCAGCTAAATTGCTATAGTCATTCAACAATCTTCATCTTGTTCATTTGTTGAAGGAAGTGTTCGATATATTTATTTTATTTTCTAAACTTAACTCTATTAAATGTTGTCCTTTTGTATTAAAGGTTTCTTCTCTATAGCGTCCTACTATACTCTATTGTCAATATTGCTCTATTACATTTTTGTAGGCTGGGATGTTCATCTACTGATCGATCATTTTTGTTTATATAATTTAATTTTTTTGTTGGTTTCCATACAGGTCTTCAATGTCAGTGGTTTTCCTTTTTTCAGAAAATATATTCTGCAGGTTGCCAAGTATCATATTTTTTCGTATTTCATTCATTTTTTAAAGTGTTGCTTTTTATTTTGGATCTTAATTTTTTTCACTAATGTCACTGTTCCAGCTATTGCTCATGTTCATTGTGGAACTGCCCAAAGAAACATAATGGTACCACCGTCGGTTTGCCAAGCCTGTTTTACTTGTGTAAACGTATACTGAAAGTTAAGTGCTGAATGGTAGTTTCTCTTGCGCACTTGAATTAATAGTTCAGCAGTTAAGGACCTAGTAGTAAGTTAAGCTATAAATAATATTTGTTGTTTCACTGTCTATTTGGCTGAAGAAAGACTTAATCACGTTATACCTTCGATGGTAACTCCGACTACTACCTACATCCAATTCTTTTTTAGTTTTGAAGTATTTCTTTATTTAATTAATTTTCCTTTACGTGATGTTTCTGAAGTTCTGGGCTCATATATTCTTTAAGTTTTTTTTTAATATCGTTTCCCTGTTATACTTTTGTCTGTAGTCGTTATCATTTAATTTATCCCTTCAGAGGGTTATGTTTTTAGCGATTTCGTTTTTATGTAGGTGGAGCACCAGGGACTCTATGAGTTACCATATCACACAGTTTTAAGATGTAAGGGATCTCACTTTCACCTTCTTCTGCTTTCTCCATCCCAAATGGTGTCCAGTGCATAGGGGCCGCATTGAAGTGAGAGTAGGTTTCGTGGCAGATGTGCTGAGAAAACTCGCAGAAGAACTTCTTAATATTTTGTTGTCCTGACCTAACGACCTTTCTCAGGACTCAGGAGGCCATACCACACTTTTCCGTTTTTAGAGAAAACGTCCGGTCATCCAAGTTTCGGTTTCTAATGGTTTTCCCAAAATACTCCAGGTGAATGCCGTAATGGTTCCATTAGAAGGCCATGTCTGAATCCCTACCCGCCTTTGCCCCTACTCTTTTCCCGCCTCTAATGACCTCGACGTCGTCGAATCGAAAAGTCATACATTTCCATAAAGCACTGTATTCTTTGCATACAGTTTTAGAAACTTCATTCTGAGTCTTGGGTCAGAGTTTGTAATTAAAAGATTTATCTTTCAAGAAGAGTCTTTCCAAAAACTCTTGACACCGACTATGGCCTTGCATTCGGAAGGACGTGGCTAGGAATTCCCGACTGATCCACCATATTTGGGATATTTCCATGATTTCCCCAAATCACTCCAGGCGATGTCGGTATGTTTCCTTTAAAGGCTGTGGCCGAAATCCTTCCTGTTGCTAGCACCCAGTTCATTCCCGCTTCTAACGACATCTATGTTAAAAGGCGCAATTCAACATAAAGAAAACCATCGGTTGTGATCTTACTTTTTATGTAACAGAATTCTCTTACTTCTTCTATTACAGCCAACCATTTTTTATGTTTCATTTAATGTTATTGTTAACGTTACTGCTACATTTGGTGACTTTCGTCTAACTTTGGTTTGATATTTACTCAAAATTATTTTCTCATTATTTTATTAATGCCTTTCAATAACTTCTCAGTATCATCACTCTTCACTGCTAACAGGAAGAATTTGATCGGAAAATAATATCAAACTGATTTGTTCCTTTTAAACACTTATGCCACATTCAGTTTTTTTTCTGTTCTTGGTTCTGTTACTCTAAATACATGCTTCATATAATTTTGGATATACAACAATCCTGTTTCATATAATTTTAACTGATGTTTGTCTCTCATGATTTTCTAGTTTTGCTGTGTTCCACTGGTACAAACGTTGACTAATATTTTAGACCTGATTATTTTTTAAAAAATTTATTACAATTAGAAAAATTTAAATATTATATGCATCAGATGTATCTTTATAATAAGCAACTGATGAACACGTGGAACAAGTGTTTTAAAACGGTGTATTGTATACCTGAAAACTCTCTCCAACGGCTGCGAAGAGACAAACTTAATGTTCCTCCTATTTTGCGACGTCTTCACCATTATGAACACCGCTCTCTGAAACGGTTTAACACAGTAATTAGTGATTCTGTGGCCATTACGGCATTACGTCGTGTAGCTTCGTTTAATCTGAGGCGCCGCTCTGTCGCTCGAGGGAAGGGGGAGGGGGCGAGGACAATGGACGGCGGCCAGGCTCAAGAGGCTCTTTGTGGCCACCAGCTTTGTCGGACTGTTTGCTGGACTTCTCAGGTTTTCAGAAAATACCACCACTGCCTCGCTGTACTTGGCACAGGAATACGGCGTAACAAATCACGTCTGAAATGTATATGTCCGAGCTTAAACTGCAATGCCTAGCCAGCGATATTATTTATATGCGATGGAGCACATCCTCCAATTACATTATCTCTACAATAGTTCTAGTGAGTTGTGGGTGTGTTTAATTTAATTTCATTTAGTTATATTCCTACTAAAATTATAAATAAATTAACTGATAAATCAGTCGATTGATTAAATAAAGATTATTTTCGTGAATAAGATACCAACGAAAGAAACCGTACAATCATGATATTTGATTACTTTCGGCACAGTAATAAACGAAATATAGGCCACTGTGAGAACATAATATCAGCAACTGTTTAGCTGCAGTCCCTCGAGATTACATCCCTTGGTCATATATACAGAGAAAAAATGCATTAGATTCTTTAGTAAGTTATTTAGAAAAATTAAATTTAATTAAAATTAATTCTGACTGTAAAAAATTCCTGAGGGTAGGCCGTGACTACATTCTGGTAGCTATGAAATGTGGGATGAACTGTAATAAAATATGGAAGCTACGAAGGTTACAGGGGTGAAAGATGGGATAATCTAAAAGAATCCCACATGAAATATAAGTTTACAGAAGTTGTAAATGTTGAGTTAAGAAGAAATCAGTTTTGGAATTCAAGTGATCCAAAATACGCAAGATGAGAAAAGAAGATAATAGCCACGATAGCGTAGAAATAGAACAAACAAGAATAACAAGACAAATTGTGAAGAAATACAGAAACAAATAACTGTATAAGTGAATGCGAAATTTGAAAATTTAACAAAATTTTGATAAAATGAAAATTTACTTTTGGAAGTAAGGAAAAAATAGACAATAATGGAAAAATATATCTTAAATCTTTGGCATAATATACACAGTAAGCAGGATAATGCATATAAGGCAGTAAAAGATGTCAGTAGGTAAACTGAGAAAGAAAACGTAGCAAAAAAAGAGATTTAGTATGCAAATCAAAACTAAGGAAAATTTGACTTGCTGAAAATTATGTAAATATTGTCCCAATATCGACTGAAGAAATGTGAATTATATAGTTTTTACACTGAAATGGACTATCGTTGAATGAAAGAACCTTAAGATATTTAATCGCTGTTGGAGAAGTAGTATACCTGAAAACATGTACAGAGAACCAATTATCATCCCTTACCTTAAAAAAGGTTCCAGAAATTCCTGAAAAATTTACAAAGACATAAACCAGCTTAACATATATGCAAAAATATTAGATAGCCGTACAAGAGACATGGCGGAGTCCTTTATGCCTGAAGCTTAACATGGGTTTAGAAAAGGAACATCTTGTTCTATCTGTATTTTTGTTGTTTCGCAGTTACTTTCAGAAATGAAAGAATTTAATACTATATCTTTCATTGACCATATTAAACTCCTATTTAAATTAACTGGAACGTGTTATGTTGCATCATGATAGAGAAAGGATTTACAAATCACGTTATAAGAACTACACAAAGCCTTTCAATGGAAATTATGATTAATCGAAAGTGGTAACTGATAAACCATAACTGGCAAAAAAAGTAAACCAAGGTGTAAGACAGGATGACTTTTTCAACCACTCGTTCCAGCATTTACATAAACGATGTCATTAAAGAATGGCGGATTACACGAAAATAAAATTTTAAAATAGGACCATTGGATATGAATATATTTCTTTTTGCTGACGACTAGGCAATTTTAGCTGCGGACGAAAATAGTTTTCAAAGAAATTTATAGTGTTAAACTTAAGAGCCAATACATACAATTTTGAAATATCAGAAAGATAAAGAGAAATCATGGACTTCTATGGCAAAGAACCAATGAGAATTAAAATAATTATTAACAACAAAACTGTGGAGCAAGTAATGTTATTCAGTCAGTTAGGAGTATGGGTAGCGTATGATACAACAAATATGTTGACTGTCTTCCGTCAGATTTGTGGTGCAATTATAAGGGCAGTGAGGGAGAAAGTAAGGAAAGAAACCTGCCAGAAATTCTTTTTACAGTACCATGGCTCAGAATTTTAGACACTTAATAAATCGTATTTCCACTGTCTTAAGTTCTATGGATATTTGAACAGGTAAATTCCAAAAACTGACTTTAACTTCATGATTAATTAGGAATCATTTGACTTTAATTTGTTTATCTTACTATAGTCACCGGTTTGACATGGTCCTATCCGGAATATATCTCTACACAAAAGTCGAAAATAAATGAAACTCTGTCCTCTTTGTTGCAAAACACTGCTTACCACAGTCGGTTTATTCATGTAACGTACATATTCTTCCGGATGACCATCAGTCATGAAAACAACATTCATCATGCAATTATTCGAAGATCGAAGACTCAAAAAATATGAAGCAACTCAAAACATATTCACTAAAAGTTTACAAATTAGGTTGCAATGTATGACGCAACCGTCTGCTCTTAAACTCGTCTGTTCAACAAACTTTTTTTTTTTAAAGAACTGTATACTTATAGCTTTACGCCTCGTCGACGTCGAGGTCATTAGAGGCGGGATGGGACTGGGGACAAGGAACGGGAAGGAATTCTGCCATGGCCTTTTGAAGGAAACATCCCGGCATTCGGCTGGATTGATTTGGGGAAACCATGGAAAACCCAAATCTGGATGCCCGGACGGGGATTCGAACCGCCATCCTCCCGAATGCGAGACCAGAGTGTCAACAAACTGCCTCCGCCCTCATAGCAGGTGTGCCGCACACTCAACAACACAAGCCATTTGCACTGTTACAAAATCTCTTACCAGACGGATTGTGGTGGCAGGGATGAAATTCTTAAGATTTAAACCGGACGAAATGAAAGGGAAATGACAAAACCGAGGAATAGAGAATTAATTGATACCAACACGTATGCGAATGGACAGTGATCGGATGCCTCTAAAATTTTTAAAATGTATATCACGGGGAAAGAGATCCCGAGGAAGACCAATGTGAGGATGGAAGCAAAAGTTATTTTCGTAAACTGAAGCAGGAACAGGTCAAAATTGCAGATGTTTGACGAAGAACATATATTAGTTGATGAGAGCTCCTAACAATCCCGTGAGAAAACTTTATGTTTTGAGTTTCAATAGTTCGAGTCCGTCCTTTAGAACGGGTGTTTCTAACTAAGCGTTCCGTCATGTGCTGTCTATGCCTACTTTCGTGTACAAGGAAATCCTTCTCGTGACTGTGGTCACGAAGCTACGGTAATTGTACTGTAACTGATACTCACCACAATTTTAGCTAATACGAACGTCATTGATAGGAGAACTTCTCACTATACAATATTTCGTAAGCCGATGGGGATAAGTTGTGGTGTACAATTTGTAATCACCAGCTTGCTTTCGAAGGCAGGAATAAAAAATTATGCACTACAATGCTCTAGATTTATCCGTCGATGTATTTCAGAAGAGCAGGGCCTGCGGACGGCTTTGTGATCAACCTTTCTCTTATTTCCTTCTCAAACTCAATACGAACAACATATTTCAGTTAATGCACAGTCAACTATACTTTAGGTAAACTGATTGCACTAATAATACTGGGAAATGAGTTCTCAGGCTTCCGCGGCTGTCTGGATTTTTCGGGAATACCGGGTTATTTATTTGACTGCCTAAGCTTTCGTCTGCCATTCTACAGCCTTCGTCAGAGATACTGTTTATATTGACACAGCAACGAGCGCCAAGCATCGCAGAGTAATAGGCCTGTGTCTTCATTGAAGTCGTCGGCATTCTTTAAAATTTCTGCTGCCTCTTTCACTAGTGGAGACCACGACTGATAGTTGATCTAAAGCAGCCTGCTTTCTTCAACTTTTATTTCGTGCTCGGTGTTAATAACATGGCGAACTACGGCGGATTTATCGTCAGTGTTTGTGTATTTTGTAAATAAATCTAATATTCTGATAGCACAAACACATTACGGTTTGTCTCATATTTTGCTACCCATTGAAGAAAGAAAGACAAAAATATGTTCACAGTTGCTTTTGTGAAACTATAATACTATACAATTTACACATGTGTATCGAGTAATTTGGCTGAAAGCTCCGGGAGATAACAATAGCTTGAGTTGAAATGCTGACGCACCCTGAATACTTAACGTTGAGATTGCTATTTTGTAGATAATTTTCGATAAATGTTGATGTGACTGTAGTAATCAACAATCACGAAATATATTGTAAGAAAACAGAATAGCGTGTCAATAATTAGTATGAAAGTATACACTTCAGAGATTGCTCACTTTTCTCTCTCAGAAGATCTTCGTTAACATCGCCGTTGAGTTTTAGAATTAATTAGAATACCTTCAGTAGCGTAACTGAGGGATCTCTGGTCCAATTACATTGTATCAGAAAGTTATTAATAATAATAGTGTCTTAGGAAAAATAATCGAATCTCAGAAACAGAGCTGAATATGCAAGTGTTATATATATAAGGATTTTACTAAATCGATTTCTTCGAAAACTTAAATTAAGTTCCACTTCAGTCAGTCATATTCAGAAAATTAGCCTTTCTTCGCTGAAATTACCAGAAACGTAAATATAACAACCTTTCACTGTTTTCAAAAAGGTATTTATTTTATTTTGATAGCTTATGGATCATTATGAGGGAGATAAGCAGTTCTTTGGAGACTGGTACTTAACACCCAGTTCTTTAATCCTATTGCGTTGTAAGTAGTTAAGAAATAACAAAAGATTGCAGAATATTTCTTTGATTTAATGTACCAATTTTGTCTGAACTTGTTGACTCTGTAAGAATGAACACTAGGAGCCTCTAACGTATCATTTCACTATATCTTGCGATACATCGAGGACAAGCCAAGCTGAAAATATCTATCCTCAAAATTCTCGAAACGTAAAGGGTAACAGTTCAAAACCAAACACTTGTAAACAAACCGAAAGAAGTGAAATTGGGAAATGGATTCAGTCATAAGAGGCATCTGTTAGAATAAAAACAGATATTAGTTTAAATAGAGGGGGTTAGAGATTATCAGGGTAAAAGAGGCAATAGTTCCTTGAAAATCATGAATTGCTGAATCAAAGAAACATCTTGTAATTATCAGAAACCTTTCAAATTCTACAAAGCATAATATTTTATACTAAAAAAAAAACAAAAAAAAAACCTACTGTTCATTCGCAAGCCCCGTGATTGTATGTTACATAAGTTAAAATTTATAGGTAGATTCTTTTTTTATTTTTGCAAGTAATTGATATGACGGTATCAAATACTTCTGGCGAAGAGATCGTATTTCACTGCCTTTATGGATCAAATTTTACAGTGAAAGTAATTTCACACATTTTACAATACGCGGTGCAATCGTTTTCCTTATGCAGCCAAGTTTTTAAATTCCTCATTTGAACTTTACGTTATCTGGAGCAACAATAAGGTTTCTGCAAATATTTTTTTTTTGTAACTCACTCATTATTCTCCGCGAATAAAACGAGCATGACGTTCCGTCTTCTACGTAGTGTAGGTAACTGAAACAATAATCCAATTGCTTCACGAAAATCGGATTTGCGACTAACTTTCGTAAACGTTTGAACACAGAGCCAAAAATCTGAATTACGTTCAACGAATGGCGGAATAAGGAGCGGGACGCGGCGACGTTGTTTTCTACCTACACATTTGAGAAACCATCAACCCGTAATTTTTTAAATTTTCTTAATAACTTGAAATTTTGTGTTTGGTCTCATGTAGGGAATCAGATACTGACAAAACGCGTCAGAACGGGACAGTTCGAGCGAAAAGCGGATGGTTGGTAACCCTAGACAGGACTTACCGTAAATAGCTAACATACTGAAAAGATGTAACGCCAACGAGAAAGTCTCACTAGATACTGATTTAACTTCTCACTAAAAAGTCAGTGAATTTGAGGAGTGTTGGGGAAGAAAACTTCTTAAAGAGGAGAGCGCAGATATCTGGATGATGGTGTGAGGAAGTAATCAGTGCGTTCGCTGCTGTTTGTGCGTTGGCGAGGGCGGGCGAGAGTGCAGCGCGCCCCCCTGCCACGCCAACTCTAATAGCCGAGGCACTTCCTTTGCGGCTCGCCTCAGGCGGCAGACTATTCTTCGGGGCGGCGGCGGCGGCCGGAGGAATATTAAAATCGCGCGCCTGATTAACATAAAATGAGGGAGGAGGAGACGCCGGGCAGAGGGTGGGGCGTCGGCAATTGTAGCGGGCGTCGCCTACGAACGTCGCAGCCGCCCCGCGGAGGCGCGCGGCTGTGACGTCACTACAGAACAGACTTGACCCTTTATGGTGGACAAGGCCGGCACGCCCCTTTAGCCCTCATGTCGCTATTACGTACGTACTGATGCGAGCATTAATTAAAGTATCTGAATTGTGGTACCCGTGATTTTGTTGTTAAACAGTTCAGATATGTACGACAAAGTGTCTTCTTCACATCATGCTTTGATAGAAAACTCCCCGGAGTCATTTCTATGGCTTTTTTTTTTTTTTTTTTTTTTTTTTTTTTTTTTTTTTTTTTTTTTGCTGTCGTCAGTCTTTAGACTGGTTTGATGCAATTCTCCATCCATTCCTATCAATTATCTGCTTCATATATTCTAATCTCTGTCTACCTCTACAGTTCTTACCTTCGACAGTTCCCTCCACTAACAAATTAACCAATCCAGCATGTCTCAAAATATGACCTACCAGCCTGTCTCTTCCCCCTGTAACCTTCTTTTTTTTTTTTTTTGCTTTCGGTTTTGCTCCTCGTCGACGTCACCAGAGGCGAGAAAGAAGTGGAGAAAAGGAACGGGAAGGAATTCGGCCATGACATTTTGAAGGAACCATCCCGCCATTCGCCTGGAGTGATTTGGGAAATTAATGGAAAACACAAATCTGGATGGCAGGACGGCGATTCGAACCAACGTCCTCCCGCATGCTAGGCCATACCATTATCGTTCACCCATTACTGTCGATCGTGGTCAACTTACTATGCGCTTTTTCGTTGGACTAATGAAGCTACTCTGTAAGATAGAGAAACCAATGTTACGAACGGAGTAAGATGAAGAAGATTTCCGCAGCCGGCCTCGACATCGTAGGGTCACCGGTTCGAGTCCGGCTGCGGGCATGGGTGTTTAAGTGTTGTGTCTGTGAATGTCATGTCCATCTTGTGGTCTGTCTAATTAGCTAGAAAAAATTCATCATGCTGGCTGTATGGTCTAAGATGCCAAAAGCCATTAAAAAACATTTCCCACTATTTACTTGAAAATGTTCTCATTATTCTACTTCATCTGGCACTGGCGCAAAAAATAAATTCTATTCCGTACTTGTACAGTTGAAAATTAAGTATTCAAATTATTTAAAATATGTTCTGTTAGTAATGAGAGATTGTAGCTTTGTTGCCCGAGTTAACGTCGGCGATAGCGATGTTCTCTGGCGTTTATTTCGTAATTATTAATTTACATATTTTCCTCTTTATGAGTGTCCTCGTCGCATTCAGTACGGCCGTCTATGCGGTTTAAAGAATGCATAACCTAAATTTAAGGAAGGAAGTCAAAGATGTGGTAATAAAGCTGTTATTTTTTTACGAAATATGACGTATGCAACATCTAGTTAGTATTGGATCTTTGTTGTTTCACGCTATACTTTCAGAATTTTATTTACTGCTGCGGAATTATGTAACGTTGCAACATAAGGCATACAAAATGATTCAGTTCAGATTCGAAGCTTTAAACGGTGGTGCAGCATCTAAATTTGCTCAGTAGTTTTTGAGTTTTTCTGGATAAAATATATACAATTTTCGTTTTATATATGGAGAAGATACATTACAGTTTCATTTCCGTAGAAGCAACTAGAGAACAGCTTTTGTATACTTGAATCGGAATGCATTATATGATAGGAACATAACTTTTAAGAAAGCTTGTAGACTTTTAACGTTTGGTTAATTGCCTTTTCAGAATTTAAAATTGTTTCTGAACCTACTACAAGCCAGTTATATATTAAAAATGAGCAAGATAGACTTTTGCATGAACCGTTAAATCTGCAACTTATGCCAGGCAGACAGTCAAATTTCGTAAGGATTTGCTTAATAAACACACTGTTTTCGTATGCTACACCGCATTATAAGTCGTTTATCGTCAAACGTTCTAGAAAAAAATAGTGAGTGCACCAACCAATCACAATGAGGCCACGATCAGAAACACCGAGAACATTAATGCACAACTTGAAAATATAAATTAAAACGGTACTCGGTTGAGTTGGAATATCGAAAGAAATTATTTAAAGTCTGTTATTTCAATATCAAGTCATAAAACCGTTTATATATAATTACAAAATTTATTGAAGTACTCACGGCTACGATAAAGAAACAGTCGCTAGCAATAATTTATTTTAAATAACCAAAATTAATATCACTGCACAATTTATCAATATTGCGGAATGAATGATTTTAAATAAGTCTGATTTCTACGGCGTGTAGAATTGTAAGTACTATAAGACAATATGTAACTAATTATATTGGATAAAATGTTCGTGACTGTATTGTCTAGTGTGACCAATACTTTATTTCGAATCTTTTATTAACCTGGCTTTCTCGTCCCTTCCTTATAATAAGCATAACACACATCTCCTGTATAGACACCTGATTAGTTTACATCCTCCCCGCCTGGTACTAAATACAGACGTTCCGGACTACCTGCTTCATCGTTCTTCTAGAGCAAAACTGCACTGAGATGTACTCTACTAAGCACAAATTCTATCTTTTTGAGGATATAAAGATAGAAATTTATTGGAAAATGTTATGAGTCGAATTAATAGGTGATAATAGCTGTAGATGGGTATTATCCAGACCTTCCAGAACCATAGTTCAAGGATGGCGTCCATAGACTGGACAATCGTTGCACAAAGTCCATTGAAGGAAATTGTAACTACGAAGGAAAATAAGTTACGCAGCCTGACAAAAAAATGAAGCACATAGAATGGGTGAGGAAGCAAAATTAAAAATCACCTTTATATTCACCGACGATGGTCATGCGAGGAGTATAGAAACGCTATTCATCGCTAAACATTTGCAACGCCGTTCATTGTGTTTAGCGGTAGGGAGATGTACCATCCTTACAATGTTTTGCAGAGTCACAGCGGTAGCGTTACGTTGTGGGAAGTCATCGAGTATGATTTCAGTTCACGGCGGGTAGTAATTGAGGGAACTCTAACGACACAACAAGCAACCAGCTTCCTCATTTGTTAATTCTCGGGCGACAGTATCAAGGAACCATTTTTCAACAAGACAATGCTCGTTTACACGCAGCACGTGTCTCTATGCGTGGTGTTGCGGTACTCCTGTGTCCAACACGACCCCGAGATCTGTCTGTCGCCGAAAGAACTTGCGTAAGACAAGCTCGGACACCATCTCCGACGCAGTGCCAATATCGAGAATATCAAGGACCAATTACCACAGTTGTGAACCAATTTGCCTCAGGATAGGGCACAAGGGCATGGTGACATTCTTCCCAGTCTAATCAGTGTATGCATCCAGGCGAGAGGATTGGTGACGTCATGCTGCTCATACCACCAAGTTATTTGTCAATTTTGTAAATACCCGAAATAACATCACATACGCTCTCGCCATGAAGTTTCATTTAGTTCTCTCGACCCCTTCTAGGTGCTTCGCTTTTTTTCACAAAAAATACACACTCTTTCACTGAAAGGCCGAGAAATATTCACCTTTATCTTGTATATCGACGAGCCAGATGTTCAATATTAGCTAAGTGCTAGGGAGAGCGAAAGAACAGTGACGAGCTAATCATGATAGGAAGTGATGTGTTGAATTTCCATTTCTTAACATAGACTGGGGTTGAAGGATGTTCTACGAGAAATCAGCATCTCTTATACTGCTCTCATTACCACTAACTACGATCAATCACACCCGTGAGGTATTCAAGCTTTAGTTTTATCTACTAAATTTTTCGTTTCATGATTGAATGCCCTCACGTCTCTTAACTGTACAGTTCATTTCATAACAACTTTCAGTCGAATAATCATTATGGTTTTGCGAACTAATTATTATCTGAAATTTCTAAGTAAGCAAAACACTGGAATTTCAAATGCGTGCCAGTAAATTTATCCCTATTATCTCTCCAGCCAGGATGTCTCCTGTCTCTGTTTCACTCGCATGCTACTTGCTGGGGTACTGACCACGCAGTGTGTGGACTCGGCGGGACACTCCTTGAGGTTCCTCTGCGCCGTGTAGTTGAGGCAAGGCGTGATGGACCCCACGCCGTCGGTGTACTCTCCACAGCGGTAGCAGCGCAGGGCCAGAGACGGAACCACTGCAACACACCAGGAGCACAACGGTAGAAGAACAAATCCACGTCTTAAACAACGGGACGATATATCCTCATTTCATACGCAGTTTAGTGAGATTTTAGGTTTAACCTGGTCACCTATCAACAACATTCTGAGTACGAATTGAACAAGTAGGTATGAATATCAGACACTTGTAAAATAAAAAAAAAGGAGACATCACCAGTTAATGGAAGAAAGTATAATATTTTGAAAGTTTACAAAAATTAGTTAAGACGGTTGACACCTAACATACCTAACACAGTTTTTTATGCGTGGTTAATTTACTTTTAAGACAAGATTATTTCTTAACTGGAGATAGAAAGATGTTAGGAAATAAAATGACACACATATTCAACATTCAAATTCTTAAAAGTATGGAAAAGAGCATGATTAATGCACTATTGTACAGTCAGTAATTGTTGCAATGCAACTAGACAAAATACATGTTTTTTTGTTGTTGTATGTAACAATCAAACTCTTCCTAGCTCGGAAAATAGTTAACAATGTGGATTACACATGCGTTGCAACTGTGCAGAACAGACTTTTCTCTGTTTAAAATTGTAAATACATAGCCAAGGAAATATAGTTATTTTCTAGCTAGCTAGCCTGCGAGATGACTGAGGTTCCTACTAGAGCTGTGTTTATTATATTGGGACCGAGCGTGGTGGGCGAGCGGTGACGTTCTGGCCTCGCATTCGGGAGGACACTGGTTCGAATCCCCGTCCTGGCATCCAGATTTAGGTTTTCTATGGTTTTCCAAAATCACTCCATACGAAAGACGGGATGCTTCCTTCAAAAGGCCGCGGCTGCATTCCTTCCCGTTCTTGTACCCAATCCCATCCTGCCTTTAATGACATAATGACATTGACTCGTAAAGCCACCAGTAAAAAAACAAAAAACAAAAAAATGCTGGTGAGTGAACGCTAATGTTTTGGAAGAGGAGAATTTGGACTCCGATTTGGTCCTCAAAATTTCGGTTTGGCATGATTTACCGTAATAAATTCAGCCGAATGTCAGTATGGTTCATTGAAAAGACTACGGCCGAATTTGATCTATTTATTTGCTCCAAACATCTGACGTATATATTGTCCCGGACAATAGCAAGTTGCAAAGTCCTAAGTGAAAATAAATACATAAAAAAACTGGGATTAGCTGTAGCAACTATAGAACAATTGCGTTTTCGGTTATACATTAGAAGATGTTTTTTGTATTGTTTGCTGATTAATAAATCCTACTTTAGGTACGCCCTGTATTCTGCATCGTAGAAACCAGGAAACAAAGGCTATAGAGATATTGCTGTACGTATGAATAACATCTGACCACAGTACTCAGTGTTTCTAAACCCATCTTGATTCAGTCTGGCTCTCAGCGGACAGGTGAGACGGAAGGAGGTTAGACTATCCCGCAGAACGATGTGTCCCCGTGGATAACTAACGCTATGGCTGGCTCCGTGGAGTGAACAATACAAGCAAGAACAGCCGTCAGGGGAGTTGTCGCACCGCGTGCTCCAGGTGCCAAACAATAAAGGCAGAACGCAGACTATCACAGCATCAGCACCGCAGGAAGCAAGAGAACCTTACACTATACCACATGTTCTGGTTTCCTTGGGAGTACTTTATAATTGAAGAAATACTCTCAAAATATGTCCACGTTAAAGTTAATCTTTGGTTACAACAACAGATCATTCACATACGTTACACTCCATGGTTAGGGTTGGAACGCCTTGTGATCCAAAACTGTTAAGAGTTTAGGCCATTGCAGAAGGTTGTTAGTTTCTTTTTAATTATAACTTTAAGACATTTCTAGATAATCAGAAGCGGGAGACGACACGGAAAAACAATAGAAAGAAATTTCCATTGCCTAGGTATTCACCTGTCATAATATTGGGATACAGTGGAAAAATGGCTGGAATGGAGACGGAAGTCGTGACTTCTCGAATTCCAAACACAAACGCTAAGTGCTCTCACACGAAGCTCGTTATGGTACAGCGAGTGCGATCGGCTGAATTGCTAGCAAGCGGCATTAACGAGGTATGTTGGCACATTTATACTTGCTATACTTTTATTTTAATGGGATTTTATCAAACCTTTTTTGCATACTAGCACCTTTCTCATTTGTGATACGAGTTTCAATTATTATTTGTAATATTATTGGTAAGTTTGTTCCAGCAAACGTAGTTGTACAACAAATGCATGTTATAGATATTGATAAATAAATATTTTAAGTTTTTAATATAATCTTAATATTTTTAGGAGAAATTTTAATTTTATTTATTTTCTGGTAGTGAAGCCATTATATTTAAAATATAAACTGGGATTAAATACGCTATGATTTCAATCGTTAATTATGTACGAGAGCAGTTATGGTCTTAACACTAAGAGAATTTGGCGGCATTTTATCTATTAAGAGGAAACTGTCATGTAATTGGTACTAACGATCATTTTTACCTTATTATTAGAATATTTTATTAGAATTTTAATTTTTTATGTATTAAAATGAACGATATTTCAGTTTAAGATACAACTTATAACATATGGGTTAAAATAAAAAAAAAAATAAACGCATATTATTTTTTGTTCTTTACTTAAAGGTGGGTTTAAATGTAATACCAATAGCTTAATTAATATAATTTAAGATTTAAAATGTGCATACATCGCCCGTCGCTGTCGTTAGGCCTAACAGAACAAATGTACTACATGGTGTATCTAGAAAGTAGCGCAAATGTCAAATATTTTACTTAAAAAGAATTTAATATTGCGAGATTCAAGATATCCTCAAAATAATATATTATTTTTACGTTTATGTGTTATTATTTTTAGTAAGAATAAAATTATTAGTTTATGTTTTAGTATATTTTATAAAAATATTGTTAGTATACATTATTAGTAAAGTAATTAGAATCCATATATCTATAAATGAGAAAATGAGAAAGTTCGGATGTGTGTTTGGATGTACGTCTACAATCAATCACGCCTTAATAACTCAACATATTTAAATGAAATTTGGCATGAAGTCAGTTAATTGCGTGCGAAGTGTTATAGGATAGATTTTATCCCGCAAAAACGCATAGTTCTTTTAGAAATTGCCGTTAATATCGATTCGGAATCAACAAAGAGTTTCCTACTTCGTAGATAGCCGTGCCACATTTACTCTTTGCTTTTTACGTAAATCACAAACACTACTTTTCAGAAATAAAAGCAAAAACCTTTTTACATATGCAAGTTTGTGTTTAGTTTAAAAGCCATAAAACTGACGCACTTGAAAAATAATAGTTTGGAAGCAGGAAATACAAATCTGTACTTAAAGAAAGGTAGGTACTGATATTAAGTTCGCAAAGAGATGTTTTCATTTGCGTACATAAAATAGTATGACATATCAAATATTACACCATAATTTAGTTCATAATATATGCGTTATAATAAATATAAAAAATCAAAGCTTGGAACAAAATGTAAAATGCTATGAGTATACCAGCACGAAAGTCAGTTCACTAAAAGTGCAAAATGGTCGTGCCCCAAATGTCGTATTTATAAAAATGTAAAGGATTCCATTCTATCTCGGTTTAAGTTATTTCCTGTTTCTTTTTTGTTACAAAACAGTCTGTGTATTACAAATTATTTTTGCCGAAATTTAAAACTTAACTAACCCTTTTTATTTTTTGTTCAGAATTTTTGTACAAATAGTACTGCTTTTTGTTTACTGTTCAATATTCTGCAAATATCTATCGAATGCTACACTTAAAACGAATTTATTCAATTGGCTAATGTATAAACTTATGGTTTCATGAAGTAACACTGAAAGTCGTTTACAACACAATACACCTCATTTGCACGGAACATATGAAAGCTGCTTACTTATTACTAATAATAACTAAATTCCTTCTGCCATATGCTGTAACAAAAAACATTCTGGTCCAGGCAGTATTTCAACCAAGCCACTATTTCTGCTAATACTGCCACTACAAAATCAAAGGATACGAACACATCTCAACACATTAAATGCTCCGGAACTACATTTCAAGTAGTAACAGAATTTTCTATATAAAATTCCTAATTAGTATATCATAAATTACTATCACAATTAATTTAATTATACACCTTACTAAATCACTTTTTCGCGATGTACATTTGACCAGCAATATTAACGATCGTAGAGAATTGTGGACTTTCCGTTGTACACTGTAAGTTAAAAGCATTTTAGTATAAATTTTTTAATTACTCTACCTCAATAAATGTCATGAAGCTGACGACATAGTTCATGCGGCTGAATGTAGTTTTAGAGGTATTCAGTATTTAATTTACTGCGTTAATAATAAGTCAAGTTTATTTCGCTATTCATGACGCCACTATAGTCAATATATTAACGTGCGAATGATAGAAGTTTTGATTTTCTAGCAGTAATTTTAAAACGCAGCCTGGGCCAGAATGAGAACTGAAACGTTATTAAGCTTCTTTCATGAGCGCCATTTTAGTGACATCATGTATCGCTTTGTACCGATATTGTATCAAAAGATCTATAGTAAGCTTCGACGATTTAGCAGAACCATGCGACGTTGCCCGAAGTAAATTTTTTAAAATTTATCAATGTTTTATTCAGATAGTGGAGTGGCGGACAAGCGGCGCCGGTAGTCATTCAATTCTGTTTGCAGAATGAGAAACCAAATGTGAAGAAACAATCTACTACTACTTTAATATTGAATTTTGTATTTTAGCGCAGAATTAATGGATCGAAACGAATGAACTATAGTAAACTGGTCTATAGGCAATTCAGTTGTTTCCAGAGATAGAGAAACCATTACCGCAATACCACTGATTATTATGGATAAAAGAATTAATTACTACTATACTTACTACTATATTATGTAAATTTCTTTTGATGGAACCAATATATCCTCAAAAAAAAAAAAAAAAAAAAAAAAAAAAAAAATATTCAGAGAGCAAATAAGTTCTCCTTTTTCAAAGATTGTTTTCAGATATTCAATGCAAATCAAAATATTCATTTTTAGTATCGCAATTTTACTAATGGAAATGAGCGTCCTTGGGCCACTTAAGTATTTATTTGCTGTTTGGATGTTAGTATTTTGTTGTTGTTGATATTTAGTGGATTCCATCAATGTATTGCTAATATGTTGACGATTTGAGCTTCCATTAATTAAAACTATATTCATTTTTATTCGTGAGATGAAATTAGTAATTTTAAGAGATGTTGGGTAAACGAAATTCAAATATTTCAAAGAAATGTAAGAAAACTAGGGCTATGAAAATAGCCAAAACCCTGGAGACAAATCCTCAATATTGTATATACGGATATATTAAACTGAAAATACTCCTTACAAACAGAATATTTTTACTGTTTTAAATATTCAAATAAGTAGTTGTGGACCATAAATAGATTTTTTTTATTTTATTACAATATTTGTTACTACTATTACTGATAAAAATAGCTCTAAAATAAATTGTATGGTCGTATTGACCTGGTGACAAGACTTCTTTACATCTCCGCAATCAGTCCCTTTCGTAGCCTCTTAACGTAACCCAGTAATCCTACCGGACATAGAGGACCCACAGTTCAACACGGAATCAGAACCAAGTTAGCACTGTGGCGTAATTCACACAACCTATGCCAGATGTGAAGGTCGAGCTAAGGACCTTTGAAAATTATCACCGAGCCTGGGATTCAAGCTGGGGACGTATCCATCTCCAGTTGGTCGCCCTAAGCACTGAGCAAACCAAACCTCTCAAGAAAATCTTATATTACAACACTTTTCAACGTGGACGAAGTCGCGGGTAACTGCTAGTTATACAATAATTGTGGAACTATTTTAATATCTGTATTCATATATAGTAGAGAAGACAATGTCCTCAACTGGCAGGTGATAAGGCCACTAAGTCAGTATCGCCAGCCATGACCTATATTTCTTCATGTCGCAATGCTCTGTGTAGACCACCGCCTCCAGCATTGCCAAATTTAAATTCGGGAGATTACTAGGAAAGTAACTGGATTTTGTTGCATTGAAAGAAAGTATACATTATGCCTGTTGTACCAGGTATATCAAAACATAGATTCTTATAATCGATTTAAACAGATCCAAAAATAAATTAAAAGTAATGTTCAATATCATATATATTACTTCTATAAATTGTTTTTTTTTGTCACAACCCATTATTTCCCTTCATACCTAACAGAAGTCAACAAATGAGATATAATTTTAAAGATTAAGTAATAACTGTGAAAGTCGCACATATGAGATAGTGTATAGACTAACTTTTTCTAATTCTCCCACTAACCTTAAAGAGATATTGCAAACGGAAGAATCTGAATGAATGTATTACACTCTAGTCCTTGTAGACAACTGGATAAAGTCTCAAGTTGTAGGTCTGATTCAGAATAACCTCTTTCCAAGGCAGTAAGAGTGCTTGCGTCTCGACTTCTCTCTGCGACGGGAATATCGAGGCGAACTTTTATTTCAACCTCAGCATAATTACTTTTCTTTCCGGGGTCACATTCAGAATATTTAATTGCCTTTATTAGAAGCGGAGAAGCACAGCTCAGCACTTCATGAACTTTTCTCCGCATCCCCTTTTCGAGACGACCACCACTGCTGCTGCCTCGAGTCGATCACAGAGGGGGCCGTGGTAAGACAGGCAACCTCAGACCTTCCGGCTGAATAATGGAGAAGGGCTGTAGCCTAATTGGGAAGCGCCCACAGCATGCTGGCGAATGCTGACGTGAATCTGACTGACCAGGTGAACGAGGATGTCCCAGGTACAGCCACAAAAACAGTGTCATTAGTTGATTGAAGCCACTGTAAGTTAATAAACAGTAACGTTCACGCACTTCAGTTAAAGAACTAGATTTTATTCTTTCACTTTCAACTTAAAAACATAAAGCATTCCCTCACCGGGATCACCAACCAACAAATATTCTGAAACTAGACTTCTTTTTCTGTAGACTGCAGAATCCGTGGAAGAGAATTATCCATTCTATTCTAACCGATGTAATAACTTTCATGTCTACACGAACCAACAACGTTCAACTGTCTCTCTCTCGACTTCATAGAACATAATTATCTTTGTACATAGAAACATTTACAGCTCTCTCGTTCCGTTTATGTTGTTATGCTACACCACCTGCCACTCAGTGCTAATAACTAAATACTTACTTTTTTAAAAATTTTGCGTACGGAATCGTGACCAGATCGTTCTGTAAATTATTCTATGCTGTAAAATTAATTAACTCAAAGAAAATTATACTGAAAAGATTTTTTCTCTGAGTTTATACACCTCGTCAACGTCTATGTCGTTAGAGGTGGGAAGAGATTGGAGACAAGGAACGGAAAGAATTCTGTCATGGCCATTTGAAGGAACCATCCCGGGGATCACCTGGAGTGATTTCGGAAAGCTGTTTTCGAGGCCGGGAACTTACACACCACCAACCTATAACTGAAATAATTGTAAACATTATCTGTGAAACGTCTTTAGAACGATTAATGTACTAAAGCGTCAGCACTGAAGGGGGAAATAATTCTTAAACGCTTTTTTTCTTCACGTAAAGCTATTACTTTAACAACTAATAATTACATCAATTTATTACACTACGCTTTGTTTTAATTCACCATGATTTATTTGGACTCGAATAAAGAATGTTGTTTATTGATGGCCCTAAATATCACAAAACAAACATTTTTTTTAAAAAAATAATGTTAATTATAGAAATGCTAATTTCTGGTTGTTGTGCTGCGGTGCATCAGTTCAGAGCGTAATCAAACAGCATAAAGTTCAAACAGCTATTTAAACAGTTTGCGGCTAACTGAGATGTTACAGATAAATTTTTAATTAATCTTTACCTTAAACAAAAGAAACAAACCATCTGTTTTTAAAATTCAAGATTTGGTATTTGTAATGTTTTTACCAAAACAGAAATTAATGACTAAGAATTATTTTATACGATACCATTACTAAACGAAAAAGTGATTATGCTTCATTCAGAAAAAACAATTTGTACATTTTTTCCATTCTGTAGAAATTAGGCGAACTGTGGAGTTATCGTGTGCAACTAATTGTCTGATCATTCATGTGTGTTCCCAGGAAGAGAATCTTATTACATATAAAAACAAAGTGAAACTTGGAATGTAGGCATGAAACAATTAATCTTAACATATTAACATCAATATTTTCTTAACCTTCGTTGTTTTCTTATTAATTTGCTAGAAAGCGTAACTTTATTTAAAGATATATCTAATAAAATGTTTTCGACGTTAACTATTAGTTTCTATCCAAAATAAAAGAGTATAATGTTACTGCAATTGTTATGTTTAATGGATTTGAATATCTTTGTTTCTCCTTTGTGTTACCTATTTTCCTGATTCCGCTCATATTTCCCAAATAACTGGTTTTACTTTTGCTCCTCCCTCTCCCGTACCCATACTGATTTGAATAACAATGTAGTAGTACCGTAGCCCCTACTTGAAATACAAAGATGATTTATTCACTTTAATTAAATGTAATAATAAGTCCGCAGTATAACTGAAAATTACGCCGAGAACACCGATTCAAACATAGAGCAAGCATTTGAATACATCTATTGAGGTCTATATTTTGCTTCATCGTTATGAACGAAAACTACAAGTAACAGTATCTCAAGGTGCGACCTGTGCTTGAATACACGTGAAGCGCAAGTCAACAATGTCAGTTCTTGCCTTTCAAGTTGTCGGTTAATTAGGTAATTCACTCAACGCCGAAAAGAACTAGTCGAAACACAAGTGACGAAGCGAACTGCTGATGAAATAAAACTCTTTTTTTGGAGTGTGGAAGGGAGAGACAGTTAACGGAACCGAGAATGTAGTGTCTCTGCAAGGCGGAACAGGTCGGCAAACGAATGCGATGGCTATCTGTACCGTGGCCTTGTGATTGCGGCCGCAGGGAGTCCATTTAATTAAATGTACTGCGCCTTCGCTAGGCCGTCTTTCACACTGTCCCAAAGCCTTTTCCCTGCTCCCTCGGAGAGGTTGCGGGACCCTTTGAAAAAACGACTGACAAGTCTTCAAATGGAATTGGGGTTGGCAAGAGGATACGCAGTCAACGCGTATAGCACCAAGTGGATACGTCACGAAGACATTCGGTAAGAGCGACGAAACCGTATGTTCCTTGCAGTAACTTCAGTGTTGTTCAATTATTATTTTGCTAACCAAATCTTGAGCCCGGACCGTTGGCTCAGTTGGGTGCGGCACCGCGATGGTGTTCGGCGCTGACACGAAACTGGCTGGTTCGAGTTCTAGTGGTGGGCCGATAGTGTAGAAGGCGTATTGGTGCAGAAGTCCTAATCACGGCATTGCGCAAGTCCTGGGTTAAATCCCAAACCTTTCCGCAGTGCATATGAAGTGAGGGCATAAGATACTGTTGATGGCGACTCGACCGTCGGATGTGGACGTTAATCTTGGTGGACTTTTGGTGTCTTTCGGAATAGTAGGCCTGAATTTGTCGAAACCTGGATCGCCCCGGTCCTTCTTTCATCACTCGTCCACAACACTCACATTGTCACGACTCAGCTCGTTACAATATTTGATAACCATAATTATTGGCTAACGTGATAAATTTTAAATGTTTTTGAAGCTCACAGACGCGGAGTGTGTCGCCACTGTGGCACGAAGGCAAGCTCAAGTGCATACCTGTACCAACCGGAACAGTGCTGCCTTGGGGCCGCAAGGGTTGGCGAAACAGCCGTTGGCCAGGGATAACCCGATATCTGCCACTTCAAAGGGGCAGCGCGCATGGATAAACATACGTCAGTTTACATCAGTTAACGGATCCCTGTCTAAGGTCACTAGATCTCCCACAGGGGCGAGGAGGCAGTTCGAAACAAGACCTAGTAGGTACGGACCAACACGAGGAGATTCAGCCTATCAGAGCCCCGGGAATAAAGTTGGCATATGGCATGAGTGTGTTTGTGTGTAGGTGCAATCCAATAAGAATATTTCTTAAGACATGTGACGATGTTTTCCTTGGAATTTGTTCCCATGTATAACGCGCGAGGGCAGTTGATTGGAGCTGGAGGGGAGAAAAAGTGGGAGGAGAAGCGACGAAATAAGCTACTACGCGAGCGACGAGATACTTGCCTTACCACCGCGAACCTAAGAGATAGACCGGACTTGCACTCGCCAACCACTGCCGATTTTCAAGTACACCGGTCTTCTCTTGCATAAGGCGAACAGTTGTTGGATTTTGGTGTGTGGTTCGACCATTGTTAGCCGTTCTACTAATGATCGTTGGTGCTGTCACTATTATGGTATACGTTACGCCAGTACGAGACATAGTGTTCGCACGACTGGTTCTTCGAACAATTTTCCTTTAACGGTCCTGAACAGAGTGATATGATGTTAATAAAAAGTCCCTATCCATAGGTGCCGGCAGGATTACTTTAAGGGAGATGCATCTGTATCTTTTTTATACTACATATGTAACATTTATTACTTATTAACTAAAGATTCTGAATTTATTGACAAGGTGTTGAACAAATTTGGACCTAGGTGCCTTAAGTTATTATTTAATAATAAATTTTTTGTTTCTTAATCTTTTTCTGTGTATTCTCTTTCATAGCAGAGGGGTGATGCACTTGCACCCCCCTACCGGCGCCCATGTCCATCTCTCCAATGAATCAAAAAACTAAGCATTTAGTCGTAATCTTTATTTTCTTGTAGAACCTATACATACAGTTGCAAAAACAATTACGTGAAGTTTGTTTGATGGTTTGTTTTAAATCGATCAAACTCACTATCATTTTTTTAAGCAAGTTTTATGTGCGTGTTGAGTGGAATTGGAATTTGATTGTGGCATTTCTGAAGGACAAGGTGTTGAGATTTGCATATTGAGTTTTGATTGTTTATAACATTTAAATTTAAATATCACCTATGTCTGTATGTCGCATATTTGGTTTAAAATAAATAGTCCGTTTGCGACGTATCATTAGTATTAACCAAATTGTTGTCATTTCACATCCTTTCCTCCAATTATTTAAATTGTGCAAAATTTGACAATGTAGGTAACCAAAATTAATTTACATAAAAATGAATATAACTAATTTGCATAAAAATAATAATAATCCACCAACCCGGAATTCCGTACAATACTAACACAGTCATCCACACTTGCAACAACACTTCACTTTCGAACATTGTCACGTTGGGTAACGCAGTTCATCTCCACAGACGTTGCCATGGAAACCGCCTACGACCGGAAACTGGCAAGACGTTCATAGAAGAATAAGTTCCTTCTAATCATGGTGTTTACATCGTTATTCCTTACAGGTCACAGATACATTCAGAAATTTACCAAGAGTAACTGAGAGCAGTAGTCGAAGCGGAGAATATACAGTATTAAAGCTACCAGCCCAGGCGAAGAAACTACCTGCGATAATCCAAACGTGGGTCTGACAGGCTTGCCGCAAAGTTACAGAAGCTGGTTCAAAACGTAATATGCATTACAAACAACACAGCGGGGTTACTACTTGCTGTTTCAACTAGCAGAAAACTGCTGCCAGTGTTTGTGGTTCATTAGTTGGGTTGCATGTTTGAAGGGACTTTGTGATGCATTAATTTTCTTAATCCTATTCCAATTCTACCTTTGCATATCTGATGTGCACCTGCAATGTATATGTTTTTCGATAATCCAGTGAGTCGGCGATACACTTCGGTGCTCTAAATTGAATCTCGTAGGGTTCAGGCTCCGGCTCCTTCTTTAATATTATTTCCTGCGATCATCATCATAGCCTAAAACAAGTAGACAGACTGAAAAGTATTGTGACATATCATAAAAGAATTAAAGTGTTTTGTGGCCATTGTGTTTACAGATTAAATTGAGCGGCATCCAAAAGTAAATACGTTGCTACGCAAAGCACTGCCAATGGGAGACTCAACAGGCCTTGGGTTTTCTGATCAATAAAGGCGTAACCATTAAATTTTCAGCTACTTCGCTGACTGGTTGGATTAACATTGCGTAAAGCTCATATCTATGGGTAACACAGGGAAGACGCCTCGTTACTGCCTCGTTACTATTTGATGTACTGTACGTAGACTTAAGGAAGTAGTGATGAATCATTTCTTTTTCATGTTCGAAATTTTTGTATGCCAATGAGTTTAAATGAATGACATGATATAATCGTTGGCAGAAAAATAAAAAAATAAATACGTGTGAAATATTTTTTCTAATATATGAAATTTCCATTGAGAATAATAACATGTATTTTACTGAATCTTGTAGGTGAGCAAATAATGTCAGGGCTTGGCATTTGATAAAATCCTGGTTCATGACATTGCCTATAAATTTAGATTGTTTTCAAAAGCACATCATGCAAGAGGTGATTTCCTCCCGTACCCTGCTTGCTTAATAACTTCGCCAAACTTAATACATATATTTATTTAATAACACTATTAATTGACGTGTTTATATACACGTTCATTCACTAACCCAGGCGAATGTATATACCGAGAATTAACATTGATTACACCGTATAAGAAATCTATAAAAGTTCTAGAAAGAACTTTAGGTATCTTTGATATTAAAACCTATTTCAACGTTTTCTATACGCGATTCACACATTCAGAACGATGTCCAGTTTTCTTTGCCTTGTAAAAGAAGATGGAAATCGCGAATCGAACAAAGTCGGACTAGAAGCGAAGCAACATCAGCAATTGTAATGGCACGTTCCCGGCTCTCAATCTGGTGTAATGTGTATGCGTGCGGAATGCGTAAGTAATCACCTGCAGCAGAGATTCGCAAGTTGTTTGCATTACTTTATCGCATTGGATGTTATTTGTTGCACATGCTCTGTATCAACGTTTTCCATTATCGTGTCACCCAATAAAATAAAAAAAAATAATAAAAGTCAACATTGCTCGTACTGCCTTTTAATTGTTATTTAGAAATTACATACACACCGGTATTCCACAATATGATTCGTGAAGGTGTAAAATAATTTTTTATACCGACTTTTAATTGTTATTTAGAAATTACATACACACCGGGATTCCACAATATGATTCGTGAAGGTGTAAAATAATTTTTTATACCCGACTTTTAATTGTTATTTAGAAATTACATACACACCGGGATTCCGTAATGTGATTGGTGAAGTAGGAAAATAATTATTTTTACGTGTAGAAATTTTTATTGTGATACCGCATTCAGAAATTAAGTTCCATTTTTACGGTTTTGTACGTTCCGAGTGAAATACGAAACCCATATTCATTCGCTTCGTCTCTCAAACCACCATAACTTCTGAGTGAGTGAACTTAGAAAGATTCAAATCAGAAGAATCCACCCAGAAACTAAGATTTAATAATGAACGTATAATACAAATGATCATTTCATCACAATCAAACACAAATTACACGCCAAGTTTACAAGACAAACATGAAATAAATTCGCGGAAGTGAGATTTCAAATATCACAAGACGTAAGCCGGTAAAAGGAAAATCCAGATGTTGATACTACCGGTAAAGAAGAACAAAACAACTTATGCGAAATACTTTTTCTGAAGGTAGCGAATTTAACCGCACACATACATACAACTATTGATCTTAATGGCTTGTATAAAACCTCCCAACACTCTCAGCATTTAGCGTATCAATGCCAGAGAGTGGAGCAATATTACAATATGAACCAGCCAATAACAACAATTTGAAAAGGGCATATATTAAACTAGTGTAAAATAGTCAGTCTGAAATTAATAAATTGGATATTCTTGACTACCCCAGTAGGGTAAATTATAATTAACATCACGGCACCCTGTTCTTACTAAACCCACATGGTTTTGTTCCATAAAGAACTATCAATTCAGGTGAAATGCTAAGTATCATAATGTTAAAGTAACGTGAAACTAAGTTCACAAAATTCAAGAAAGAATTAAAGAAAAATATTATTTCTACCCCAGACACAATTTAAACACAGATAAAATCGTAGCTCTTCGTTAGGGAACGTCCATAAACTACATGGCTCGGTCTTGAGGCGGGGTGGGGGGGGGGGGGTGAGTAAAAAGCTACTCTGGGATACGTGGGTGAAGGAGGACGGTTCAGAGCCAAGCCACGTAGTTTTTCATTCATATTATTTGTCACAGTTAAAATAAGGTACAGAACACACAACAAGATGTGAATATTTATTTCCGTCATTAACTATATAGTTTATGATAGTCTGACATGAGCAAACAGTTCAAAATGTCTTCAGGAATCAATAGGGGAAAAAAAGAAGCACGTGCCACGCGTTTGGGTGAGGGGGGAGAGGGGAGGGGGGGAGGGCAGAGGCAAATGCCACGTCAGGCTACGTGGGGGGAGGGGGAGCTCACAGGAGTCCAAAATGGAGCTACGTAGTTTATGGACACTGCCCTTATGATCTAACTGTCAGTACTCTTACAATGCTATTCCGATTGTTTCACAAATACTACTCGTTAATGGGATTTCGATTAATGTATAGTCCTTGATACCACGTCCAAAATTAGGCAATTTGAATTTAGTATTACTTGGTAAAGTAATAAATTTAAGATAATTTTTAACTTAACGTGGTTCACACTAAAAATGTTGATGAATTTTAGACAATTGAACAGCACATGATCCATCCGGTAAATCGGGTATGCTTTGTTTCGACGCGATAAAACTTTTTTTTTTTACTTATGGCTTTATTTTAGGTCATTAGAGGCTGGATGGGACTGGGGGCAAGAAACGGGAAGGAATTCGGCCTTGGCCTTTTGAAGGAAGCATCCCGGCATTCGCCTGGAGTGATTTGGGGAAACCTTGGAAACCCAAATCTCGATGTCCGGACGGGTCTCCGAACCGGCGTCCTCCCAAATGCGAGGCCAGAGCGTTAGCCACTAACCTACCACGCTCGGGATCATACAACTGATAAATTTAAATTGAGTGTGATTCATGACAAAACTACTACTCGGATTTTGATGGGGTTTCGATTAAAGCGCAGTCTCTACGACTTTGAAACACTGTCGAAATAATGAGATACTTAAGATGATTTTTAGTTGATAGTGCAGAACCAAAAAACTATTGGTCTGATTTTGATGAAATTATTATCTTTGCACGGACCATGGTGTCGGTGGAAAAAAGGCATGTTTACTTTTGCTGTAGCGTTGCAAAGGTGATAACCTTAAGATAATGTTTTATTGAACGTGATTCAGGCAATATCTATTGGTTAGATTTTGATTAATGTACAGCCCGTGCTCCCTTGATTAGTAAAAGGTACGTTTTATTTATATGTGACGTCGGAAAGCTAAGAGAGTAAAATAATAGTTTTCACAAAATGGTATACATTTAAAAGTCAGCTACTTCTCGCAGTCGAAATGATTTCACAATACGAATGACGTATCATTCAGAGAAATGATTTTACAGTTTATATAAATCGAAAGTCGCGTTCCCTTACAAAGGCCATAAGTCATAATGTTCTTGATCCTTTTGATTTGAGAGGTTGGTGTGTACTCTATCGCAAACAAATTACTAGTTTGGAATATAACTTTATTGCATATTATTCCAAAAAATACTAAAAATAAAGAAAATAATTCACTATCTTACTTGCTTCCTGTGGAAACTTACGCGTATCTTTTATGAAGTAACATGTAATACAATTTCTGTAAAAATTATTTAGGATGTTAGAATTACCATATTAGTTCAACTGTTGTACAAGTGAATGCAAGATTTCATATCAGTTTTCTGAGTAAAGAGGGTATACTAAAAGTCTTGTTTGCTACATTTAGTTATTGAACATTTAGGCAGTTAATGTTTGATGTAGTAAAAGTACCTAAGGATAATGGAAATCATTATAAAAAATATATTTGTTTTAAGAAAAGTTATTTTTACGGTGGAAGCGTTGACTTTTATTGCTTTGTGCTTATGGCTAACGCCTTGTCGACGTCGTGGTCATTATAGGCGAGAAAGGAATGAGGACATGGAAGGATTTCGGTCATGACCTTCTGAAGGAACCATCCTGGCATTCGCCTGAAGTGATGTGGGGAAACCATGGAAAACCTAAATCCTGATGGACATACGGGGATTCCAACTCGCGTCCTCCCGAATGTGAGGCCAGAACGTTACAGCTCGCCCGCCATCCTCGGTTGAAAGCTTTAATTAATCATATTGCTAATCATCACATACTGCCACTCACGTTATGGCCGAAGGATAAGAATGAAATGGCTGACAATTTGTCGGTCTGTGTAATCAATATCTTGCTTAATCATTGTACTTGCAAGTAGGATAGAACAGAATTACGACATCTGTGTTGCGCCATCTCGCTTGGCCACTGTCAACAGAACGCATTGAAAGCGAACATAACAGGCGGTGGGTCAGGGAGCTGTGTCTGCAGCGCGTATAGCATCCGTTCGCACTCTCTGCTATTGCGAGCTTTCCATGGTCGACAGCCGTGTTATCGGTATGCATACCAGTTCCTTTCGCTAGAATTCTGTGTACGTCACGTTTGATGGATCGTTTCTATTCGGCAGTGGTCGCATAACAAAGACATCCAGTAAAAGATCTGGCTCTGGCATTTGGCCAGAGCCAATACTCAAATGAACGAGATTTCTTCAGCAAGCAAGACGACTCTTCAGGCGAGAGGTTACATGTTAGATCTTTCCCTCTTGTAATTACAACTAAATTTGTTGCTTGTAAAATGTTATGTATTTATTTTTCGTGTCATCAAAAAAGTTGATAGTGTTAAGACATTTCTTGTTGGAATTAAGAAAAAGGGTATTTTTGAGTTGTTGAGATGTACAGTACATGTATATATTTTTTTGCGGACTTTTTGCTGCCTGCTTAGATTTTTTTTTTTTTATTGATATATACATTTAAAATTAACTTAGGCCAATGCAAACAAGTTGTGATATTAGTAAGCTATCTTTTCTGTGTTTATAAGTGATTGATGAAAAGTGGTTGAGACCAGGCTCAGTACCCATTGGAAGTGCTCGCTTAGAATGTCGTACACTGTTTCCCTAAGAAGATTGACATTTTTGTAACCTATTCTTATGAAATAACGTTTGATACGTTTCTAAAATTTTATTATTTCCTCTGAATCATTTTTAATGACTTAGTTTCTTGTATATACCATTAAAAGGCTTGTACGTAGTTTTATGTGAATTCCGTGAGAACAGGAACGCGACAGTCTTGTTACATTGAATATTCACAAAATTATTGTTAAAATGCGATTAAACGGGTGAATCAGCGTTTTTCGGCGTAACAGCTGTAGACCTCGGCTTTCGGTGGCTGCCCCAAAGCGGATTTCGTCGTCTCAGCGTCTCTGAGGCCTGGCTGGAGTGCACTCACTCAATAACAGCCGTCGCCCGTAATTTAAATATAAAGTGGAGCGGCTCTGGCCGCCGCGGTGCAGGCAATTTAGCGGGCGCCTCGCCCCACGTTGAGTTATTAATTTCCTAACTGTCGGCGCCCTGAGCACGTTGCCTTTAATTATCCGCCGCCTGCCGGGTTAGACGAGTGCGCACTCGCCCCGTGAGCCGTCTGCGCTAATTGTGACGACACCACCTCGGTCAAGTTCCGCCAGTCCGCAGAGCCCAGCGCTTCAGCAGCCATGAAAACTGAGCTCATACTATTTTCCCTCGCCAATAAAAAAAGGGCGAATGGCATTGTTATACGGAGAGGCCCATGCGTCTCCATCGTGGTTACTCCAACCTCATCCGGTATTCCTACCTGATATAGGAAACCATCAAATTTACGTCTAATCCGAACCACGGATTGTCCAACCGTACTTCACAAGAACGAAGAAAATCTACGCCAGATTTCAATGTCGTAAAAGTTCGAGTCGAGAATGTGACTCGAACCGGGGACATTCCGTTCCTCATACACGCGCAGTAACCAACTGAGTCACAAGATCACTCACCCTCCCCAAAGACTAAATTGCACACCAGGCAGTCCGTTTGAACCAGTGATTATTTTTTCCTCTTCGGGCTTCATACCTCGTCGTCATCGAAGTAATTAGAGACTGGATGGGATTAGGAACAAGGTACAGGAACGAATTCGGCCATGGCCTTTTTAAGGAACCATCCCGGCATTCGCCTGGAGTGATTTCGGGAATCCATGCAAACGAAATCTGGATGGCCGGATGGGGATTTGAACCCGCGTCATCCCGAATGCCATGTCCGTTCCTTACCACTCACCCACCACCCTCGGTCCTTGATTTCTCTTACATCGGCCACCATTCCAGAGATCCGGGCACCCAGAGTTCGTTTTACAATGGCAAAACGGGCACAGTTAAATATTTTGGAAATTTTTATTTATTTATTTAACTGTACATTCAGATGGTTCGTTCTCTAGAGTCTACAACGAACCGTTATTTCTTAATATTGTGTTAAAATTTATAATAATCAAAATTTTGTAAAATAAACACAAATCTTATGTACTACGAAAATGGTACAAACAATTAACTATTATTACTACACACTGTAATTTTTCAACCTGTTAGTAAAAACTATTACACACTAATACTAAATAACTGAGCATCTTGAGTTTTCAAAAGTTCGTTTAACGCTGGCATCCATTGAAGAAATAAGCTTCGGTAAATTCCAGAAGTCATACTTCCGGCATCAGCGTTCCACTTAGTTGTTTGTATCTCGTCCGTTTAGAGTATCTTGTCTCATTACTTAAATGGTTTGCTGTGTTCCGGAAATGCAAGTCTGATAAAGCAGGTATAGGATCCGTTACAGGGTACTATTGTTAGGTGACGTTACTCTGGCGATGGCCTACGTCGAAAAGACATAGAAATGGTTTTTTTACCGAATTCGAAAAGAAAGTTCCAACGAAGTCCCGTTCCAATAATGACGCTATAAAGATGGAACATATTTTAGTTTGTATGTGCGTGATCGGGGAATAGCAATAGATGTGCAGACTGGCGGTGATTACCGATGCAAGGTAGAGTAACCGATGACCTCAGCGAAGTTGGTAAGCTGATAGAGCAATAAAGGATATAACTTGGGAAAACTGTAAGGGTGTAAATTCCCGCGGTGTTACAACTGGATGGCAGAGTTTGAAGTTGTCACGCATTCCGCCTCTGTTGTGGCTGGACATACAATTTAAACTGAAATCCAAACCACAGAGTATTCTAGCGTACTACACATGAACAAAGCAAAGCTTTGCCTCAGGTCAAGATTAAATGCCTGAAAAATTCCTGACAGACGCGGGCACGAATTTTTAAAGACGACTTAACCACTGAACTTACAGCCTGCTCCATATAAGATTGAGAATATGTTAAGGTTATTACGAATGACCTGTAGGAGTATAATAAACAAATTTATATAGATTGTTGGTTGAAACTCTCAAAACACAGCGCGTTATACGGTTATAGAGAATACTGGGCAACTAGTTTTTCCTCTAGGTTTTAAACTATACAGCAGACGCAGATATTCAAGGAGCTGGTGAGGGACCACTTATACGGATTAATATTAACTATTAAAGTTTTTTAGTATTTGTAGATAATAAACATGATATACCAGGGACAGACATAGAAATGATGTTTTTACTGAGTTCGAAAATAAAGTACTAACGAAGTCCCATTCTAATAATGACGCTGTAAGGATGGAACATTTTTTTATTTGTATGTGCGTGATCGGGGAATCTTTACATTAATACGCCAAGCGAAAACTTACGATACATTTTTAAGAATATTGCGCGCACGGAGAAGTGTGAGATTTGGCATAGTTAAAGTTTATATGGAGAAGAAGTGCAGGAATATGCTATTTTTAAGAATAAGTGTCGTGCACAAACTCAGGAACTTAAAGAAATGCATTGCGCAATAAAAAGTGTAAGATTTGGTATAGTTAATGTTTATGGAGAAGAAGTGCAGAAAGCTAAAATCTGTGTATAATATGTGTTACAGATATATCAAATTAAATAAGAAATAAAAACTCATTGTTTACAATTTTTTTTTTTTAGTGGTAAGCGAATCTGCCGATGTCTGTGATCTTAGTCAGCAGTAAAGAAAAAAATATAATAAGAATAATTGATACATGTTACAAATAGATTATTCAGATAAAATAATTAATTTGCGAACTTGTGTGTGTGTGTGCGTGAAATAGGATCGGAGCCAACGTTCTTACGTGAATTCCCTGCATTGAGACACTCTGTGGTCTTTGGTAAAACGAAAGACTCGGATAAAGTTGAGATTAATCTTTGAAGTTATAAAAGGAATACTTCGAAAAGGAATGTAGCGATTCTGCCAGATACTATATGGTCATTTGATTATTTAAAATGTTAAAATTTGGTTAAGTGTCTTTTGATTTTTAATTCCAGTAATTTCATTGGAGAGAGACAAGAAACAAGGAATACTTATTTGCGTGAAATTCAAAATGATAATAGACCAAATTTAAATCAGCGAACACATAAAAAGACGAAATTATTTTGATAGATACATTTAAATGCGCACTGAATGTCATTCCAAAATTTTTACAGTTTCGAATTTACAATGCAGGTTTCGCAATGAAAAACATAACGATTCAGAAGTCACTTCCGGTGAAAGGACTGCATTTACTTCATGTTTCATAAAGCTAAAGCAGTTTTCCGGCCTTAAGTCAAAATGAATATTTTAAATTCAAATGAATCATCGATAAATACATTTCATCATTTGCTATGGTTAGATTAGAAGCTCAAATTTAGCATACAGTCACGCGTGGAGTGTATCGTTTTAATTTTATAGGTAATGCAGAGAATTAAGGCAAACAACACATGCTAATAATGTATTGGTACACGCTCGCAGCTAACGACGTCAGGGTATATAGTATATAATATATCTATGCTCGCAGCAAACGCAGTAGAACAAATTAAAATAATGATTATTACTCTTTTATGAAAGAAAGTGAACAACTTAATGATGTCGTTATTTATAGGGAAGTAAGGAATTTGGCCGATTGCTTAGAAATTCAGCGTGATCTGGATGTTATTTTGGCATGGTGCGGTGAGTGGCAACTCACACTAAATTGTAAAAAGTGTAAGACAATGAGCATAGCTAACAAAAAGAATCCGATTGTTCAGAAATACGAGTTAAACAATTCAGTTATTGATATGGTCGATTCTATGAAATATTTGGGAGTAACAGTACAAGGAAACATGAAATGGGACTTACATATTAATACATTCTAGGCTGCGGTTCCTAGGTCGAATTTTGAAAAATTGTAATGAACAAACAAAGGAGATAGCGTAAAAATCTCTTGTGCGTCCACATTTGGACTGTTGTTGTGCCATCTGGGATCCGTTTCGTAAGGGGCTGATTGAGAGTACAGAGAAATTACAGAGAAGAGCCGCTCGATTCGTGACCGCTTGCCACAGTCCTTATGAAAGCGTTACAGAACTGATTAGTAGACTAGGCTGGGAGTCTCTGGTAGATGGACGACGCACGTTTCTTATAAACTTATTGGTAAACATGAGAAATTGTTTTAATGTTTACATATTAGAGAAGGGTTAAAGATATTTATAGCAGGTGGACCGAGCATGATGGGAGAGCGTAACCTCGCATTCCGGAGGACGCTGGTTCGAATCCCAATCCGGCCTTTCCGATTGGGGTTTCCATGGTTTACTCAAATCAATCCAAGTAAATGCCGAGATGGTTCCTAAAAATAATTATGGCCGAATTCCCTGCCATCAGTCCTTTCCCACCTCTAATGACCTCGACGTCGATGAGGCGTAAAGCGATCAGCAAAGACAGAGGCAGATGAGGAGGAAAATTATTAACCCACGTAGCAGAGATTTTAGAAACATATTAACGAGAGAGACGGGGTGTTGTTTTCAATTGCTGGTTGAATGCACAAGAGCACAGGACATTTCGAAAATATCCTTACAAAACCTGATGATAACTTAGTTCGGTTTTAGTTGATGCTGCTAATAAATGGTCACAAGGCGACTGTGGTTGATATAAGAGAGCTCAATAAATCGAGTGACCAAAATAGAGGGTGCTTAAAGGTATGATACAAGAAGGCAAGAAGGTTCAGAGCAAGTAGCAACAGTGCAACGAGATAATAACAATGCTGGAAGTGGTATTTATATGAAAACGAAAAACAAAAAATACACAAAATCCACTGATTCAAACAGGAGAGTGAGGAAACTGAACTGGTCACGAAGGAGAGAACATATTTGGGTAAGGATACAGCAAGGTGATAGGAAATACACGAAATCAGTGGAAAATAAAACTACAATTGTTTTAGGTTTAGTATTTATAAAACGTAGAAAAGATTATTGTTTATCCACATTTATTTTTCAAAATGCTGAGACTGATTTAATTAATTCGAATGTTTAATGAGGTTTGTGAATAATATATATATTTTTGGGAAATGTTATCGAACAACATAAACTAAAAACGTATCTGTTATTCGTTCCTTTCAATACATGAGTAGTTTTTATTTGAGAATTAAGATTTGTAACACTTGTTGCACACAACATTGGTCATTTTTTTTCAGCCCACGTGAATTTAAGAATCTCTGTATTAAACTGAATAAAATTAACGATAAGATAGGGATAAAAGCTAGAATAACAGTGCTAAATTGAATTAAATTTATCTACAGGAAGATGTAGTTTGTTTTGGGTAATTAGTGACTACTAATTCTACAATTCTCTGAAAATTAAAATTTATGTAATAAATCTCTGATTTTTACCACAGTTCAGAATTTTTTGTTTGTTAGATATTTGTGTGTTGTTTTTTGTTTACTTATTATACACTCTACTTAAACCTACAACATTAAAGTTTTTATGTAACACCTCAGTTCACGATATACTACTTAAAGTTGTTGCATGTTATATACACGAGGGTAGCAGTTACCCAACGGAAATGTTAAATTTACGTTTAAAAACAGACTATTGTAAAGTATGGAAGCTGTCGGCCATTTTTAGTCGAAAGAATTATTTATAGAAGTTTTATGTCAGCCAGAAAAATTAAATATTCATACAAGCATTATTTCCTTGCGTGCGATAATTGTTGCTTCGCGTTGTAATTAATTGACTGTGAAATATGTTTTAAAATAATTAACCAACCAGGTAGCAAAATTTTTCATAAAAACGCGCTAAGATGGAGAATGTTCTTTAACACTTTTAGAAATTATTACTGAGATGGGAGGAATATTGTCAATGCCCTAGAAATCCTGGATTGCAGCTTAGGTTGACCGAATTGATGAAGTGCCATTGTTAAAAAACCATGATTAGATTATCTATGATATGAAATACGTGATAGAACAGTAATTAGACTCCATATTACAAGAAATTAATCGAAATGTTCTAAGTTTCAACATATATGTTTTTTGGACATATAAGTATTTTTGATAATCTTTCACATCTCAAAAAACTGTGTGCGAAATTACTAAATTTGTTTAGTGTGAAAATAGTATATTTATCTGAGTGAGGTAGTAGAATACACCTTTGTAACGTGCTATGCTCCCACCACGCGGCAATTCGTTCTGTTTCTTGTGAATACTATGGCACTGCAGAAAGCTGTTTCTGATTTGCATAACGACCCTTTATAACATTACAGAACTTCTTCATGTATACGCGGTGCTGTGGAGACCGGAACAGGGCTCGCACGGGCCGGCAAAATATCTTCCAGTTTATCACCGCTCACGTAATATACTGTACGCAACCCGCCTGCTGCAGGGCGACAGACCTAACCGCCGTTAAAGCGAGGTCTTTGAAATTGGAAGTTATGAAATGCTGTATTATTCCCACCGAAGCAGTATTAAGGAAAATAATAATTATAAACGTAATACCCTTCGGCAGCGAACGCAAGAAACTATTAACTGTTATCGTCCCGGTTATTTTCTTTTTTTTTGTAACTGCTTTACGTCTCTTTTTAACATCGAGGTCTTTAGAGACGGGAAAGGATGGGGGGCAAGGATGGGGGCAAGGAATGGGAAGGAATTCGGCCATGGCCTTTTGAAGGAAGCATCCCGGCATTTGCCTGGAGTGATTTGGGGAAACCATGGAAAACCCAAATCTGGATGCCCGGACGGGGATTCGAACCGCCGTCCTCCCGAATGCGAGGCGAGAATGCTAACCACCATCCTCGGTGTCTCGGTTATTAAAAATTTCAATGGCATAACACGTATCTCCTTCATTTACTTAACTCATTCATTATGAACGTAAGGTTTTAATACAAACATAAAGTTTTTACAGCTCCACATTGCCTCTTAAGTATTTTACTATTAATAAGGATGAGTAAACACGATGACAGTTGAATTTCAAATCGAGTTCATAATATAATTAAGAATTCAGTTCCAGTGTTGCCACCACAACCTCTTAATGAGAAAGACATACGTTTTTCTATTCATTTATATATTGTGTAAAAACAATGACAAATTTTAATTCAAACAGATTAAGAATTGACGGCCATATAACGGGATTCTACTGTTATTATTTTAATGTCTGAACTGTTGTTCATCATTTAAGAAGTTTTGAAATTAATCATTTTGCAATTACCGAGCGTAGTGGATGAGCGGTAACGCTCTGGCCTCAAATTAGAAAGGATGTGGATTCGAATCACCTTCGGGATTTTCCATGTTTTCCCCAGATCACTCCAGGAAAATGTCGTGATGGTTCCTTCAAAAGGGGATAGTCGAATTCCTCCCTGTTCCTTACCCCCAGTCCTTTCCAGCCTCTAATGGCCTCTATGACGAGGCTTAAAGCCAAAACAAAATAACTTTGTAATTTATAATTGAATGCAGTTTTTCGCGGCGTTGTTTATTTGTTAACGTTTCTCGGGAAACAAACCGAGTAATGATTTTGTTTTTTGTTTTTATGAATTTATTATCCGTTCTATTGATACACAATATTTCTCGCTTTGTTTCCCGAGATTCTTTGTAATTGTTATTTATATTAAATTTAATAGAAATTATGGGAATATTAATATATAATGCCTAACACCATTCAACATTCTGAGTGTAGTATGAATATTGAAACCGCAATTTGTATTAATTTTCTCTTCTTTTTCGGATGAAACTTTTGTTAGCATAAAAAGCACACCAAATATGTGTTAAATACATCATCTTCGTATAAACAAAGGAATACAAAGGGGTATTACATCTGGCCTATGGCAGTGAATCTTTTAACCTCTTTTTTTTAAATCTTTGTCTACGCAGGACCGTTTCGAGAAAGTTAGCAGGCTTTATGATAGTTAAGATGTGGCTCACAGGCCCCAAGTCACATTCTCAGGTTGGGAGCCAAGCTCGTGGTTGCTCGTTGTTCCGTAAGGTTTACCCCACCCCACGCCCGGTTGTTTTAATTCTTTCCCCCTAGCAGTTAACAACTGTTCTATGGAGGAATGCGTGACTGTGAGAAACGTTGCTTTGACTGCTTAAAGGATTTCCCAGAATAAATGTTACACAGGCTTTTTTCTCAGCCCGAACTCACGAGCAATCAAAAACTAATTAAATATTCTTTGGAATATGGGAACTGATGGCGTGTTTAGTTCGTGGAAGCAACAATACACGATAATATTGCGACGCTAATAACTGTCGTGTGGAATAATATACTATTGAATTGTGATTGTTGCCAGACAATTGTGATTTTGCTTCTGGCTTTGTGTCTGGACGACTCGAGGTGATTAGAGGCAGGAGGGAAATAAGGGACAAAGGAGGTGGAGGAATTCGGCCATGACCCTATGAAAGGAACCATCTCAGCATTCGACGGGAATGATTTCAGGAAATCACGGGAATGTGGAAGGTCGGACGGGGATTTGATCTTCCTGATGGCCTGGCCCGAGCATCACCACTAGAGGATTCGATTCTGGGATTCCGTCCATTTTTAGGCTCCAAAGTTTCAAGTTTCGGGATGAAATTTGTCAGTCCCGGAATTTTCGGGACAGGCAAAATAATAATAATAATAATAAATCAGAACTAAACGTAGTCATTATATCTGTCACTTTGACTTTCTTGTCCGTCATCTGATTTTAGTCGTATTTGTGCACAGAGAAGCTGAAAGTGAAAGGGTGTCTAAGAAGCTGCGCTTTGCATCGCATAAGTAAAATTATTTATTCTTTTTTGGCTAATTAGAATAACTTACTTAAAATAATGGTAATGTACAAAGTCTGAAAGTAATTTTATGATTATAGACGAATAGTGGACGATGAAATAAGGGATTTGTTTTCTAGCTCCACAAAGACATTTAAATTTAAAAAAACATCAACATAATGTCACTAACAGAGTGAATAATCATTAAGAATAACTTGTCAGACCATGACATGCAAATGATGCAAACCAAACCCACAATTGAAAGAAAATTGATTTAAATCTCAAAGAGAAACTTCAGGCCTATGTAGATAAAAGCATGAAACTACTGTCTCTATAATCATACACAGAATCGAATTAATCCAAAATCGTCAAGAAGGAAATGAATCTTTTAAAGCCTCAAGCTCCAATCGGGGCTATAATCTGGAACGAGCTTATAATTATTTATGAACAACCCCTTCAACTTCAATCGGGCCCGGACGCGCTTTATTTGCGGCAGCATACATGTACAATAAATAAAGAAATAGGCTGAGTGATCGAATATTGAAAGCCTTGTTATTTCTTCGATCGTATTTTCACAATTCGCAGAAAAAACTAATTTTAAAATACTGAGTTGTTAACTGTAAGAAATTTGTATTAGGAATGAGGGCCGGGATTGAATTCGATTGTTACCAATCACCCAGCGGGCTCAGTTTTCCAGACGAAATTGAATATGTAACTCAGTAGAAAATAAGTGATGCTAAGTAGTCATTTTAGTACTTAATTAAACTAGTTCATGTGAATATTCATCTCTTGCTTGAGAAGTTTCCTTTCGGTACTAAGATGGTTTATTTTTTTTTTTTTTAAATAACTATATACACAATTCTTTATCTCTCTAATTTTGTGCAAAGGTGAGTAACTTAACCATTAAACATGAAGAACTGTTTCCCTTGGAAAGCTCGCAGTGTATGTTAGTAAAGATTTTCCGTGGCTTAACATTACGTTAAATTAAGAATAAGCTTAATAACTGAGATAATTCCTTGCTAGGCGACAAAGAGAGGCACTGAATGTCAAAAAGACAGAATCATACGAGTCGCACATCAACTAATACATTTTTAGGCTCTTCATTTATCGATGTTGCCTTCAATCCATGTAGTAAACATATCTAAAGTGTTACTGCAATGTGTCGCAGATGCAATAGTATCAAAGTTTGGTTATGCACTTACGAAATGTTTTAAAGAGACAGTTATAGGGAAATCGGCTATCGTAATGTGTGTTTATAAAACAATCACCTTCTAAGCAGTCGTCCTTCCTTGCGTTTGGCAAGATTTTCGGAGACCAGTTGTAAGCATACAGTGCTGAAATTAACTATGTCTAATTTTAGCCTTATATGTACCATAGAGAGTTAGTTTTTATATGGCCACTAACCATATTTGTTTCCGGAAACAATAAATATCGGTCTCCATTTCTTTTTACTTTTTCTACTTATACCGCAATTCACAAAATTGTGGGTGGCCGAAGGTTATTTATACCAAAGTAATCTCTACTCTGTGCATTTTAATCCCGAATAGCACGTGGAAAGTAAGAATTCATAATAAACATCAGTGCGGCACCATATTTCTTTAATCTTATCTTTGTCATGGCGAACAAAATAAGTTGACAGACGAAGTATTTCATCGCAATCGAAAAGTAAAGTGGGTGAACGCATGTTTACCAACAAGTTCAAACGAAACCTACGCCGTCTGCCTATCAGAGTATACTAGCGTAGTGTACGAATCAGTTCTGTACCGCTTTGTAAGTCACAAATCGAGCGGATCTTCTCTTCATTTTTTCTATACTCTCAATTGAACCCTTGCGATACGGATACCAAGCGGCATTAAAGTATTATAAATGTGGACGCATGAGAATTTTTTGTACTATAGCCTTTGTTTCTGCATAACAGTTTTTCAACAATCGACCTATGAATCGCAGCCTGAAATTAGCTCTATCTATGACCCAAGATTTGTGCAGGTCCCATTTCGTGTTGCTTTGTACTGTTACGCCCAAATATTTCAGGGAATCGGCCATATCAATAACTTAACTGTTTAATTTTTAGTTCTTAACAAACAGATTCTTTTTGTTAGTAACGTACATTTCCTTGCACTTTCTAGAATTTAGTGTTATTTGCCATTCGTCGTACCGTGCCAGAATAACCTATACACAATTTTGTATGGAATCGGGCAAATTCCTTACTTGTGTATAGGTGACCGCATCATCAGCAAACAATCTCACGCTGTTATTCAAATTGTCTCCGAAATCGTTTATTAAGAAAACAAATAATTCTATTACACTTCCTTGAGGGACAGCCGTTGTAACATCTACACAAGAAAGGCGGTTGAGTTGCACAAAACCCTATACCAGGCCTGCAAAGAAATTTGACAGTATAAATGAGAGGGTCGTTTTTCCATTTTCTCTGGAATTACAACATTTAAACATTAGCTCTAGGACATGATTGTTCTCAGCACATTGTGATTTATTTGATATACTGTTGTTGTTCCGCACCAAACGATGGTCAATATTAATGTGAAATGTAACGGCACTATTAGGAGAAGATATATCCGTTTTCGAGCAATGTTTAACCATAGTATAACTTTAAAGTTTTTACTCATACATGCGATTTGCGTGGTTTTCTTAAAATCAACTTCTTATGAACCTATTCCGGAATGGAACCAAAAAAGGGAGGGTAGGGGGAGGCATGTGGGAGTGGGAAGTCTGAAAAAGGTGATCTCACTCGGCGAGATATGTTCTTACTGCAATTCCTCCAGTAAAAATCTAAATATTCAAAGAAATAATGACTAGATGCTAAAGAGAATGCATACTTATTGATAAATATTAATGTTACTTATTTAATACCGGTGTTAAAATAGAAAGGTGACCACATTCCTGTCGGTATCTGAAGGTACGTACACGTGTCGCCCGACCGCATGCAGAAAGTATTCGCCGGTAAAATTAAGCTTTAGAATTATGACCGTGATAGCCAAGGTAGGGCGTGCTGCGGATAAGCCTGGGCGGCAAGTTACGGTCCGGATTTACTGTAGTGCGGGCAAGAGAAGCCAGCAGGGGCTAAAATACAAGCACCAGCTTGTCCAATCCAGCATGTTGCGGCGAATATCTTTACAGTAATTCTTTTTAAAATATCTGCCAGAAGCAAAACTGGTCTGGGGAAAGTTGTTTCTTGAACCACGTTATATTTTATTACACAGAATAGAATCCCCAAAAACAACTCCACAAACATGGAAACGTCTCCACATTTTAAACTATACCGTGTAATTTAAAGATATTAGGTGCGAGAACGAGGTTTACATTCTGAATTTATCTCATATTCTAATCCTTAATTGCACTGGGGAACAACGAGCACATTTACCCATTGATACAGCATCTGTCACAAAACTTGTGGCCATTCTCTGCTTTTTCTCAATATTTTCGGTTATTGCTCTGCGACATGCATCACACGGCGAACTAAAATACAATAGATTAGTTGTTCCAGTAGGTTTATTTGCCATCTTTGTTTTTTATTTACGTTGAAGTTCACCAATATTCTGTCTATGTATCTGTATCTAGATTTTGCTTTTTATAAAAGCGACGTCATGTCCAATTCAGCTATCTTCATGTTTTTATAACAAAACTGTAGGAAATCAGCCTTAAATAGGATTGAACAACTAATTTTGTTGGTCTCGTGACTTCTATCTTTTCGCTATGCACCTTATCTCACCCCTTTTATTAAAAAAAGAAAGATGTAATTTAAATTGTCTTTAATCGCACAACTCTGATATAACATCATGGTTACATCGAATCTTTAAAACAAAAAGCAGATTTTATTACAACCTAACTGGTAACAGTATTGTCAACAAATAATCTTAAACTGCTTATAACGTGATACAAAAGATCGATTATAAAATATAAGACAAGAAGTTATTCTATTTAAGTTTTCTTGCGGGACACCCACATTGACAATTCACGTTCTTGCTATTTTGCTACTTCATATAGCACCAGTCCAATTATGAAATTGATGAAACTGTGGCTTTATTTTTTACGCACTGAAGGTAGTGCAGGATGGAATACAGTATCCAGGAAAATAGTGTCAATTTGTAATCTTGTCACTGTAGATTTTCATTATGTCATGGGAAAATAAAGCGATCTCTCTTTAATTCAATTTTATTTTGGTAAATTAGTGTTGCCTCTGGATAATTTATTTGTTTTCTCCTAAGAAATTCTTAATTTAGGACCACGTAACATGTGACAGGACTATTGCAGACAGTTGTTAGAGATTCCCTTTCATAATAATTGGAGTTACGACTGGAATTATCCAGTTGAAAGGACCTTCAACTTCTTCTAGAAGTTTTCTGACTACATCAGTCAGAAATAGTTTTGTTTTAGTAGTATAATATGAGAATACCTAATACCACCTAGAATCCATTCTCTTCCCAATTTCGGAATTTCCTGTGCTTTAAAATACCTGCAGACTCCATTTCAATCTCATATACCACTACACTAATTATCCCGTTTGTTATTAGATAGGGAAAAAGAAACATGTATAGAGAAGAAATGCAAGTGAACTAGACATTCATAAAACCACTCTCTACTACGCGACTTGTATTCGGATACATTTACTTAGCTTGGTGGGTGAATGGTAACCCTCTGACCTCGCTTTCAAGAAGTCGCGGGTTCGAATCACCGTCCGGGCATCCAAATTTGGGTTTGCCACGATTTCCCCAAATCATTCCAGGCGAATGCCGGGATGCTTACTCAAAAAGGCCATGGCCGAATTTCTTCCAGTCCCTTAAGCCCCATTCTTTCCTGCTTATAATGACCTTGATGGCGACGAGGCGTAAAGATATAAGCAAATGGAAAAAATGGACGTATAAATTAAGAGACACGATTGTGGGAACACATTAACACACCAGGAACTATTTTATTGGCTCTGATTTTTAGCGATAAGGCGACAGAACGCCTGTCCTGTGCAACGCAACACTTTGTTAACGTCTCAGCTGTTTCTCCAGTGGTGATCCCTTACGCTCTGCAGGTGATGGCTGGCGGCTGTTTTTCTTGAAGCGCCGCTTCCTTTGGGAACGCGCAGAATGCGGCCATGTTAATCTGTCTGCGCGCCTTCTGCTGCTTTGAGTCCCCATTACGACTGGAATGTCGCCTGCGGTTGGCCTCCTTTGTTACCAACCGCCTTTACCCTGAGGCGCGTTTAGCCTGGACTTTCTGCGTACTTCTGTACAACAGTGGCAGTATTAAAAACTCCGGAACGCAAGTATAGAAAAGTATCACTCTTTCCAGTAATTATTTAAACTGAAGAGAGTTTGTTATTTTGAAAAAGTGTTGGTTCTAAAGGCACTCATATGGTATACGATAAGAATCGATGTTTTGTCGTGTGTTGCTCTAACGGTTTGATCCAGGGGTCCCCAAACTTTTTACCCCGTCGACTCCTTGATATGATATTTGCCTTCTTATCGATCCCCCACAAGTATTTAATAAAAATATTAAATCATTTTTGGCATTTCTGATGCTAGGTAATAATGAGGCCTGCATAACAACCCAACGAAATAATTTATATAATCCACCCAATAAAATGAACAGAAAAACGAGGTACTTTACACTATTATTATAATCTCAAAAAATAGGAACAAAACTATGGATAGATGGAATAAATTTGAAATAAAGACCTGCCAAAAAGAACAGATAGTTGTTGTACTGTTTTAACTTGTCACATATTTCATCATTTACTTTACATGACTTCGCAAACAGACGAGAATTGAGAGGATGAGCTTTAATTTTACTTATTGACCTGATTTTTAGTAGAACATTCCTATTTTTTCCTGTACAGTTTAATTGATCCTCTTAAGTGTTAATCGACCCCCTTTCGACCCCTCTATATTAATCGACCCCAGGAGATCTCTTATCGACCCCAAGGGGTCGGTATCGACCACTTTGGGGACCCCTGGTTTAATCCAACCTTACACCCTTACAGACCCCTTGAAAATCTCTTAACCTCCATAAATGTAAGCTATTCTACTATTATTTGATTCATATACTGTACTATATCCAAAATCTTTACCTAATTTCTTTCTTAATCGTTCCATTTATAAATGACACATGTGATTACTGTTAGATTCTATGTTTTAATTGCTGTATTCTGTAAAAAGGGACGGTATTTTTTAATATCACCTATGATAACTTGATGCTAAAGAAAATATTGATATGATCAGCTATTTCTCGTCCTAAGTTGGACAAGAGTTAGAAGCCTGTGCAACTCAACTTGAAATCTCGCTCCGGCATACCAGCCGCGGTGATAGGCTTTTCAGATTGTTTCCAAAACCAGCTAGGGTAATGTGATATTCCGAACAATCAATTTCAAAAAATAATTCGCATTTAACAAAAAACTGTTATAAACGTATGGTAACAGCCACTTTACTATACTGGCTGGGGTAACGCGTTGATATTCTATGCGCTTAGATTTTAGTGTAAACAAATATTCGTCTTTAGGGTAGCGTGAAATATTGATTTTTCTTCAGGTCTAACAACTACTCGATACTGGTATTTAGCGCTGGGAGATGACGAGGAGATGGGGGAGGGAAAAATGGGAAGGAATTAGCAAATGCCCATTTTAAGGAACCACCCGGCGATCGCCTGGAATATGTAGGGTCGGAAAGGGGGCATCTCCCCGAAGACCAATCCCGTACCTTATCATTTCCTCACTAGGCTCATTAAGTCTGCCCTGCTTCTCATTCTTTCCGAACTGAGTCAGGACTTTAATTTGGTAGCAATTGAGCTCACCTAGAAAGCAGTAATGCTACAACAAAATTGTATTTTGCCGTCATGTGTGCCAAATTAATTAGATTTTTTTTTTAAACTGTGTCCAGACATAAATTTTTTAAAAGTTAGCTGAGTTCTTCTGACGGCTTAGAAATGTAAAGCTAATTTAAAGAGATCTGAAGAGAATTTATGGCGTGTTATTCCCAAAATCCCTGCTCATTAACTAAGGTATCAAGCCTGTAATTAACCGCTGCAGCTTCACATGGCTACAGCAAGAGGACTAATGTCAACCAAAGCAGCCACGGAAGTTTAATTAATTAGTAGATTATCAACTGCAGCTTCGCGACGTCATACGGACAGAGGCAGCTGCAATAATTCCCTACAACCATCTACGAAACACGGTGATAAATTTATACGTTGCCTCATACGTATTTCTTTCATGTCTATCTCACCAAATTCTTTACAAGAGCTGTAGGTGGCCATCACAGACTGAACTTTATCAGTATCTCTACTTAATCCTTTCTCATGTGCATAACTAACAGTACAACGGAAATTGAACATTTCTTACGCGCCTCCTGTCTTTCCTTTATTGTTAAATGAAGACTCCACAGGATCAGTGAAACCTGTGCCACTGTGAGAATGGAATATTCATCGTAGAAAATAAAGAACCAGACAAAAGATTTTTGTAACTGGGAAAAATAATTGACTGCATTCATTTAAATTAAACATATTTTTACGTTCTTCCAATGAACAATAGATCAGTGGAAGTATTCGAAAACAAAATCACAATACTTGCTAATGAGTGTGGTATGCGAAATGATTCACAGCAGTAATGGCGAATTGTAGTCTACGGAACGCAATTCTCATTTGCACCTGGTGCCAGCAAAATTGATATATTAACCGCAGTATGAAACCGTCACGCCGGGCTGTGGTGTTGTTCATAACCGTGAATCGTTTTTCTTTGTCATGGGATCAAGAATGAAATTGCAGCCATGTCTGATATTTCTTCCTCAGACTTTGAAGGTTTGAAATATTTCGCAGGAATTCTTCTGGTAGCACTGCTACACGTCACGTGTAGGATGCACTCTACTTCCGAGACCACGGCTCTTATGACGACGTCGTGGCCATAAGATTTAGTGACTGCACATAAAAATTGACATGAGAACTGTAGCCCTGTTTCTTAGGCTGGAATGGGAATACGGCAGAATAATTAGAAAAACGTTATATCATCTTTTACAGATAAATGGACTGTTTTATTTCAAGAGTTTTAATATTGTATTCCTCTCTTTGATTTCAGCCGGTTCGACATACAATCACATCTTTTTTAGTCTATTCCTAATTTTTAATGGACAAACATTTAAATGTAAGGCCTCATAAAACTTGCAAATCAAAACTTTGGCACCACCAGATCACTGAAACATTTTTACATAAAGTAAGTACCTCAATAATAATTTTACTTGGTTTTAGCAATTATTTAGGAATCAGAATAATTTTCCGAATATAGTACTGATATTTGTGAAAAAAAATTACATATAATTACGTTTTAGTATCAGTTCGCAACTTAAAATATGACATTTATTTTACAATCCTGTTTTTAACTTCTGTCATATTCAGATGATAAGACGGATAGTGACTGTTGTCATTTATCTGCGTATGCTTCTGTGAAACTACGTGCTGTGTTATTGTGTTTGTTTAGTGCGTTGCGGAATATCGCCATTGCCTAGCTACGTAAGTAAACGGTAATCAGGATGGGTGGCGCATCGGTACTCAAACCAATTGTACCCTCCCAGGGTCTACTAAAAGGGTGTTTTTACAATTTCTACCAAAATGCTAGCCAGAAATTTTTTTTGTAGGAACTGTGAAAGTATCTGATCGAGCTGAAACGAGATAAAGACCCGAGTATTAAGCTCTGTTTCTAAGGAAGTAATCATCACCACAGTAAAAAACCACAAAAGATGAACACAGTACTAAATTAAAACGATTTATATCCTGGATCCTGGGACAAATTCGAAACGGGGACCCTTCCAATCTATGTTTAGATCCCTAGTTCTTACGTTGCAGGTGTAAGGAGCATGAAATTGTCAACAGCACTTAGAAGGAAAGGAGAAGTGGAGTGTTATCTTTAACTACAGGCTGGTGCTAGTAAACGGATAGTGCCGATCGTGAATATCTCAGGCTGAGTGGTACCATAAGTAGCTGACATTAGTTCGCAGCACTTGTTTATGTGTTTTTACTCATCGTTAAAGGTAAACAAGTGCTAACAGCGTTTGGTATTGCCGCTAAGTGTAAAGTTTTTGTGCAAGTGATAAACACGGTCGTTCTGGGATCTAATCAAGTTAGTGCCTCGCGGCGTAGTTCAATCGTCTCCGTACGATCTACAGCGGTGTTGCGTCTGGAAGAATGCCCGCTATCGACCTGGGAGCGGTCGATGATTAGGTTTTAATTAAATTACTACTTTGCTGGAGAGCTCCACCGTGACACCTCCTTGAAGCGGTCGCTAACAGAGTTTTCTCGCGGGGAAGAGGATTAAAGTGCTCACTTTGGTGCTGTCTCCGAGAGGTGTAAAACAAAGTTTGCAGCAGTAGCTCTACCCACCCCTCCCCGTGTCACAAAAGCGAGTTTTCCTAGCGAAATAACAACCCCCTTAGGCGCTAGTTTCCTTATTACATCAGTCGTAGCTGCGCACCTCGTTAGCGACGTCACACCGGCAACCTGTTCCTTCTGCTGCAAACTCTTAACTGCCATAATAAATTCTCCGTGCATTAACTTGTTCCTTCAAAGAAATTTCGCAAAAGTTTTTGAGTCCGGGAAAAATTGAGTTCTTGTTAGGGAACAGTAATTATCTTTCATCTTCCTCCATTTTATGATACAGATATTAAGCCAAACGGGTCCTCTGTGGTACATCTTAAAACCAACTAATCTTCTCTCATTTTGCAGACACCTTGGTTATATTTCGCACTTCATCTACATTAGAGGCTTCGCTGGAAGTATTGTCGCAAGTTTCCCCAAACATAAATGTGTGTAATATAACCAGTATTTTACCGCTTATACGTCCGCTCTTACTTTGGTATGTGTAGTAATGCGTTTACTTTATATTTTTCTTCTAGTAGCAAAGTAAAAAACGTTTGTAAAGTAGCATCTTTGTAACCTTCAAGGTAAAACAAGTTCCACAATTTTGTTACTCTTATTGGAGTGCTAATCTTTGATGGAGTGGTTTGATTGTCGTATAAAGTCTGTTCTAACTAATATAATTCAGTAAACTGAAGAAATAAATAACCAAAGTTACGTATTAAAACACAATATTAACAGTATCCAAATGGTGTAATATTAATATGTGTTGTACTGTGATTCTCGGGGGGAGTCTCGTAAAGGCTTTTTCAACTTGATGCAATCTGATATGCGTATGTGGTACCTATCTGCTATCGGTACCAACGAGTTCTAATTTCTTTCTCTGATCCCCTATATACTGATTATTCGGGTGTTGTTTATTGTGGTTGCAATGCCCCTACCATTTGTTAGTCTTTCTTTATTTTTTGTCTCAATTACTTTTTTGATCATGAGAGCTGTTCCTGTATTTGTTTCTTTGGAATAGTTTATTATTCCATCGTTGCCGGGTATATTTAATTTCATAAGGGTTATTACTGCAACATTGCTATATCAATGCTATTTTGTTTTATGTAATCCACTACACATTATAGTTTGAAAGGCGTAATGATTCGGTTCGTGTTTATCTTTGCAATGCTATAACTTTGATTGGTTGCCATTGGTTATTGTCCGTCTCATCAGCGTCTTTCATTACTTCATCGTACCAGTTTTCTGTACCACAGCATTTTGGTTCCCCTTTTCCCCTTCCGTTTGATCGTAGGCGTATTGTTTTTCAATTTTCGCTTTCGTTGTTTCTTCTTCTTCTTGTTTTAGTTTGGTTGCATTTGTCATTCTTCCATCTTTATCTGCTATTCTTTTTACTGATTTACCGTTGTTTTCTTTTCGTTCGGCGAAGGCTCGGCGTTTTTCGGCTGCTTTTTGACTTGCACTGTTGGGGCCATCCTTATTTGAACTTCTTATGGATTGTCTTGTTATTCTCTTCTCCCAGATTTCTTCTTCAGCTTTGTTATTGAATGTTGCAGTGTGCATTTCATTAGGTTATTTTGTTTTAGGGTCTTCTTCTGCCTGGCGACTTGTCGTTTTGTTTGTGTATGTTTCTACCTGTGTGAGATTGTCTGGGCTACTCTCTTCTTCAACTTCTTTTTCTTGTTCTTTCTGTTCCGGTTCTTCCATTTCCTCTTCTTCTTGTTCTAATTCTTCAAATAGTTTGTTCTGTTTCCCGTTGGGCTGTTCCGAGTTCTCCTTCACGTCCATCTCCATATTTTCCATGTTGTCCATTATTTCTGTACGCTGCTCACTTCCTGATGTTATTGTACTATGTATGTTTCGCTGTTATCTTGTTGTGCCGCGACTTCTGCATATGTCGTTGTGTTGTCTTCCTTATTGACCACTGTGATGTTGCATTTTCTGTTACATTTACAGCAGTTGTTGCCAATTTCTGTCTCGGAAGTTGTAATGGGCAACGTTTGATACATTCAGATCTCAGATGTCCTGATTCATTGCAGATTGAAAATGTGCATGGCTGTCCCTCATATATTATTAAAGCTTTGCACCATTGCATCGTTACATAGGAGGGTATATGCTTTTTAAATCAATTTTCACACACCGTATACCTTTGTTTGCTTGGAATCGGAACTTAGCACTCCATTTTTCGTCCGTCGTTGTTATTATGTCTCCATAATTTCAGATTGCTGCCATTACACTGCCATTACTGACTTCAAAGGGTACACTGAAAACTCTTACCGATCGTAGGCCCAGCCCTACGTGGTATATACAGGGTGTTACAAATAGGTACGGCCAAACTTTCAGGAAACATTCCTCACACACAAACAAAGAAAATGTGTTATGTGGACGCTTACTTTCCATGTTAGAGCTCATTTTATTACTTCTCTTCAAATCACATTAATCATGGAATGGAAACACACAGCAACAGAACGTACCAGCGTGACTTCAAACACTTTGTTACAGGAAATGTTCAAAATGTCCTCCGTTAGCGACGATACGTGCATCCACCCTCCGTCGCATGGAATCCCTGATGCGCTGATGCAGCCCTGCAGAATGGCGTATTGTATCACAGCCGTCCACAATATGAGCTGTAACATGGAAAGTAAGCGTTTCCGGACACATGTCCACATAACATATTTTCTTTGTTTGTGTGTGAGGAATGTTTCCTGAAAGTTTGGCCGTACTTTTTGTAACACCCTGTATATACGTTTTTTTTTCTTATGGCTTTACACCTCGTCGACGGCTAAGGTCATTAGAGGCGGGATGGGACTGGGGACAAGGAATGGGAAGGAATTCGGCCATCGACTTTTTGAAGGAAGCATCCCGGCATTCACCTGGAGTGATTTGGGGAAACCATGGAAAACCCAAATCTGGATGCCCGGGCGGAGATTCGAACCCGTATCCTCCAGAATGCGGGGCCAGAACGTTAACCGTTCACCCACCACGCCCGGTGTATGTACGGTACTTACCGTTTCTTCTGGTTTCTGGTAGTCGGCTTTTCCTCCAGTTGTCTCTGTGATCGTGTTGCACAAGTTGTCATTTGTCATTTTAACGTAAACTGCATTGGTCAAGAAGTCCATTTGGATTCCATATAGATCCGCGTCTGTCAAATTGAATTTTTCGTACAGTCATTCATGAAAGTCGTCTCTTTTGCATCGAATGCGAATTTCAGAGTATTCTTTCGTATCATCGATTCCATTTTCACTTTTTTATCACACAAGCAAAGTTACACTCACACACACACGTAATCTCACTTGAAGAAATATCGAGCAACCGCTCGCTGCAGCGACTCGTTACGAACTAACCACTGAGGTACCAGACCGACCTAGGTAAAGACTAGTGCCGTAAGAAGTTTGATCTTCCTGCGCTTTCCAATTAAATGCTCGTAGGTGGCGCTAGGCTAAGCGTTAAGGTAGAATTTCAGAACATACAATAGGCATAGTAATGAAGCGCATATAAAATGAGTTGAAATATGAGTTTGATATTCCATGTCAAATATATTAGCGTTGTAATAGTAATCATGTTAATAAAATATTAAAATTTTCTGTCATTCAGTTAAGTAACAACCATGGTATTTATTTAGATGATTTTAAATACAGTTGTCACGTTTATTAGGTACACATTACTGCTAACACTGTGTCAATTAATAAGATATTTTAGTATTAACAAACAAAACATTTTAGGCAAATGATCTGAAGCCAATCTCTTCTAAGATATGGAATGTATTGCTGCAAATACTCATGACGATTTCAATAGAAAGGAATACAGTTATTATTCAACGGACTGAGTTCACAAGTACCTGACACAGATTGGCTAAAATACAGGAACCAAGTGTGCTGGTGATTGATATCTCTAAACATAAAATTTAATTCCATTATGGCATTATAAAAGAATATAAAAGAGAAATTGAAAGGCAGATATGAATGCTTGTATGTGTTTATTATGGAGGTACATGGTATATACCAAAAGTAGTAGTACTGATTTAAAAAATATCATTGAAGATATCTTTACAATTCCTTAATTCTCTTCGAAATAGTACCCTTAGGCAGCTACATGCCAAAAATTACGCTGCTGCCATTGGCCATACGCCTTCTAGAAGTCAGTTTCGGGGACGCTGTTGAGAGCCCTCGTCGATGCTGCTTCAATGTCCTGGATTGAGTCAAACCGCTGTTCCCTCAGCTGCGTTTTCATCCATGTGAGTAAGAAAAGTCAGATGGAGTTAAATCAGGACTGTAGGCGGGGTGCAGCAGCGCGTCAATGTCAATTCGGGCTAACAGTTGGCTCATGACGGCGCGCCTTGGCACGGCGCATTGTCGTGATGCAGAGTCCAGTTGGCGGAGATGACTGGTCGGACGCGATTCACTCGGTCTCACAGGCAGGCTGACAGTTGCACGTAAAAGTTCGAATTGACAGATTCCCCAGGGGAAACGAACTCCTTATGAATCACACCGCGACAGTTTAAAAACACGATTATCATTGTCTTGATCTTTGATTTGCTCATGCGAGCCTCCATTGGACGGGTGGATGAAGAAGGCAATTGTTGGCCCAATTCAGCGTTGCCACGTTGCTGCACCCCGCCTACAGTCCCAATCTGGCTCCAACTGACTTTTTTTTTTTATTACCACGGATGAAAAGGCAGCTGAAGGAACAGCGGTTTGACTCAATCCAGGACGTTGAAGCAGCATCGACGAGGGCTCTCAAAAGCATCCTTGAATCTGACTTCCAGAAGGCGTTGGCCAATGGCGGCAGCGTAATTTTTGGTTTGTAGCTGCCTAAGGGTGCTATTTCGAAGAGGATTAAGGAATTGTAAAGATATCTTCAATAATTTTTTTTTTTAAAAAATCAGTTCTACTACTTTTTTGTATGTATCACTCAAAAAAACTATGATTGTGCAGCACAACTATGGCATTGAGTTTTCATACACACAGTCGGACAGCAAGATATTGGAGTGTCTGCAGTGGAGCCGCTGCCGAGAGCGTGGCCTGTGCAAACACCTGCCGGTTGTTTGCTGGCGCTTTAATTGTGGCCGCAGATGACTCCGGTGATTATCTGGAGCACATATTGCGCCCCGCTGGGCTTGGCCAGGCGGAGATAAGGGACAGCGTCCTCAGGACAATGGCCGCTCCGCCCTCTATAAGCCGGCGTCTGCACACCCGTCGATAAGTACTGTCAACACCCAACTCCACTCACCACTCGTTTTCGCCTCTTTTAATTGTTTTTTCGCACCGTTGTAATGCTGCAGTGTATAATCTCTGACGGCTGAAATCCATGCACAAGCGTCAGCCCACAGTTGGAGGGAAACTAATATCTTTCGGCTCTGCAGAAAATAATAAAAAACAGAATAGCTGGCAGTGGAATTAATGAACCCGCCTCTCCACCTTCTAATGCACCGACCCTAATGGAGTGTAGTCCTTCAAGGGGGCGACAGCTGCCACAAAAAACTGCGGCGGCTCGGCGAACTAGATTTATTGGTCCGTCGACAAAAGACTCCACTAAAAGAACTTTCCTGACCATATCACGTGGACGAAATTCTGAACAGCGAATACATTATTAGGCGTAATAATATCCTATAAAACCGAATAAATTCATGAGCATACGTTTTTTTATCTTTCTGCCTCTTCCTTAATGCGAGGCCTGAGCGTTACTACTCACCCACCACTGTCGATTCCAATGCAAAAACGCTAGCAGATAATTAATATTATTATAACTTGGTTTTCCAAAAGTAAGATGTTTCGAAATGTTTCTGGTGCGAATTCTGAAGTTAACAGAAAGTTTTATGGAACCTAAGTTTAAGCCCTAGTATAATGTATATCATTTACAACAGCTTAATTAACTTAATTGGTATCGGGACTAACTTGAAATTCTCTCACTATTTCCTAAGGTGGCTGGAAGTTGGTATTGCAACTGTGACGGAGTCTTTACATTTACCACACATTATTAATCACTTCAGAAGTTCAGATTTATGCTAACTAGCCTAGCTCGTAGTTTAAATATGGAAACATTTTAAACTGTGTTACATGCACCTTGTGAGTGACCATATAGCCTCCCGGCTGGTCTACAGGTATGCACACATGGCCTGACCTTGAAGGGGCGATACCGTTAAGTAAGCTGTGGGTTGGAATGACTGGGGGTGGGGGAGTGAGTGAGCGGCGCTGGACACGAGGGGAGATGTTTGCAGGCTTTGACCAAGTGTAGATGTGTATTCAGTTGTGCTCTTATTACTGAAATAAAATAATGTTAACTGTCATTACTCTGTGGTCATTTCACTGCCTTGAACCTGAAGTGGTGAATGCGAGAAGTAACATGCTTAGTTGAGACTGTGAGCTGGCATCTGAGTTGTACCAGCTGAGGCTTGTTTGTGCTGAGGAACCATAGGAAGGGTTTTGCTTCCTTCCAAATCATCGGCGAGACCTTGGAGAGGATGCAATCTTAGCGTTACCGTTGCAACCTGTTATTAGGGAGCATTCACGCAAGGGAATGCTTGAAGTTTACCGCACCATATTCACCAAGCAGGTAATAATTGTTGATGTGCAGTATGACAGTTTTATAAAACATAATTCGTAGCTTACTTCCTGCTTGCATGTCGAGACTTTTGTAACGGCATATTTACGTTACTAATTCTATATGTGTTAACTTATTTCCCAACCTTATTGTTTGATGACAAGGTTATTAGGTTCCACTCGTAAGAACCACGAAAACATTCGTCAACTAATCTCACGTCTCTCCCAGTAAAAGTTGTTAATCTATATCGGGACCAGTCAGGAAGCAAAAACGTATCCATTTGTTTTGTTGGTTTTGCACTCACATGGTTCCAGTAGGTATCTCTATCGGTGGAAACACGGACTCTTCATCTGCTTTAAATATGATGATGACCGGAGACGTTGAAATATTTTTCGTTTAGTGTTACTGTTCACAGACAATTTTCTATGAATCACTACACTTACCTTGTTTTTCAGTTTAAACATTACGGATCCGTGGGATTATGAGCTAAAGTGAGAGGATATCTTACCAGTGTATTTTGATTGTTTATGAAGCCATATTTTTTAGATTAGCATAGCACTGGGTAGGGAAAGGTTTATCACAACTGCACTGTATTTCCTCTTACTGGTATTTATGTGCTCTTCGAAGACCAGCTCTTTCACTGTGTTCATTTAAAAATATATACGGACACAAAAAATTTTAGTGTCGTATTTATTGCTGCCGGACTTATTTCTTTATATATTTTTCAGTTACCAGGAGATGCAAGTCCCTTTCAACACATTACAAATTTGAACCTCCAAATTAAGGAATTTAGTATTTTATATTTGAGTAACTACAAACTTCAATATCGTTCCTTTTCTTATTCATTCAAACTAAGGTCCTATTTTCAATGACTGATCAAACAGTAGCTACCCATACACACACTAGTGTTAATCATCACTCTCTCTCTGCCTGTTAATCCTTGTCCCCATGATAACCAATTCTTAGCTCAGAGCAACCGACAGTCTTTTATTTCCTCTTAAACTCATGGGAGACATATATGAAAGAATGAAACTGTAAAATATAAAAAAGTTATTAAATGCTTAATCGGTACTTGAGGGAGTTATAAAACAGGTTATATGCAAGAATGAAGTTTAAAATTAAATTTGGTGAACTTGATTAGAATTTATGGCTTTTTTTAACATCTAGTCTTTTCTTTAGGGGAGAGCTGAATTACAGTTTCTCAATATAAACTGCGTTTAGTATTGTCTACAGGGTTGGGTTAGTTAGCAGGAGGCGATAAACCAAAGTCGATCCCTAACTGAAAATTTTATTTCGTCATCATGCCATTTTGTTTTCTTACAGAAGCTACTGGTAAAATATTTTTCTCCACCTCTCACACTACGCCGAAATATCATCGTTGTTTATTTCATTCCACCTTTCCAGTCCTTATAGAGCGTCCATAAACTACGTGGATCGGTCTAGGGGGAGGGGAGAGGTTGGCTGGAAAGCAACGCTGGTTTACGTGAGGGGGGGGGGAGGGGGAGGTGTTCCAGTACAGGTCATTCATATTGTTTGCACTGTTAAAACGAGGTAACAGAACACACTATAGGCTGTGAATATTTATTTCTGTCATTTAATTCTCCTCTTATGTAATTTACTATAGTCTGACAAGGGAAAACAGTACAAAATGTCTTCTGGCATCAATAGGGAAAAACGCTACGTGCTAAGTGGGGGAGGGCGAGATGGGGGGGGGGGGGGAGACAAAAGCCACGTCGGGCTACGTGGAGGGGAGGGGGGTTCACAGAAGGCCAAAATAGATCTACGTAGCTTATGGACGCTTCCTCATTACACTCACCACTGTCTCAAGGTCCGTCAGGCTGTAGCTGCTGCTAGTGCTCGTATATGTCCGTTGTAGCTGAGCAGCGTTTAGCAGAGCGCGCCAGCGGGTGTAGTTGTTTCCGGGGAACGAGCTGTGATCAGTGGGTCACGCCAGTCGTCGTGCTCGACCAGATGTCGCCCCCCGGCTTGTTACTGGGACTCAGCGGAGCGCCATAACGAGGCTGCGGCCTGTGTCTGTATACCCTTCACCTTCCTTCAAACACGCTTATCAGGAGGTAACGAGAACTGACGGCTGAAGGAAAATGGTTGTTACCATAGGATGTCATTCTAAATAACAGTAAAAATAGAACAGTCTCTATGACTCCACTGCACGTGCAGTCTTTGATTTTTCAGCTTACTGACAGTCAGTACACAGCACTGTGACAAAGGAAGATTTGAGTTTCAGTGGATGGGCATATTTGCGTTAGATTTTTACAGTCTGATTTTTGTGAAATTTCAGAAGGGACTTCTCGATAAATCTTAAATGTTACACTGACACTTTTCTCGACATAGATGGTTGAACTCGGAATCAGACAAGGATTCTCCAGAACGACAGAACTGAAAATAAAGCCTCATTGAGATATCTTTTGTCGAAAGACTTTCAGCTTCCTAATTTCAGTAACAAGAAAAGAAAGAACTTTACAAATTTACTGGAAGAATTTTAGCTAATGCTATGTAATTTGCAAAAGATAGTTGTTCGTCTCTGACACCAGTTATAAGGACTATTGGTCCTATACCATTTCTTTGATAAGTTTCCAGTAAACTGACTGATCCATTTGAAATTAGGTAAGGGTATATTCAGTCTTACAATATCAAAACCGTAAATGCCTTTTATAATCTCGGATTAGTCATTTCAAAGAAAGGAAGAAAAAAATATAGCTGAATGTATATCATTTCGAAACCAGGAGTTGGAATAGTGAAAATGTTTATATTTTATTTTGGAATAGTTTTCTACAAATATCTGGGTTTGACGTGTGTAGTCTCAAAGAAGATAAAATACTCGTATATGATGTTAAGCTTACGTCGTTCTATACTCATCAGTTATTAGGTAAAAGATCGCTTTGGAAGTTTAATTGTCTGCAGAACACCTACAGTCTTTCATGTTGGGAGAAGCGTAACGAGATTTTACGCGGTATAGTCATTTTACATATTTTCGCTATATTCTTCAGGTCATCAGCTATAAAATATTTTTTCAACTAAACATGAAATTTCATTTTCTATGATTTTTTCCTTGTCATCCATGCAATGTTGCAGTTTCTTAAGTGCTCTATTAAGTTTATTATTAATTCAATGAAACTTCATTTTGTTCTTGTGTTAAATCAATGTTAAACTATGTGAAACCTCTCAAGAATATGATAATTCACCGAACCGGCTAAAAAAGCAGACTTTATAGAAACTACTGTTGCCCATACGTGACTTGAAATTAGATGAAATGATTAACATTAAAATTTTCCTGGTTGCTTAATTGCAAAGGATACTGAACTGTTTCAATATTATATGAAGCTAAATTTCATTTAAATTTGATAATTACGTAGCTATTATATTAAAAGAAATAATTAGAAATACAAGAAAAACATATATTTTGAAAGTAAACATGACATAGGACAGGAGATTCAAATTGAAAATGTCTATTCACTTTTATTGGACAGCCTAACCTATAAAATTCATAGTAGTCCCATAAAATTAATGCTAGCCTCTCGGGGATAGTAAAGATCAAATAGTGTTTTTATACGATAGACAAACGTCGCATAAATTTATATAAATGATATGGTGAATTTGTGAAACATGAGCTGAAACGCAGCAATTCAGTTACACTAATAACGAATAAATCAACAATTTTATCCTCCCTGAAATCACCTTCGTATACCTTACTTGTGGTTTTATCAGTTTAACTGGAGTATTTTATGCTGGAACCACTGAGTTTAGGTTTATGGCAAACAGATGTGTCTTAACTGTTCACCCCGAATAAGGCCGTGACAGTAATCATTATTTACTCAAACGAAAGCCATAAAATTGTTGACTGTAGGGCCTACTGAAGTACAAGTAATTAGTATTAGAAGATATTTGTTGGAAAAATTGAAATACATGCTTTTTTACAAATGAGCATGCAAGCAGTGTTGGATTTTATTTCTGCGAATCGGTGAACGTTGTACTATCATGAAAGATACTGAAAACTTACCAATACGACGTTTATCTTCACCTGACGTAATTGTATTCAAATAAATAATGCTTGTTTCATATTCCTGACTTACTTACCGATGTTATTGACCATCCGTATCGAATAGTGGTTTCGCGAACGTAACAGCATATTCAGTAAATGATATGAGACAGAAAACTCTACGGAAGCTTGTGTTCCAGATAGGAGCCGGCCAGTGGAATAAAGGTCTCCAAGTTCATGGCCAGAATATTCATCGACATGTGTTTAAATCAGTACTTCAGCAATTTCTTTGAAATATCGAGAATTTAGTCGATCAGTTCATTTAATTGCACAATTGTTTATATTATGGTACAACTTACATTCTCCATACCACGGTGATTATATATAAAAAACTAAAAGTGAATCCTTATTTATTTTATTTGCCAATGGATCTCGTACTATAGTTCCGCCACTTAAGTTACAGAGTTCAACCTTTCACACAGTCCACCACCGATAATCCTAGCTGCTAAAGAGGACATTTTTACTTATAATCATAACTGTAGAGATCCCAAGCGGATTTCACAGTTACAAAGTAAAGATTTGTCCATGGAGGATATAATTTAAAGTGTTCGTAAAAAAATCTGCTGAGACCATAATTCTGACCACGGTCCTCTCTATCACCAATCAGATCTTTTACTTAAGCCATAAAAAATGATGAAAACTATATTACGTGGATAGTGAGCATTCTACTCGGATTCTACCATACATAAACAAATCTATTAATGAACAATAAAATATGAATCCTTATGATCATCCGTTTGATGACACAAAGGAACACAAATTTTTTTAAATCATTTTGTAACTTTATCAATACAGAATAGAATTTATCGGCATAGGCATCGAATCAAAGCACATTTTAATCCACAGTGTTAATGTTTTCCGATGTAACAAAAACACAGTATTGAGCTCATCTGCAATACTTAACACCAAGAAATCCGAATGGTTTCTGAATATTCATACACTGTGAAGTCAACTTACATTTTCCTTTTTATGCTTCAGAACCATGCTCCCTTCCAAGATAATATCTCCTAGAAGACATTGAACTATGAAATCGTTGCCAGATCATGGATATGCCAACCTATTGTTGGTTACGATTTCCCTTAACATTTCTGATTTAAAAAAAGGAAACGTATTCTGCTTTACTTGACACAAGGATCTATAATGTGTTGATTCGCGGAGTTAGAGCGCTACACTCCATTTCATTTTCGAGTCCTCGACACAAGAGGAATGAGGTGGCCTGACCTGCACCACGTCTCTTTGGACAACAAGCGAAGGGATTCTGACAGATTGTTCCATTCATTCAGCTTCGAAGAAAAATTCTTTGCTTCGCTGTGAACTGAATCTCGAAGCTTGCCCCAATCATATATTTTCAATTTTTGTTTAAAGTCATTCCTTCACAGCCACACTAGTCTATCTGTTGAGAAAGCATAAAACACCACTGTGAGTTTTAAGTGATATTTTGACGCAATCAACCGACGTTTTCAAACAATTTTAATGAAGCTACAAGATATGGAAAGAAGATTTTTTGCTTAAAAATAAGCTTTGGTTCCAGTTTATATCGTACAAGGTGGTAATAAATTGAATTCGGTTATAATATTTAAATGAATTTTGCACCTTAAAATTAATTTGGATAGAAATTAATTTGTGGAACTCGATTTCCACTGATAAGAAAAAGTATTCGGAAGATGTCAAAAGAAGGAAATGCTAAAAAAATACCACAACACCAAGCTTGAAGATCTGACATGAGTTCACTGTTAAAGAGATATAAGTTCATGCGACAATAAACATTTTAGAGAGTAAGAAGAAAAAGAATCTGAACATATAGACTGTTTAGAACCTATTTTATATACAATCAGATTCGAATTCTACGACGCTGACCTCGTTCAAAGTCTTGCAACCGATGGATGAAGTTAACAGTCTGAAAGCAATATAGAGGATCAGCAAGTTCTCTCTCAAGCCAGTGGAATAACAACAGTCCTTCCACTCTGGGGGAAGATGGCCGAAGGAAATGGCAAAAATAACAGTAATGAGTCCCTCGGCGCACGCAGCTTCCGTAAATGCGCTCCGCATCCAAGCTCACAGATGATGCCTATAACAGTTTATTGGCTATCTTGTTTTCTTATTTCTTGAAGATAGTGTGACCAAGCCAGCAGTTTGAAATCGTCTTGCAGACCACTGTTTACGTTAATAGTCTCTGAGAAGGTTAAATGTTCCGCCATTCACGTGCAGCGGAAGCTCGTAATATAAATAAAGAGAGCATTAAGACTCATAGATCTACGGATATATATTTGGAATATCATTTTCTTGTCGTTATCATCAACAGACGTCAAAATAAATATGTTCATTTTGAAGTGAAACTTTGTTACCCTCACTAGTGACTCAAAATATCGTCACATACGTTGATGACGTTTTACTTGTAACAGATGTCACCTACCCATCAAAGATGATACATAACGGAGGAAGTCAACGGCATGTAGAGTACACTCATCGATAACGAACCTCAAATTAATAATGAAAAATTATTTGTATCTATGTTGACAGTGAATTTAATATATAATGATTTTGTGAATTGTAGGCTCATGATGAATGATGAAGTGGAAAATAATAACGATCCTCTACCGTTAACGGAAAAGTAATTAGAATTAAATTCTTAATGAATTACTGTCGAATGATGACTAATAAAATTTTACAACGATAAATAAAGTATTATTAATGGGTATAACTGTTAGATTAAAAAAATAATGATTATGTAGTGTTTCCAGAGGCGTAATACATAAATTTAATTTCTGGCGTGTAGACTGAGAACATAATTTTAGTTTTCTGTCACCGTCTTGAATAATTCACTAATTACTTCCATCCACACAGAGGTTAAATAAAATTAATTACAATGTCAAAAGATGCGATACAAACAAATTAGCAACATAAAAGATTTAAGAAGATTCAGGGTCTTAAGTGTTTAAAAAAATGTGTTAAGCTTATTGCTTACACCAGCTTAAGTCCGAAAAGTAAAGTAAATCGGAGGACAGAATTTTAATGAGTAAACTAACACGTTGATGGTGGTGAAAAACTAACAAAACTGTTGAAAAGGTAAAGAACAGATTACCAAGATCAAGTTCTTGAGTGAATAAAATACATGTAATAAGGAAATGAGTATTTATAAAATAATAATAATAATAATGTTGTGCATTACAGTTCAACGTATCCATCATCCTTCGAGCAGCGTATATCGACACAAACTTTCAACATGCATGAACGTTAAAAATTGAATGAGTTCTTGCCATCCATAACTTAATACCAAAAGATAATAGATAAGAGTTGAAGATTATGCTGAGTGATTGGGTTCATATTGGGTTATAAAACCCTTTGTGGTGGACTGCACCAAATTTTGCACTCAGATAAATTATATGTCAAATATTTTAATCGAAGAATATACAGTATGACTGCTAAAACCGGCGACTGACTCTTGTAATATTTACGTGGTAGAAATTCGAGAAAATACAGAACTTCTCAACAGCATTTTAAAATTGTTTCCAGTAAATTCATTCGTGAGTGTAAAAATCTTTGCAGAAATTGGAAAATATTTTAAAAGTTTTGATTAGGACGTATTACAAATTACTTTTCTTTTAATTATTTTTTAAAAAAACATGTTTACCTGCTTTAAAAACTGGTTTCGTTTGGTAGAATACAGGATTTTTCGAAACGGGAATATATGTGTACCAGTTGAAACGAATTGTTCCTCGTATATTAATTTAAAGTTAATAAATACACAATACGATATTCGCTTCGATTAAAGCAATCCTATTAGCACACCGATTTGTGTGTGAGAAACTTGTAAATGAGTACATCCTAATTTGGATGCCTCATATAATATTAAATGCCTCGTAAAATTCAAACAATCCCTTTTCCCTCTAATGACAATGTAGCTTATATCTGAGGAAATTGAAAAGCTAATTCCTTTAACGGAGAACGCTAAGTACATAGACGTTGAAGTTACGAGAACCTCTAGTGTTTACCATGCTAGGGTGTTTCGGTCCTAATCCGGAATGAAGATGACACCATCTTCATTACCGAGTCCCTCCGCTTGAGCGCTTGACGCAGATGAGCAGGTGGCTGCAAAGGCCGTGATATTGGGGCCGCAGACCTCGTCGATATCGCCAGAGGAAAGTGTGGACCAAGTTCGTCCGCCTGTGGCTGGCGCTGCTGGTGATATGGCCTTATTTTAGTTCACCCGAGGCGCAGATAACACAATGGTTCAGCGGTCTGCAAGTAATAGGAGGGTTCAAGGGCACCTGTTGGGAACCGGAACTTGTTCTGCCTTTTCTGAAGAAGGGATGACATTACTGCTTCTTTTATGTGTTTATACTTTCTAATTTTGCTTACAAATCTGTAATTCGCTACCGCTATACCAATAGTGAATAAAAGATAATTCGCAATTTCAGATTATACTTGGTGCAGCCCCCCCCCCCTTTCCTCCCTCGTCTTCTGATAGTGTGGGGATATTGAAAACACAGACCAACTGATTCTAGAATATCCTAGACTGTATCCTCAAGAGCATCTATACATGTAATAATATTTTAACCGGTAAAACGCCTGTCCATTTGAGATTTTTAAAAAAAAAATTAGTTGAAGATATTAATGACAGGCTACAGCGAAGGAATAAATAGTTTTATAAACTATTTTCTATCTGTCTGTATGTTGCGATGAATGAACCAGAGTACTTAAAAAGAGTAATAGAGAATGTATTTATTGTATTAATTATATTGATCGTGGTTGGTGAAATGTAACACGCTGGTCTCGCATTTGGGAGGACGCGGGTTCGAATTGCCGCCTGTGCTTCCAGATTTTGGTTGTCCGTGGTTTACGGAAATCATTCCAGGCTAATTCCGGTATGCTTCCAGTAACTGTGACCAAATCCGTAGCCCCCAGTCCTTTCTCAACTCTAACCACTTCAACTTCGACGAGGCGTGAAGTAAAAAAAACACTGCATTACTTATGAGTATTAGGCAAAACATTTAAAAGTGTACTTTATTAAATTAATCAGTGGATGACGATAAGCCGTAATGTGAAAGTTCCTTTAATTTTTATTTGCGTCGTATGCAGTTTTTATTATATATATATATATAAAGTGTAAAATAATTTAGGAGTAGATAGTATGCATCAAAATAAGACACGGTTGGTCGCATACGCATATTTCAGCAGTTAATAACAGGTCCGCAATGTGACGCACCGTCTACAGCAATACATGCCTCAGCCCTTCTGCGTAAAGTATTACGCAGTCTTTGAAACTGTCTTGGTTGATCTTGTACGTATTTAGTGCATGTCATCACCTACAGGACAAGCCAAGATCGTTTCAAAGAGTGCGTGATTCCTTGCGCCGCATATAATATAGTGTGCATACTTTTTTTAAGGACACGGTAGCCAGTTTACGGTTCTTTCCGATCTTCCAGTGTAATCAATTTTTCCATTCTATACTGTTTTCAACTAACAGACATTACGAGACGGACGGATTAGATTGCTCGTGGTTTAATTAATATGATAAATAACTAGTCCAGGATGCAGTTCAGTTTCAACTTGCTTTTATTTTCATAAACACGACGTCAACGATACTGTTTAAATTCATACATACAATCCAGCTATTATATACAACACTTCTTCACCAGACAATATAGTTCTTGGTCGTCGTAAACTGAGTCTGTGAAAAACTGTTTCTCTGTCTCGGATGTTAGCTTTATATAAACTCCACCGAAATTTCTGTAACACTTCAAATATTTCTCGAACATTAACAATACTCAAAAAATTGAAACACATTAAAAACAATCAGAATTAATACATAATCATTTACCATTATTACAAAATGGTCAGAAATGGAAACTAAACATTCTTAAACACAAAATTATTCACAGAAATTATTTTAAACTGTAGCAAATTGTCCTTCAGACATCGTAACTTGCATTACTACTTGGAATTACGAACATTTAAGCAATTATCTTGCACAATTATGTTCTTAAACATATTAAATGGCCTTTAAATAATTTCTTTTCATAAAACAAAGTCTATATAAATTGATTTACAGGAAATTGCAAAAAAACCTACCAGATTCAACCAAACTCTAGCTTACTATAAGTGCTTTATAAAATACAATTCCAATTAATTTTAGGTGTGAGGGCTGTTACAACATACAACACCCATGCCCTCGGCCGGATTCGAACCGGCGAGTCTCAGCACGAGAGCTATTACTACAGCGCCAACACCACCGAGGTCGCTCCAACCATACTTGTGTTAATTACTACTAGGTTATTGAAAATATGTTTAGTGGAATATTTTACTCCATCCTGCACAAATAATAACGATCTACGTTTATTACTGGTGTTACCGTCGTGTTGGCTGTTATTTGTTAATGAGAATACTTATAATCATAACAGTCTTATATTTCGCTAGCTGCGGAGTTACGTAAGGGCTGCTAATGAAACGCTACAAACTATCCTCAGTTATTACAGTGGGCAGGCCCCCGGCATAGCTCGCGGCTGGCTCGCCGGAAGTTAATATCGCTCCACTCCACGCGCCAGCCAGGCCTGCGGCCACGAAACTTGCGGCGCTTCAACTCCTCAGCACGTCCTCTAATCCATCCGGCATCAAACAGCGACCACCTCACGTCCACTGCAAGGAAGCGTGAGCCACTTATGACTACGGTGGACAACAGTACCATGCTATAGGCTGTTGCTATTCACTTACTCAAACGTTGTTATTCAAAACTGCTTACTCATAACACTGACCGGCACAGATAGCAATTACTGAAGTCTCAGAATATGCACAATATTTTCCTTTTCGTTATACATTGCGGTGATTAATAAATTTTGAAATTTCTCTAAATATTCATGTCCATGTCCAATCTTTTTTTTTTCGTGAAATATTATGTTTCATAGTTCGTGAAATGGGTGTGGGAGTCATTTGTAGTCGGCAGAAAGCTTTCCAGATCTACCTCAGTTGCGGCGTACTCTTTACGCGTGGTACGGAAGCCGCTTCCACAGTGAAACTCTTCTGCTGGGAATAATGTTAATGACTATGTTGATCCTCCCAAAAGCCTGAACAATATAACTGCTCTTTCTAATGAAGGATTCGTTCTGTATTCGTTTTTAATAAAACTTGTGTCTGCTACAGTTATCTTCAGATAGAGTGAAAGTCATTCTACACCCTCGAATCTGAATTAATGTCAGATTGAATAAAATCCAAATGTAAGATTATAAAAGGTGGTCAATGTGACATAAAAATAAAGAAGGACAGATAATTTTTTCTGTGCAAATAATCTCTGAATGAGATTAGTAGATGGTGTCGCTATTGTAGTCTCACAATTTTGTTTTATGGCTACTTGTTCAATTTGGGATATGCAAATCAAAGAATGTGGTATTTAATTCTAGTTACTTGCATCTTTTTGCTTATGGTTTACGTCTCGCCGATGTCGGGGTCATTAGAGATGGGTAAGGACTGGGGGCAACAAACTGGAAGGAATTCGTCTATGGTCGCTCCTGGTTTTCACCTCGAGTAAGTTCGTGAGAGCATGGAAAGCAGAAGTCTGGATGGCCGGACGGGGTTTAGAATCCGCGTCCTCACGAACGTGAGTTCAGAGCTTTACCCTTTCCCTACCGGGTTGGTCTAGTTACTTTGAGATTCTACACATGCTCAGCAGAATGATAAGCATGAGAGCATCCGGTAAATAGATAAATTTTCAAAGAAATTTGTAAAGAGGGAAATAAAAGGGTAGGGAATCGTATGTTGTTTCAGAGTGAAAAACCTAAAGCTTACAGGAAATGACGTTTATTTATTTTAAACATAACTGATATGGTAAAGGGACTTAATAAATTTCTTTAATTCACATATACAGTACATCATAAACAGTGTAGAAACAACAAACAAAAGATTACTGAACTAAGATTTTATGGGAAGACTGTGGTAGTAATATCTCTGTAGGCGTTAATGGGTGTCAAACTGTTGCGCACAGTGTGTCTGTGAATAGCACTATAAATGTCTTTGACGTTATCAAACTGTAGTCTTCAGCGTCCAATGACTGCGTAACGTGAGCCCTAGGATGTTGTGGACAAAAATGTCTTCCCACCCCAATAATTGATTTACCTATACCACTGGCTTTTATCAGTCTGGTTAGTAAATTTAGTATTTGTTGCGTTCTTTCATAATACTAACATCATCGACGGTAGATAGATATAATTAAACATAGTCGAAATGCTTTTGTCTCTTGAGAAACGGATAAACTTTTACGGTTGCTGCGTTACCAACATTGAAATTGTGTATCAGAAATAAATAAGAAAAGTGCAGTTTAGAGAAATTAAACTACACTTCTTATTAATAAGTGAAACAAATATGTAGTTAAACGCCTGCAGAAAAATTGTTGTCGCGTAAACCACTTCGATATGCATTTCAATCGAGTTGAAACAATAATCACGTCTTATCGGTCCTGTGCGGTTAATAAAGGAGCTCCAAATCACCCGTTGTCCACGGTTGCCTTATCTCTCAGCGTGACTGCCCTATTGCATGTTAAATGGGATGCAAATCAGCGAGCATGGTAGTTAACAACACTGAATCACTCAAGGGAAATTCATGTTCTCTGTGGGCTGACATTCTCTGCCGCATTCCATCTACTCCAAGGTGGTAGAACATGTGACCAGAGAAAGAGAGAAAGAGTAGTAGGAAATTCATAAGGAATAATAATCCACAGGATCAGAATTCCCGCTACATGTTGCACCAGGATTTTTTTCTTTTATTTGCATATGGCTTTACATATTGTCGACGTCGAGGTCATTAGAGGAAAGGATAGGTGTAAGGAACGGGGAAGAAATTCGGCGATGGCCTTTTTAAGGAAGCATCCCAGCATTGGCCTGGAGTGATTTGGAGAATCCATGGGTGCCCGGAAGAGAATTCACCAGGAATTAATAAGTATAACTCAGCATGATCATTCAGGTTACATAGTGGTCTGCGCGCAGCGCTGTTCTTTCTAGTGTCACAAATTCGAGTCCCACCGGGGATAACAATGGTTTTAATTCAATAAAGTCTTCAAGTTGTAGTGTTTTCAGAATTAATGGCTACCAGTACTTGATGAATACACTCCGACACCAATAATTGTTTCTTTGAAGCAAGCTTCAAAAATACATCGCAATCAACTTTTGATCTCTCCGATTTTCGCCTAGAGTCCTGGATATGGTTGTCATGCATGTCCATGCACAACTGCTAGTAAACACAATAATGCTACAACATATCAGTGTTTGTAGCCTACTAACGATATCACTGCAAATAATTCCGCCTATTTTCAGAAGCTAGTTAAAAAATGATAGTACTAGTTATTATTATTCTCGAATCATACAAATCAAATACACAGTTAAAACATTGTATAAATTAACAGCTTTAAACACATTTAGCCCAGTACTTCGCTACCTCAAGTGCATAGGACTAGTGAGAATCTAGGTCTCGTTCTGAAATTGTACGGTGATGTTAATATGTCCCTGCATGGTAAATAGACAATACCTTATAGCCTTTTCTACGGTAATGAATTTCATGACTTTCACTTGTAACATAGCATATTATTATTATTATTATTTTAAATTGAATCATCCTGGCATTTGCCTCCTCGAGTGATTTGGGGGAACCGTGGCAAACCCAAATCTGGATGGCCGGGCGTGATTCGTACCGCGTTCTCCATAATCCAGGTCATAGTGTTACCGCTTCTCCACCACGCCAGGTCACGAAAAATTCAGTCGTTGCACACGAAAAAAATATTTGTTGGCTGTCGGTATTATTGTTGAAAGTTGTTTAAGTGAAAAAAGAAGGAAATTTAGGGTCACAAAGGAAATTGGTTGGTGTGTGTGGATATATCGAAACACAACTCTTGCTTTTTGTTCAGTTTCGATTATCCGTATAGTACTTTTACGTTTGCTTTCCCTAGTATTTGTGCTACCCTTCTGACTATTTCTACGATCTTTCGTGCTGTCTCGTTTGTTGTTTTATGACAACTGCAATAACACCCTTTAAGTGTGGAGCATCCTATAAGTTTCCTATTAAGTTTACTGCAAAATTCTTTGAAATTTTGTATAATTATTTCGCCACTTTTTCTTTTATAAATTTGTAAAAATTTTCTAACACTACATTACTCTAGGAGCCAATTGCACCCAAACCACCTCATAGCGTGGGGCTAGCGAGTTGGCTTCGCGCTGTAGGAGTCGCCGGTTTGAGTCTGGTCCATGGCATGAGTGGTTTTAATTAAAATTTGTGTCCGTCCTGTGTTGTCTTTTCAATTGAGATTATCAACAACACTAGAGAAGGCTAATGCAATAAAGGAAAATGAAAAAGAAGCTGAATGGCTACAAAGCCGATTACCACTTTTTTTAAAAAAGGAAAAAAACAAGAGAGGAACTGTAAGCTCAGAGGTTCTAACATCGGATGCTGCTTTTTGGCATATGTATACATATAAGCGAGAAATAACGCTCTGGCTTTGCATTCGGGCAGACACGGGTTCGAATCCTCATCCGGCCACCCAAATTTGGGTTTTCAAATAACTTCAGTCTCCAGGTGAAAGCCTGGATTGTTCATTTAAAAATACATGGCTGAATTTCTTTCTGTTCCTAGCTTCAAGTTGTTTAATACCTCTAATGACCTCGAAGTCAATGAGGCGTAAAGCTATAAGCAAATAAATATATATAAAATCACATTCCTTTGCTTCCCACCGTATATGCCAGACTTCAGTGGAAAGAAAACTAATGGTTACGACACATAAAAAGGACGGAGAAAGAAACCTTCATTCACCACATACAACGTCTGGGCGGCCCGCAAAACATTCACTCAATATCTTGCCATATTTGCTCCCACTTGTTACTGCCTCCCGTGCCTACGTTATGCCTATATGCCCCCGTTAACTGGCGGACGGGTTGCTGTAGACCTCGTGGTTTGATGTGGCTAGCAGGATTTAATTTAAGCCGTACAGGCGTGCCGGCCATTGTGCACACAGCAATGCGCCAGGTAATTGCTTCCGCGAAACAAGGCACACCGGCCGCTGTTCTAACTTAATGTAACGGCGGACGGACCATCATTTCCTGTAACAGTACGCGGCTCCGTCCGCTCCTTTGTGGAAACCACTTCTGTGGGCGGCAGCAACAGTCAGGTTACATGGACTTTCCGAGCAAGAGCCGAGTCACCGCCCTCACGTGGCGCTACAGTGGAATACACTCTATTTACAACTGTATACATGCGTTCAGTGTCACGTAACTTCGCAAAATTGCTCTTTACATTGCTGGTTTTTTTTCCCGTGTCGACAGTGAAGGACCTAGAAACACCGGCACCTAAGCACAGGAGAATGAGAGTGGGGGAACATGTGGTGGTTTAACTAATATGATAAATAATCAGTCCACCATAAAGTTCAATTTAACATTTGTTTTATTCTCAAAGAAACACGACGTCAACGATATTGTTTACATGAATACACACAATCCAGCGATTGTATACAACAATTCTTAGTCGTCGTAAATTGAGTCGGTGAAAACTGTTTCTTTGTCTCGAATGTTTGCTTTATATAAACTCCATCGAAATTTCTAGAATACTTAAAAAGCTTCCGCCAGATAATTCTCGAACATTAACAATACTTAAGCAAATAGAAACATATTAAAAATAATCAGAATTAATACATAATCATATACAATCAATACAAAATGGTCAGAAATGGAAATTAAAGATACTTAAAGACAAACTTAGTCACAGAAATCATTTTAAACGTCGGAAATAGTCCTTTAGACATCGTAACTTGCCTTAATACTTGTAATTACAAACATTTAAGCAATTCTCTTACATAATTCTGTTCTTAAACATATTAAATGGCCTTTAAATATTTTCTTTTCATAAAACAAAGTCTATATACATTGCAATGTAGTCTTCACGGGTGTACCGCCGGATAGTGTTGTGGAAACACAATATTTCGACGGCTGGCTCTGCCGTCTTCTTCAGGTGTAGAGACATCTGTACTGGTCGGCTGACCCACAGATACTGTATCAGTACAGATGTCTCTACACCTGAAGAAGACGGCAGAGCCAGCCGTCGAAATATTGTGTTTCCACAACACTATCCGACGGTACACCCGTGAAGACTACATTGCAGTCATACGCCGGGAAAGTCTTCGTTCTTACATCTATATTTACAGGGAATTGCAAACAAACCTAACAGATCATATTCAACCAAAATCTAGCTTACTACAAATGATTCATAAAATACAATTCCATTTAATTTTAGGTTTGAGGGCTGTTACACTATCCTTGATAGAACCGGATTTGTCAAATACGAAGCATTTACACACGATTGGAAGGATATTATGTTTCCATCTGTCGACGAAACGTGTAACTTAATGTTCTTTATGATGAGTGTATATTTGTTTGTGGAATGTGGACATTCCCAGCATTCACTTCGTCTATAAACCGCAACAGGATGACCGGTACGCAGGGACCAGGACTCTATCCTAGTCCCACGGTACCTTCCCGATCCAGTGTGATAGCGCCTGGAAGACCGCAGCCAAACTTGCGTGTCGTTGCTATAAATTATTTTCCTTTTTCTAAGGCTGTCTTCATTTCAAAAACGAACTAAGGAACACCGATCCACTAGATTCACCAGTGTCCCGTTAGCTGTCATTTTTCAGGTTTCCTGTACGGCCTTTCGGTAACGGTAGGTCCAGTACTTCATAGGATATCCTCTCCACCAACCCATTGCATGTCTCACACTACATGAAGACGGATTTTTAGGAGTGGGACAGATTCAGAAATAATAATTAAAAAAATCATGGACTGCTTAGATGTCGTCGCATTATGAAGAACTTCAATTAAAAAAGGATTGCATTGACTGGAGTATGTCTGGAAATGTAGGAGGGAGAGTTCCGAAGATAACACTCTTGAACAAATTGAAGGGAAGATGACCCGTCTGAAGACCACGAACAAGATGGATTGACCACTTACTGGAAAGACGTAGAGGATATAGGAGTCGATAGTAGAGAAGTAACGCAGGAGGAACATGTAGATGGTAGAGGATATGCCGGACTATCTGCAGAATGGGAAACGTCAAGTGATGATGATTAGTAATTAAACTATTAATTTTACACTCTTACGGTATTAGACTTCTTCAAAGTCGAGGTCAATAGAATTTTAAGATGATCTGTTGTTAACAGTTTTAAAGCTAGCGCAACGAAAATGTATTAGACGCTTGTTTTGCTGAGAATAATTTTGTGATTGGCCCGAGCAGAGGATAGATGTGACCACTAAGCACGCTTCCCATCATTGTTCTTCTCCTTATGAACACCTTATCCGTGTTAGAGCGTAGGCACTTACCATGGGGTATAGTAGCAACGTCTGGGAAGATGATTGGATATGGTTTCCGGTTGTCTTCCCCGTTGTGACACTTTTCTGTAAGTGATGTTGTAGGTGTAGATGACTGAAATGGTGTGTATGCTTGTTTGAGTGTTGTGAACGAAAGATGAAAGAAGGGAGAGGATGAAGCCGGCTCATTCAGGCCCACTTTTACAAAAGGCCACTAGGGGGCCGAAAGACTTAACCTCCCCATCCAATTGACGAATTACCATCATCAGTGTCGTATGGCATCACACCATACGCACTGCGCAGAGTTGTGGCATATAACCCAGGACTTTGGTGAAAATCTGGTTATTAGGAATTGTGCACCACCGTCTCTCCTCCATGCTAGCCAAGCCCCCATGACCAGTACTCGAACCATCTAACCCCGTGTCAGTGCCAGACACCACCGCGGTGCCGCAGCCACCTGAGCCAACGAGGAGGGCTCATATCTTTGTAAGCCGAGGTTAGATCGGTAACTGCATGAAATTGTCAACACTTCTAACTCTTTTCTAGTAGCATCTCTCGATTTTACACTTTGTTTTCTAGTTAGTTCTCTTCAACCTTGCAGTTTTTCCATCTGCTAGTGAAGTCTGATTGGGCCAATCTCTTGTTATGCCCAAATCGCGGCTTCATACACACACTTACCGATTTTGTCTCGCAGACAGTTCACTGACATTCCCTTTATTCCTTTTTGAATACTGATTCAATAGCTAAGAAAGCTGTAGTTAATCGAACAACCGTTTCTTTACACTCAGTAACAATTCAACTTTTATAATAAGTCGAAATAAATTGCTTTATTATTTATAGATATACATGAGTAACTTTTTTATGTTTCAAGTTCTTAACTGAAATCATGAAAATACACCAAAAATTATACTCATACACAGTGTAAATAGGTGAGATCCGGCAAATGAGATTGCACACGTGTACAAAAAATAAATATACCGACAAGTGTTGTGATACTATATTTAATCTATATATTAGTAACGGCAATTAAAATTTTGATTAAAAAATATTCAGGATCGCTAGTATCAACAGATGGAATCTTTCACGTGGGTTTCACAATCAGCTAATCAACTGTAGGTCATGTTGGAAGGTCAAGAACAGCTGATTGTCCCATATGGAAATACCATCATACTGGATGCCTAAATCCTATTTACATTCACCCTGGCAACCTGGAATATTTCCGTGTTACGAAATACCCGTTATTCTTGCTACCCGTTTAGTCATTTAGTACACAACGTCAATGTTATCCTACAATTTTAAGAAGTTGCAAATGCTACTGTACACTTTTAATAACGTTTCATCTGAATTTATAAACAGTTTAGCCAATACAGCACAAAGACAATTGGCACAAACTTGCATGAACAGATATCAAAAAACCCTGCGTAAGTAGTCTATGTTGTAAATACTGTCAAATGAAACATACTTCAGAACTTACGCAAAGAACTTAAGATACCGGACTCAATTACTGTAGCTGACCGACTACAAACATATTCAAATTAATGAAAGTATTTACAAAACAATTTGTTATAGAGGCATCAATTATGATTTAGGTTGCTTGAGTAACACCTAGGTGAGAAATTACAATTTGTGATGCGAAATAGTGTTTAACTTGCCTGATTTTTGTTAACTTTTTATTAACTGATAAGGTAGTTCATTAGTTCAGTTTTGACTAAAACTTAAAGTTACTTTATTTACTGTTCGTTACTGGCAACTCTCGTTTCTAGTACGACAAAAATGGCTTTACCCAAGATGGTAACTACCAATAAAAAACAATAATAAGTGGCGTTAAGATTGTCGGATCTCCAGTCGCGTGTTTGACCAATCTCCACATAGCCTGAAAATATGTAGCTTTGGACAGGCACTAACAATTTTTACTGCTGTAAGTATTTACATTCGCAATGTTAAGATGTCCTATCAGTATCGCGGCCGCTTACCAACGTTTTTCTGAGTGTTTTTGTAATATCTTGTTTATGACGTAAAAGCGGTGAGATGTATTTTTCATTATTTTTTATGGTTAGAATAGTAACAACTACCAATTTATTAAAGTAATCGATTCAGGTTGAGTTAATTCCTCATTTGTCAATGAAGCGTTTTGAATCCGTTCACTCGTATATTTAATTCTACAGTCTTTTGTTGGTAAGATTTTGGTAGAGGATTTTTACACACATTTTATGTTTGTGGGAAAGTTTAATTGCTGTCATTTATCATCCATTCCTTGCTGCGGTTGCGTGAGTAAAACGTAAATTGCAGAAGTACTGAAATTGTACTGTATCTTGATACTTAATTAAAAAAAAAAAAGATGAAATTTTTTTTTCTTGTTTTATCTGATGCGACTGCGTTTCCAAATATTAAATATTTTTTTTAATGGCTGATTGAACTTAATACGGATCTTTCAGGCAATTACGGCAGTGTGATAAAATTAAACATTATTTATTCATAATGAAATGAGGGTTCTCTCAGGAACAATTCTTCAAGCATTTTCGAGTATTCACCGTTGGTGGTGCAACAGATAAGAGCCAAGCTAGCGTTCTTAGATGAATGAAGGGAAGGAAATTTAGATAAGAGAATGGTACTGCCTGGAGAGTTGAAAGCTCGTTACCTTCTGCATGTGTATCACCCGTTTAAAGTTTTAGGACATTAGGAGTGCTTCGATTTCCTCCAAATGAGAGCGGTGATCGGGAAATCACTTTTATTTCCTAAGATATAGAAGGTACTCAAGCGCCTCGACATTAATTAGAAGAGTTGATCATTTACAGTAACTTCTTGGAAAATACAAGGCTGATCGAGTGAAATTTCCGTGAAAGTGAATTGACTGTAAGTCTGATAATATTAATGTACGTATCGTATGTGTCGTGTGCCTTCAAAAAACAGATTTAATGCCCGAGAGGTTATCTTCATCATTTTAAACAGCACCATGCCATAAAAGAAAATTACTCATTATGTTTCTGTAGATGATTTTTCTATTTGGAGAGATGAATCACCTTAATAACAATTCATGCACAGTATCTTCAAACTTTTGTTTTCTGATGGCTAGGTCTACAGAATGAAAATTTTTGTGACTTTTATAATGTTGAACGCACATGATACTTTAGTTTCAGATACTACACTAAATATATTTCCTTTCCTGCAGCTCTAGTTGTTATGTTGTGCGACTATCATTAAAAAAAAAAAATATGCACGTGGGTTTAGGATCATTACTGAGACAAGTTGTTTGAAGACTTTTGCAATAATTTATTCACCTACAGCAGTCATATTCCACATTTAATTCTTAATTAAAATTTTTTCCTCATCTTAGGTCAATCAAACAGCAACAAGCTTTTTTCAATTTTTTTTGAAAGTTCAATCATAGAGATTCTGAGATAAAAGATTGCGATAGAATGTAGAAACTATAATCTCCATTTTGAGGTAAAAACAATAGTATCTTTGCTATAATACATGTATTTAGTTTTGTGTTTACATGCTGCTACGCAGTTGTTATGGACTGTTGGAACCAGACATTTGAAATGTAGCTGCGGAGTTATCGTGTTCCATCGTAATTCAAATAATAAATCTGATTTGTGTGAAAAATTAAATTTCGTAATTACGACGATTCTTGAGTAGAAAACTCTGTAGTGCATTTGGGAAATTTTTTAATTTTCTGTCCATGGTGTACATATTTTTTTTTGGCGCAACTAACCAGTTAGGAATAATAGTAAAATGAATCACAGTCAACCTATTGCAATATTCATTGAATTTATTGTTTACCGGGCGGCAGGGTTAGATATGACGCTGGCACTGTGATACACGTTGGCTGCCGGATGGATAACTATAAAATATATTTTAATGTGTGACTTAAGTACAAAATGTACTATTTTATTGAGAAGAGTTTATTTAGATTGATGTAATACTTTTTAACAAGTGAGTATGCACAAATTTTCATGTATATAACTCCAAGCTTAACATCAGATGCACTAAATGTGTACAATATCCACAGGTTCTGAAGAAGACTCCCTTAAGGCGGGTCGAAACCGGTAAACAATAAATTCAATGAATATTGCAACAGGTTGGCTGTGATTCATTTTACAATTGAAGAAATACCGTTGCTGTTGATGCTGCCATGCTCAAGATTTTGACAGTAGGCCCTATTAGTAATCCGGTGTTAAAAAAGTTGATATCAGGAATTTGTTACATCCCTGTCTTAAAGTTTCTTCAATATAAGATAGTCCTTTTTTTTAGTCAAACGAAGTTAGCAACAATAAATAGTGTGTCAACAACTAACATAATTTTTAGTTTTGAGATCTTTTTTTCTCTCAGGCTTTAACATTGGCCCAGAATTTCTTAATTTCATCAGTTTCTTTTTAGGCTGTTGCAGTATAGGCTGTTTTTTTTTCCAGAGTTTTGAATCCCTTTCAAAAGCCTGATGTCTGGTAGTAATATTGGAGACCCAATCAATTGATTTTATTAACGTTGGAAATTATTATAATTTAATTTTTACCGCAGTTAAGAACATTCATGTTGTTATAATAGTATTTTAATATTATTTGAGTGTCAGCTATGTCTTTTAAGCAATATTTAACTTCTGGAAAAACTAGCCGGCTTTTTTGTTGTGTTCGAGAATTTTTCTCCGTTTACTAAGATGGTCCGTTCTGTTCGGGAGGAACCTACGCAATGCTAAAATGTCTGTATAATTTTTGACGCCGACGTTGTCACCTTGTCTTGCAGATGGTGTATTAGTGCTGACTGTCACCCAACAAATTCTGCTAGTGGGATACTACTTTTACGACCGGATTGTTTTCACCATTATCCTTCAATAATCCGCTACTGCTGAAGATTCACCAGCTGTTTTATTACTCCTCAGTTTGTGAATGGTTTTATTTTGAGTTCTATCTTAAAATGAGGCCATGAATTTGACGGTATCCGTATCAGACGGCATACTGTTATACAACTGTCTTTATCAGTCACTCTCAGGTAGCGAGCCAGACTAGTACAATGATCATTGTTACTGGGACACGCTTTTCTGTTTTCATATCGAAAACACAAACATGGAAGGGGTAACCTTTCAGGCGCAGCTTGATAGTTAAATAGCAGTTTGTAACGTCTTTGTTCCACAACTCTTTCGATATACTTGTATACCTTTCTTTCCTTCATGATATATCCGTTATCGTCTTTCTATTTCTTAATGATTTTCATTTTTTGCACACATCTGTTCTAAGTGCCAAATTTTCGCCTCAGGCCACATTCCATCAATCTATGTTTTCGTTTCTTAGTTTTCATGATATAACATTAGTTTACTGATACAACTTTTTCATTTAAAAAATCTGCCAGTTAAAAACGCAAAATGAAAATTTAATTTTCTTTAACTTTATTTAGAATTACCACAAAGTTAAATATTATGTTTTTGAGAACGAACTTGTTTATTAAGATACTATTCTATAGATTTTTCATTAACAGAAAAAAAATAAAAATAATTTAGAATTTTAAGTTGGGGGACCAACAGATTTTTCAATAACCAATTTTTTCGTTTTTCGTAAGTTACAAAGTTTTTAAATGAATTTTGCTCATTTAAAAAATGCATCAAGAACCTTTCTCTTCTTAAAAAACAATAGTAATTTTACAGACCATCATCGGCTATTTCCTGACTTCTTAGATAAACGTCATAGATTTTACTACATTTAAATTTTATTAACAGGATCGGTAACAAAATTGCAGCAAACTGTTTAGTTTTAAAAGAATTGCGATCATTGAAATTTATGCATATATAAAAATTGTTGAATGGTAAATGTAAATCAGTTATTTCTAATTAGTTTAGTTAGCTTACTTCAGTTTCGTGAATACAGTGTGAATAGACGCTTGATGATAAAACCAAACCAAGTTTTCCACTAATAAGATAAAGTTAATTATAAATTAGGAGATTGGTTATACTGGTTTGATGAATTGACACTAACATATAACAATAGAAACGAATAGTAGTTACTTAAATATTAAAAATACAGACACACACCAATTTCCTTGCAGTTTTCACATATAATGTCATCACATACTGCAAAACGCGGAGAACAGAATATACTGAAACCATAGCTTTCAAATATACTTTAACGCATAACAATTTTTTACATTCGAGTTTTCAACCATCACTTTTGTGATGTGTCACAAAATGATTATTTCCTGAAACAGTTAAGATGACATATTTAAGTATCCACTTAACTAGTTAAGTATTCTTCAGCTGAATAATGGATAAATCAAGTTACGCGGTCACTCACAGCTTCATATTCTGAAGGTATATTTTATTATGAATATACCTTTAAGTATTTAAGGAGAAGCAGAAATTAATGATGTTTATTAGAATAATCATGTCTTGCTAGTTGATTATTACGTGTAATGTTAAAGTGTTGGCTGCGTTAATTTTTAACACTGGGTTTGTGGTCACGTTGGATGGGCGCAATGAGCAATATCAATCGGTGTAATATTAACCGCATCGTAGTGAATAATGTAAATTGTCAGCAGGCCGCTAACGACATTTGCAACGCCCATTATGAATTCACATTAAATGAGTGAAATATGTTTGATGATGCTCGTCGCTTAACAAATGCAATCTGTTTTCCCTTTAGACGAATTTCACTGATGAATTCCTGCTGTAGTTATTATTACTGTTGACCACAGTTCGTGTTGCTATCAGCAGTATTAATTTTAATTTTCTCAAATCAAGCGAATGCAAAGTTCAATTACGCTCCCGAAGTTTACTGTGCTCCATTGTGATCCAAGGTTTCTTTAACATGAAGATAAGTTCAATGGATTTAGAAAGGAGTTGAAAGGTTTTTCTGAAAAGCTCGTGGTCTTTTCAACATTCGTCTGGAAAGCATCAGAGGGTTGATTTTACACAGAAACGTGTATATAATAAAAGAAAACTAACACAAAGATGAAATTTACCCTCTCAGAAAATAAAGGTGGTGCATTTGATACCAGCTGCTGAATTCTTTTCTTACAAACAAAAATATTACTACACTCTTACTCTTCAAAAAAAGGAGCTAGATTTTATGATCATCTCTTCCTTTTTACATTCCCATCCTAACTCCTTAATCACATTAGTTATTGTCCGTGTTCTACGTAATTCTGTCCTCCTTCAAATCATTTCATTCTGATGAATTTGATACTTATAACGTGAATTCTATACTATCCCACCATGATTCAGCAGGTGGCTAACCAAGATTTTGTATTTAATTTCTTTTAATTGTCCTGTACAACCCCTAGTAGCGTTAGTACTTTGAAAGCGTTTCCTAACCTTCCCGTGCATGCTGCCCAACTAATTTTGTTATCAAACAATAAGTGCACAGATATTAAAGTTTTTTAAACTCTATATTCACTCCATTCACTACATAAAACTTTATTTTGTGTAATTGTATATTGGCTCTAACTGTGTAACTCGTGAGTTGAATCTACGAGTTGAACCTCATATTTGTAATAATCTCTGTTCTTACCAGCCTCTTCAGTCTGCTCCTTTCTTTATTACATTCAAGAAGGTATTTTTATTTTTAAAAATATGGTCATCGGACTTTGCGACCATGCAGCCAGTTTCAAGTGTTTGTAAATATTATCTCAGGCTCCCTCCCGTTAGCTACAGAGCGACTCTTTTGTGATGGCGATACAAGACGAACGCATTACTTAATATATTTCTAGGCCGAAATCGAACAACGCTCAACACGTGAAGCCAACGCCTTATCCTATACACTAATGGGGCCGATACAAAATGATTTTTCTTCTTTTAGTTCCCTACTTCTCGTTGACGTCGAGGACATTAGTCGCACGAGAGTGTTGAGGGTGAAGAACGATAAGAATTTTTACAATGGTATTTTGAAGGAACCATCCATGCATTGGCTTGAAATGGTTTCGCTAAACCATAGAAAACCTATATTTGTATGGACGGACGGCGAAACAAACCTGTGTCCTTCCAAAAGCCAGACCATAAAGTTCCCGGTTATTCATTAGGTTAGGTACGTAGGTTTGTTATTTTTCTTTATTTTTGAATGAACCCATTCGTATTACTTTCTTCATGTGTTAGCCCAGCCTTTCCATTGAACTGGTGCCCTCCTTCCATCAAAACTTCTTCGTGACGTGCGACCCCACACGTTTTGCATCAGGCTTTATCAAGAAAACGACAAATATATCTCGATCCGTTTTGCTTTTATCTACCAGTTGTGAAAATGCTACATCCATGAAAAAAATGTGAGGCGTTGTATCGTCTACTGAATTATTAATCCTGTTTATTTCCCAGTCTACCCATGGTATATTTAACACCCTATACGCTATGACTAAAATTACTCCCTCCACTGAACGCTGAGTACGCATTCAAATGTGCCTTATATTGTTCATTCAGTACACTGTACAAATGAAACGCTGTCAACAAACATCTGTCTAGGTAAAAAAAAAAAAATTATTCCAAGGAAACATTTCGCCCAGACTTTTTTTTTTTTTTTTTTTTGCTTATGGCTTAGTGCCTTGTTGATTTCGAAGTTATTAGAGGCAAGAAAGGATTTGGCGAAAGGAACAGGAAGGTATTCTGCCATGGACTTTTGAAGGAAGCATCCCGGGACCATGGAAAACACTAATCTGGATGCCCGGACAGGGATTCGAACCCGCGTCCTCCCGAATACGCGGTCAGAACGTTACCGCTCACCCACAACTCTCGGTGCATTTTGCCATGATGGTGTAGGCCTGCAGGCCATCATCAATGAATATACTGTGGTAATCCTCACATGGTGGTCTGGAACAACACTCTATGCACTTTTCCCTACACATGTTTTAAATTTGGACCTGATACTTCTGGATTTGTTGTTTCAAGTCTTCACTTCAAAAAGGAACCGCTACCACATGTGAAACATTAACTATAACAACAAATGACTGGATATGTAAATGTGCATAAAGTGCTGTTCCAGACCACCATGTAAGGATTACAGCAATATCTCCATTGATGATGCCCTGCACCATCAGGGAGAAACGCAGCTATGGAATAAAGAACGTTCACAAAAACAGTTGTCTACGGTATGCAACCATTACTATTATACGTATTTTCCTTTGCATTACCCAGAACGGTACCTCCAGAAACACATTTCTATCATCTATCGATGCTAACGAACTGAAGTAGGCTTTGCCAAACGAGATTGATATCATTCCTCTAAGTTCCACTCTAGCTTTGTTGTGTAATTTATAATTCTCGGGCAGATTTATACTATATAGCATTCGTTCTTGCAGACGGACTTTTACCGCCTCACTCAAATTACGTCCAGTCATTCTCATTTGGTATCGAGTTTTCATAGTTGTATAAAATTAAAACATACTCCAACTGTCTTCTTCCAAGGAATGATGACGACTCATCTTCTGCGCTATAAATCATGATGGCATTCTGGTTACGAGTAGTGGGAATGAACGGTGAATATTTTCGATACCTCTCTTCGAGCTATTTCTTGTTTGTACTCCACTGGTGGGAATGTTCGTTATTGAGTAAAGTACACCCACTCTTTTCTTCTGTTGCCACCTGGCCCAGTAATTGTAACGGTCTTGTTCTATATGGTTTCGAAGTCGAAGATTCAATACACAGATAGCTATAAATCAGTATATTTGGTGAATGAGATGAAGCTAACATTTTCCTATTATAGATAAAGGCCCGTGTGGTCATAATGATCTGGTGTCAGTTTTTTTTTTTTTTGGTTGGCTGCCCATTCCGCCCCTGTCGCAGTGGCGTTAACCTAACTCGGAAATCCTAAGCGTATAGGATGTCTATAGTTTATCGAGGAATTCGAACCAGGGGGCATTTTTTTTTAGTACTTCACATTACACAGTAAGCAAGCTGTGTCACAGGCGAAAGTGGAGTTAAGGCCTATGAAAAACCCGAGGAGACAGGTACTCGAACCGGGGACCTTTCGATCTCCAATCAGACGCTTTAACCACTAAACCACCAGACTACTCGTCACTTATCTTTGATTGATAAGGTCAATGTAATTTCTGTCCCAAGGCCACTGTGGCCTCGAAGATATCCCTAGAAAGTGCCGTGGGTAAAATACAGTATGTCCAGGTATCTCCGACAAAATCAGGCGAGTTAGAGCAAGGATCGCTCAGTGAACAGTAATTAACACCATTATCCACGTCGCTATCACCCTTGCCTATAACAACCGGTAGGTTGCAGGTGCACTAGCGCAACTCTGGGATGAAGGGTGTTTGTCTGTAAAAATATTGCTTACATTTAATGTAGTTTACATACTTGAGACGATACAAAAGAAAAGCTGGACACTACTATTAAGTGTTTTTTGTCTTCGAAGTTCTGTTACTGATCGAGAAATCGGCCTTAAAACGTCGTGATTGTGGCTGCGGCTGGAGTATGATAAATGAAATGCGTGTTTCGTGGTAAGGCGGTAGAACAAGCATTCGGGAAGAAGTGGGTCGGCGCGCTCTATGAATAGCAAGCGCGGGGACCTCACCCCTGCGACCGCCCGCCTCCCTCGTAATAGCTTTTCCCATCTGCGGCCGGGTCGCATGTGTAGCGATCGCGAAGCATGCACTTTTGTTTCGAAACTCATGTGCCAAGTCAGCTGTCTGCGAAACACTAAGAAATATGTGGGGCGGCTACGGCAATCGATTACGCTGCTTGCTTGTCGACTACAAGGTTACGTGTCAATCCTCGACGATGGAGGTGATTTCTCAAGAAAAGAAAGGAAAGTGAAACACGGGATCCTATCTGGAAATGACGGGACTCATTCTTTTCATTGAAAGTAGGAATCGGAAATAGATTTTTAAAGAAGTTATTTCCCGCAGTCACTGTAGTTACATCCAGTTTTTGTGAGGACAAAAATCAACTAAATAATAATTCAACGTTCGTTGCCCTCCTGATGGAATACTTAGTGTTTAACTGTAGTGATTCAATCTTGAATAGGAAAACGTTGGCAAATCGCTGGCTGACTTCCACCAAACATCGCATTTTTTAAGTCAAAGAAAGGATTCCCTTGCGACTGTTCTACCCTCTCACGTATGCTATATATAGCAATTAACAAATACTCCTCTTCTTGTGTTGCACGAGTTCTCAATTAATTGTGCATCACACACTACCCAAGACGAACTCTTACTCTATCGATATTTCAATAATCACAAAATTGTGAAATCTATATTCTCATAAAATCTGAATATCAATACTACAAAGAGTCTCTATAAGCTTGTATTATAATAAGTTACACCTTATACTACAATTTATTTTTACGCTTTGTAGCTATCAATCTCCAGAAATTCTGTCATTTTTACATCTATAGGAAAATGTTTGAAGTAACAAATAGAAAAGTATAGGCCTCATGTGGCCCAGCTGCAAGTAATGTAGGACAGCATAGAGGTAGTGAAAATCACAACAGCTATCCTTTAAATTTTGTCTAAAATATATGCATTGTAATATATATGTATGAAACTAAGGGAAAAGCTAAAAAATTGGAAAAAAAAACCATTAAATGACGTGTTTCACAGGGTTAGATTCGCTGTTGTCTGACATTGTTAACGTACTTTACACAAACGATCCCCAAAATATTTCACGCGAAATGTATAGAGCTATTTGAGAAAGTTATGAGTTCTTCTAAAACACACTTCACACTATAATTAAAAAAATACGAAATTTAAAATGATCTAAGGAATGTATACTCCTTAAAACGGTTACCAGTAAATTATTTTTGCATAATTATTATAACTAAAATGAGCATGCACAATAACCGTGTGCGAGACACGGTGTGACACATATTTGATGTACGGTGACTATTATATTTCTAAATATTCAGTGGATAAAATGGTGCTATGAATGGTTGGAGAGGGCAACAAGTGATCCGTGGGAACAAAACCTATAAACCCATGCAGGTAGGGCAGCCAGGTGAGGTCACACTCGGAAGCCGAAGCTAACTATCGAGTGTCCGCATGTCAGTTCATGAAATATCAGCTGGGAGGAAAAAATCAGAGGTTTTGACGAAAATAAACGCAGGATTTTTCATTTTGGTCTGTGAGACATTGGGAAAAAAATAACGGAATGAACTGTTCGAATGACTGACAGTAAGCGGAGAGTATTAGAATTTTGTATTAGTATTGAAATTTTGGTGATTTTTGGGAGAAGTAGTGGTGGACAAGCAGCGGCATGATCCACGGGGAGAGAAGGACATGTTGCGCCAAGCATCAGAAGAGGCGATGGGAGACATTCGCCACGACAAGCCACGCCTGCAGATGTTCATATTAGGCCTGATAATTTCTGTTAATAGATAGACAGTTTATGAATCTACAATTCGACTCAAATTATCAATCAGAGGCAGTAATTACACAGTCCTTCGATAATCATTACGACCATGTGGACATGCTGGTATGCGCCACTGTCTAGTGATTTAAATTCTCCAGGCTTTCCAGTAAATTCCACAGATACCAGAAAATCGACCGCAGAGCAATATGCTAAAAAACAGGAACCCTTGTGATTACAAAATGTTTTTGAGGTAACAGAACATTAATCGGGAAGTACAATTGTGCTTATTCCACGGTTTCCATATGATTGATCTTTCACAAATTTTCATGTGCTATATTCATTCTGAAGAAATTTTTCTTTTGTTTCATTACAACAATTTCTGATGACAATAATTATAAAATGAAGTATTAAACTGTAAGGATTGAACCTAGTAAATTATATACCATTTATAGATAATTGAAAATGTTAATCCTTTCTTTGTAACACGATAATTATAAAAGGTATCCAAATTCATAACGAACAGTAACGACTCCTTCCCCTTGTTTACTTATGATAACCCTGACTATTACAATCTCCCAAGTCCAAACTCTAAAAGTGCTCTGGAATAAAACTTGGTATCAAGGAGAACAACAATGAGACAGAATGTCTTATGAATGATTTAAAAACAGTTACTCTCGAGAAATTTTCATCTCCTTGGCTTGAACGACCATAAAACATGAGAATATCGTTTTTTCTTGTGAGAGAAATTGGAGGGTTGCAGCGTCCAAGTAACTTAGAATTCAACATTTCCACTCAAATTGTTGCAAGAAAGCATAGCTTAGTGGGCACAGGAATTACAGTACCATATGATGAATATGTTCCTTTGTTAACTGAGTCGTAGTTTCTGTGGTTAATAGCTTCCGTACAGTTCTGGATGAAGCGAGTATCGAAGTTTCATAAAACTATCGCGTTTGCTGATAGTTATGAAAGGTTATGAGGACGCTTCAAAGATAACGTTTATATAATAATTATATTAATATTTCAGGTCAAAAGCCATATTTTGAACAGTTTCAAAAATTAATTTGAAAGTCTTATAGTGAATTTTATAAGTTCAAATTCACGTTAAAACTATTTAAATACTCTTCTACCAGTATGTTCTATTCATTTTCAGATAGGATTTACAATTATCACACTGTTAGTTGGATATATGTCAATTGTTTACTGTCACTTCATTGAAGATAGCTTGTGCATTGAAAATTATTGGTATGGTTTAAGATTCTAGTATGCTATATCTTTAATTAATTTTATTTGCTAGTACATTTTGCGTGGATTTATCGGGATAAATGAAATTCCATGAGTTATGTCGAATAGGCGGAAGAAAATGTTAAGCACGATGAAAAGTTCTAATGGTCCATTGGAAGAAACCATGTATTTAATGGAATAATCAGCATTCAAGAGATTAACTCGCGTAAGTAAATAGTCTCGAATCACTGGCGGAGAAAGTGCTTGTCAGTCTACAAGATGTTACGATGGCAAAAAATTGACATTCGGACATATTGGCTCGCATTTAATTAGTAATGTTGTTTCTAATTAACTGTCCACCCGAATATCTAATCTTGGAATAATTGGTGGTTTCTGGATTTTATGATGTCATTGTAAGTACTAATGTCTATTTTTGAGATATGATACTTATTAAATCATAAATAAATTTTTGAAATCTCCTAAGTAACGAATACTCACTTTTTTCTATTTGAGATTACTATTAGAAAAAAAATATTCCAAGAAATTAGCATTTTCAAAGATGCGATTCGAAAAGTAATGCGATTTCGAAAGTAAACGAGTTTCCAACCGGTTAGTTGAATACAATATCGAACATTTAAACATAGAAGCAATTTATTGTCGACCGTGGATAGAAGTAAATCCGGTTAGTGAATTTATTTAACGGTTGAGTTAGTAAACCTTAATATGGATTCAACATCGAGCGAGGTAGTTGTAGGATCTGTCTGGGCTGCACTTACAAGGTGCAATGTTGATCTGCTAAGTGACCTGCTGGTGTCGACTTTGATGAAAGAACCCCCGAGAGGACTTCTGGCGGTCTCTGTGTGGCGATCCATGATCACACGCCGGGGAGCCGCAGACTCATGCATATGGAGCCAACCCCTTCCGGCTGTAGGCTCACCGCCTGCGGTTTTAATGAATAAATTAACAGCACCGTAGCAGTGTCCTCTATGACACGCCAAGCGGCGAACTAGGCACCATCAGACGGAGACCTACAACTGCCCCAGTTCCCTCAAGCAGCTGATCGCGGCAACCAACCTTTGCATAGTCTTTCATGATTGATATTATCATCCTTGCTTGCCAAGTTGGTTGCAATATCGTGATGGTGTCTGATACCCAACACGAGGTTTGCTGGTTTGAGTCCTGGTGATGGAACAAACTTCCATTTTTAGCAGTTGGTCGACAAAATAGGAGGGTGGTGATGTACAAATCATAACCACCAGATTGTGCAGCCAAGTCATGGGTTAAAACCCAAAGTCCTCCTCAGTGTGTATGGAGCGAGGGTATACAACAATTTTGGTGGTGATTCGCCCGCCGGATGGGGAAGTTCATCACGGGCGACAGCCTGATGTCTTTCGAAAGAATAGTTGGTTCCACCCGTTCTCTTAATTCGTTTCATTCATTCACATTGCAAACAACACACTATACTGAATGTGGACACCTCACAGTCTTCCACAGAAAGCATTAACATGGATAGTTCCACCACTGCGTGAGTCAATGGAAAACCACCCCAGTTAAATTTAGAAAACTACAATAGAGGAACAGCTCCCTCCAGAACAGCGACCAAGCTTGAGTGAATGGCGATATGGATAATCAACATTACTAAATACCACCTGAGTGTTAATATAGTGACAGCTCTTATCTTATTGTTTACTGTACATACAAATCTCGAAGACGGATGCAACCACTCTTTTTTTTTTTTTTCTTGTTGCTTTACGCCTCATTGACGGCTAAGGTCATTAGAGGCGGGATGGGACTGGGAACAAGGAACGAGAAGAAATTCCGCAATAGCCTTTTTGAAGGAAGCATCCCGGCATTCGCCTGGAGTGATTTGGGGAAACCATGGCAAACCCAAATATGGATGCCCGATTCGAACATGCGTCCTCCCGAATGCGAGGCCAGAACGATAACCATTCACCCACCACGCTCGGTGGATGCAACCACGAAGCGTTTTCTACGGTACGGAAGGCCTCGCTTAAAGCACGTGTTTGACACTTCGATACGTTACCTCAAATCATCCCATTGACCGTAGTCTGAATAATTGTGAAGCTTCCGAGTTTTAAAACACGTGTGATCTAACTGTTGTAATTACCGTAAGGTAATTTTTCATCCATGTCGTTTTCGGGTTATTCATTATTCCTAGTGCTATTATTGGTTCTGTCTTGTAACTCACTCCTTTATTCATAAAATATATCGTATATGTGACACCACTCTGAGTAACACTTAACGATGTTAAGAATACGATATAGTCTAGTTTATATAAGTACAGTAAATTGCAATTCGTCGAACTGATTTTATGTACAGTTATCAGTCTCTGAGGTATTTATTACGTATGAGAATAAATATTAATAACAAAAATTAGAGTTGCCTATTCAATCTTTACAATTGCAGAAATAGTTTTGGACTAAGCTTCATTTTAATTTAAGTTAGATTAGCAAATGAGGAGGTAAAACATATTGAGCATAGACTGAGAAATCGTTTTCTATCATATTACGGCTAACGTGAAATAACGTTTTGCTATCCGTCTGGTTGTGGAAAGAATCCTTTACACGTGAAACGTAGATTTTCAGAAATGCTAGCTGGAATGTTTTATTTTTACTACACCGAAGTCTAATCAGTCCATGGCATGGAATACGCTCTAACACACTCATAATATACTGGTGTATTGTTTTGTATAAATTTATGTTACCGACAAACTGAATTTATATTATGCATGTCACTGCCCTTTTATTCAAACTGAAATTGCTACTCTCGCCTGTTTTTATCTCACTACACTTCGTTTCAGATTTTTATGGTAGGCCTATATTATAACATCTATGAAATAAAGTGGTGAAGTAAAAGAGCAGGACAGTGCTGTGTGAGTAAGCACACCTGTGGTGGTAGTACTGACGTGCTTCAACAAGGAACTTCGCAGGATGGCTAGCGGAAGTAGACTCCACTTCCGCGCAGCGTGTCGAAACCCCACCTGATCAATGATGTATAGCACAACTTTGAAGCCATGCCTTCCGCGCATGTTACAGACTTCTTCCAATGTCGTCGGGTGAAAGTAGCGTAAAAATATTTCCTCAATTTATAATTCAGTCGAATTTCTCAAAGAAGTACCAACTATACGACTACATGATTTACTGTGACTTGTTTGTAGCACGTAACAAGCTGTCCCGTAAATACGTTATGAACGACTTGCTAGTGAAGCAATACAAGTAGCTTTTTAAATGAAACTTGTTCTTTTTAAAAACTTTTAGCTAATTTATGCATCAACATTAATAGAAGGCTAAGCTTGTTCATTGTGTCACGATGCCGGGAGATCACAACGGCCAGAGATGTCACTAGAGGTTATGCGCGGTATTTAATAACAGTGCTATTTAATAAAGCATCCGCGAGGAAATTATTTGCCAAAACATTGAAGGAAAAGAATGTATTGTGTTTAAATTAACATAATTATTAACAGTGATGTTTTCGTTAAATTCAAGGCCCACAGATATGTAAGAAAGAAGCTTTAATTTTCTAGCAGCAACTTTAGTGGAAATTGTAATTAGATTGAAATTTAGCTTTGATCAGACGACTGGCGTTTAATGTTACAGCAGAGGGCACATTAATTAAGTTTTTTATTTTTTAAAAGTAATAACTTGCTTTCTTGAGTGCCGTGTTACTGATAACTTTACTTCATGAGGATTAAACTAGACCCATTTAATTCGATCTACTTGGCTTGGACCATGGTTAAAACCAATATTACGCGGCATAACGAAAATTTTTAAGATTTATTTTGCTTTGCTTTCACGGAAGAAATATTACTGACGTTATTACTTCAGGCACATGTAAGCAGTTCCAACTGATCCCGATGTGAACTAAAATTGAAATATGTGTAACATTACAAAATCAGGGTTATGAGCGTTATTTAATAAGAATTGTATTTAGTTTATTTAAATGGAAGAAATTATTTGTCATCACTCCATTCTACCCGTCATATTTGACGGATTTAGAAGCTATTTTATATACAGACAGTAAAATGCATGTGAATTTAGATTATTTTGTCACCAACTATTGCACATTTCGTTAAGAAACAATGTCACGAGAAACCTTATAACATGTCGAAGAATCGATAGACAATGAACTTAAATTATGAAATAAAAACCTTTATGAGAGAAGCTTAAGGATAGAATTCACATGTTACTACCAAATCGATGTTATACGCGTAATTTAATAACAGTTCTATTTCTTTAACTATCCGCGAAGCATTTAATAGACAAACACTGAAAGCAAACGATGTATTGCGGTTAAATTAACAAATTAATTATTGTTTGCTTTTTATTTGCTTGTATTCGTACGAATTACATTGTTTCGTTTATATTCTTTGCCCATGGATATCAATATAAAAATTATACTGCTTGGCCCATGATTGAAATTAATATTACAGTACGTGGCTTTTTGTAGGTATATTTGGCTTTTTTCACCGATGCAGTATTATTACAGACGCATGTAAGTAGTCGCAACTGTATCGCGATGTAAAATACACTGTAAATGTGTACAACATTGGTAAATAAGGATCGTGAGTGTTATTTAATAACACTTGTATTTAGTTGAGCAAACCGGAAGAAATGATTTGACAGAACACTCTGTTCAATCTGCCATTTTTGACGAGCTTTGAAGCTAATTTATAACACATAAACACAGTTTTAGTAAACGAGTACATCAAACGGTGTTTGCTTCAGAGAAGCGCTGCTTAACAAACGCCATTGATATCACCTATTTTAATTGTTGCTGTACGGTTTTACTTGTATCTGCACTTATATCTTTACTGTCCACAATTAAAAGAATTTCAGCTTGTAATAGTCACCTTTTTTCATGTTTATTCTTCATTAATTTCACTGCTTTTCCGCTACCATCCACGTAAATGAATGTTTTCACATGATAAAGTATTATACAGTTAACAACTTTTAAAATTCTTTGTGTAGGACTCTGAAAATTAATTGGACTAACAACTTCTTATCTGAGTACTTTGATAAATGATAGCTATTTGTTTGCTTGTGGCTTTACGCCTTGTCCCCATCGAGGTAATTAAAGGCGGAAAAGGACTAGGAAGGAATTCTGCCATTGCCATTTTGAAGTAACCATCCCGGCATTCACCTGGAGTGATTTGGGGATACCATGGAAAACCCAAATCTGGACGGCCGGAAGAGGATTCGAACCCACTTCATCCAGAATGCGTGGACAGAACGTTACCGCTAACCGAACACGCCTGGTAAGAACTATAAGAAACTAAATTATTTTGTGTGTGTGTGTGTGTTTGAAGTACCTAATCGAGAAGGTGGATTTAATTGATATATAAATTAAATAGGTCCGAGTATATATAAGAGATATACACCTACATTCTCTATTACGTACTTCTCACACACTCGGAACTAAGTTACTTAATATCCATGGAAGTGACAGTAGGCATCAAATAAGACAAAACAGTCCATGTTCAAATTTTCTCCCTTATTATGAAGAAAATTACATTTGCTTTTTATAAATTATTGTGAATAAAATTATCAATTATATAATTAAATGATAGGAGAAATCAGGATATTACTTTGTAAATTATGAACTCATTTACATTAATTACAAAAGTTACATTTTTCAAATTTGTTACTAGTAATGGTATTTCAACAATTAAAATAAATACTCAGGAAATCAAATCTTTTTTTTTTGTAACGAATGTTTTCAGAGTTTTTTTCTATATACATTGATTTTACTCAGCGAATGCGTCACTGGGTTTGGTTAACACTAGAACCGCCGAGTGGTCAACTTGACCACTTTTTATATTTTAACATATTATTATTCAGTCAGTTTCCAATCAATGCTGTTGTGAGTTAATGACTTTTCCTAAATGTTTATGTAGATCATATAAAAAGTCCAATATTAGTTTTATCTTCATTAGTTTTCTTTGAATGACCACTTATACTTAGAACCGCCGAGTGGTCACTTTGACCACATTACGTGAAATCTGAAAACAGATTATTTAAAGATTGTTGTGCGTCACTCCCCGAATTTACTCTTAGCACTCGTCAACAATATACTAAATATCTGGGTTACTGAAGTTTACTCGCATTGTTTGAAGCTCAACAATGCAATATGTCATTCATTGTTTGCTATTGGGTTTCGCATAAACGAGGCAGATTATTTGAGTACTGGTCTCAGAGCAGTAGACACGGCTCAGATGTCACAGCGATACAAACCACGGCTACGGCCACTTTCAGATGAAGAAATTGTCGCACTTTTGTATGAATCGGATGTTGAAAATGATCCTGAAGTTGAGGACTTTGTGGAAGACTCTACAGATGAAGATTACCAACCTGTCGCTAATGTGGAGAGTGACAGCTCCGAGACTGAAGATGAAGGTAATTTACATTCACTTATATTATAAGAGAGTTGACACTTCTACTGCTACTTCTGTTACTGCTATTTTATTGAGTGGTATGGTTTCTTTATAATGAGTTGTAGCTTTCTAATTGTCTCTTTCCTCAGGCAGTTGCTGAACCAGGACGAATCAGTAATATAAACAATGCTAGAGAAGGACCTACCCTGGATAAAAGAAGAACTGCACCTCCTGTAAGTGGACCAATACAGAATCGACGTAGAAGAGGAGAACAAAGTGAGGGTTCACTTCCAGAAACTGGCTCAAAACTCCTGGGGAAGGACGGGATCACGGAGTGGACTGTAGCAGACTTCGGGGTTACTAAACCAGGTAGGATAGGTCAACAGAATATATTGAAAGAAACATGGGGACCTACTACACACGCAAAGCGGCACGTCTCAAATGATAATGTTTCGAGTCTCTGGCGCCTTTTAGTTGATCAATCAATGTTGAAACACATAAAGAAATGCACAGAAGCAGAGGCACAACGGCTTCTTGGAAATGATTCGTGGAGTTTGCCTTTAGAAGAATTAGATGCATTTGTTGCTTTATTATATGTTCGTGGTGCACTAGGTGCCAGATGTACTGAAGTAGATGAGTTGTGGTCGAAAACTGGGGTGCCCCATTTTTCACTAACACAATGAGCAGAAACGGGTTTCGAGAAATTTTGAAATATCTACGTTTTGATGAAAAAAATATACGGTCGGAACGGTTGAAAAGTGACAAATTTGCACTTATATCAACTACTTGGAATCATTTTATAGAAAACTGTCAGTTGAATTACATACCTGGATCAAATGTCACTGTGGACGAACAACTTTTCCCCAGCAGAACCAGGTGTCCGTATTTGCAATATATGCCGAATAAGCCTGATAAATTCGGATCAAATTCTGGCTTCTAGCGGATGTAGAAACAAAATATCTTTGTAATGGGTTCCCTTATTTGGGACAGAACGAACAGAGGGCACCTAATGAGAAACTTCCAGAACAAGTAGTAATGAAGTTGGTAGCTCCATATCGCAATAAGGGTCGAAATGTGACTAGTGATAATTTTTTCACTACGGTCACACTTGGGGAGAGACTGGAAAAAGAGAAAACTAGTCTTGTCGGAACTATCAACCGTGCAAGAAAAGAAATTCCAAACACTGTAAAAAAAAAAAAATGAAAACTCCTCTTTATACGTCTGTTCTCTTGAAAAGGGAAGGTGGTACTCTGACTGTTTACCAAGGGAAAAAGAACAAAAATGTTCTTCTGTATAGTACCATGCATACAGATGTTGAAATACAAAATAATTTTAAACACCTTCCCGAAACAGTGAGCTTCTACAATAGCACAAAATTTGCTGTAGATGTCTTGGACCAGATGACGAGGAAGTATTCTGTCCGCTCTGGTACTCGTCGATGGCCTGTCCACGTATTTCACAATATCCTTGATTTAGCAGCCATCAACGTGTAAGGATCTTGGAATTTTGGCAAATTCTAGTTTTGCTTAGGCGGGACTTAGAAATTTCGAGAAGTATAGTTTTCAACCTTAAGGGATTTCCCTGTAATCTTGCTCACAGTTGTAATTCGTTATAATAATCATTTTAATGTGTAATTATCATATCTGGAAACGTTTGGTTTAAGAGTTATTCCCGTTTGTTCGAGTTTTGAAACACGCGATCAGAATAGTGAAATTCTAAGATTTGTAATAACTTTAAATCCAGTAAAGCTACAACCGATCTTTTATCACCAGCTGTAGTTAGCACTATCCCCGATATTTTGGCAATAAAATGAAATGATTTGGCAAAGTTTAATTAGTGATTTTAATTAAGAGAAAATAATAAGCTTTTTTATTAAAAGAGATATCAATTTAAATTTTACACCAGCTCATAGCCCTAATCAAGACGATTTCATACATATATGGGTTTTCATCAAAAGTTTAAGCATTTGTCCGGAAATTAGGTTTTTGTAAAATAGATTGTCGCGGATTGTTGTGCACGCGCGTAAAAAGTTCTAGAACGCTTAGGGATTTTACCCAAATTAGAATGTATCACTACGCGGAGTCTTAAACAGCTAAAACATTAAAATTAATTACTCTAAATTTCTCACGAGACTGCCGTCGGACTTCTAGTGGATAAGTCCAGATACTATCAAAGTTTAAACATTTTTTAATAGTCGGGATTGTCAAATAAATTTCGTACTCTTTGAGCTACGCGGAAGGAAAAAGATGTGAGACAGTTGCTGACGTCACTGGTTCTCGTGGTTTCGATAAAAGAGCCGGTCTGTGACTGTCCGTGGTCTGTCTGTTCCGGTCTGTCTGTTCCTGCCTGTGGTCGGTTTCGGTCGTCTGTTTCGTCGCGCTGGTTGTAACTCGCCATGCGGGCTTGTGCAATCATGTTGTACCGTGTCGTGTTAAATCATAACTTCAATGACTGTTGAGAACTTTTAATTTTGCTAAAGGGGTTTCGGTCGGTTAGTTTTCTCTCCACAATCTGTAGATCTTTGGAAAAGAGAGTTCGATATGCCTGCTCAACTGTAAATGCAATTTTTGAACTTTCGTGTCATAAACTTTAAATTTTTCCACCAGTGAATTCTTTTTCGGTTTTCATAATAGAACAGTGAAACCTTTCCTCCGATTTGGAGGTTAAACAAATCTTGTGTCGTCACATTTCGGCGCACACTATGTTCCTTACATGGGACTGTAAGGCTCGCGTTTGAGTAATTTCAAACGGTGGAGGAGAAATTGCCGACCTACATATTACGTGTGAAAAATTCGGGGAATGACCGTCATCATCGCCCCCGCCATCATGATTTCGACGACTACGACGCCGCCCGACCACTGAGGCCTGATGCAGTACCCGATACCAGATGAGCGTCATTTCGCCAGGGTACATCACGACTTCACGACATGTCGTCGGACCTCAACAGCTGATCATCGACGGATGCTACCGGGTGGCTCCCCGACTTAGCAGACGACTTTCCGGGGCAGCAGCTGTTTCCCGCGGCCCATCCGACAACGACAGACCAACATGCTGCAGTTCTTCATGCAGCTTTCAACCAAGTTAAGTAAAACTTTTTTCATCATCATTCCTTCGAGACCGTCGTGTGAATTTTTTTTAAAAATTTAATACTGCCTCCTCTTATGCAACAGCATTTCACTCAGTGCACTAAATTATGGCGTTGCAATCATACTTACTACTTTCTGAGGCAGACTATTACAGTAAATTGTCTTCTATTTGTTCGGCGCGAATGTAACTTTTCAACTCCATTTTTTGTTTACTTTGTGCGCAAAGAGCTTATGTATTGCAGATGCGCCATATTTTCTCTTCTGTTTAACTTCAGTGCAAAGAGTCTAGTGATGTTAAATACATCGCACCACAGTTTTGGTAAAAATTTTCAAGTATTGGCTGTCTGATACAGTGTTCATCTTTGCTTTGTTGTGATTACCAGTGCTTTTCGGGAATGAACATATATTGAGTGATTTTTCAGGTTAGACTTAAGTTTTTGATAATTTCTGTGGTTTTTTATGTGCAGTTTGTTTAATATTATAACTTTAAGTATTACTTTTAGTCATTATGGCATTCGTAACCAGTTGCCCAGCTACTAACATTCCGCTGGATACCAACCTAGAATTTCAGTGGCCACCGTTCGAATCTGACGAAGTCAAGGCATTAATACTATCCCTGAAAGAAAAACATACTGCATTATTAACAATTGCTCATGTTCATTATTTCGGTTACTCCGAAATTAGTTTCTTCATTATTGATGTCGGGTTTTGCTGTAGGAAGGCTAAGGATTTTTTAGAATCTAAATTCAACTCACTGTCAGATCATCTGCACTCTGCAGAAAAGCGTGCAAATGATTGCTACATTGTTAATGTCACAAAAATTTCTCCAGCAAATCAGTTGGAAGAACTTGTTGTTCCGTTTAAACAGAACATAGATGATCGTGATTGTTGGAATAGAAATTACATAAGTGAGTATTTAGATCAGCTAGTGCAATACAAGCAAAAGGTTGAAACAGGATTTAGGGCTTTTTTAGAAGATGTACCTTCTAAGGTGGAGGTTGATGTACTACAAACTATTAATGACATGGTCAGGCCTATTCAACAAGACGTTCAGAAGTTGTATAATTTAGCCAACACTTATATCCAGGGATTGATAGAATACAACACTAAAACAATTAACAAAGTCCTTTCAAATTTTCAAATATTTTCTGAGAAAGTAGTTCAAACTAGGCTTGCCTACATAGAAGCCCACTCAAAGCCATTGGAGAAACCAAACCACATTCCCTTCAGCCAATTCCCATTCAAAACCAACAGCTGCAAACACATACTGATGTTGTTGCTACACCTATTAGCACTACAGGCAGTATGTCCACAACTAATCTAAGTACCAAGGAGGAACAACCCACACCCAACATACCTATTGTGGATGTACAGTCATTTTTCCACCAGGTAGAACGGGAAATCAATCGATATTTTGCCACTATAAATAATAAGCTAGATCAACATTTTTCCAGACAAAATGATATGCTAGATCGTTGGAACCAGGAAATCAAGCAGACTTTCGATACTAATGATCCTACAGTAGATTCACCACCCCTAGTAGATCTAAGAGTAGACACAGAGGCATCGGCAATTACTAATATACCCCAGCCATCTGAGGAACAACCGGTGATACCCCCACTTATTGATTTTGAAACACAGGCTTCACCTGAAGTGGATATTTGTTTTGATTTGGTAGACACCCCAGCTGAACAGTTGATTTCTGATATTCTTGGGGATAACATTTCCATATTGGAAACCTTAGGGAATAGTGAGGACTTAATTGATTTCACAGCTGATATAGTAACAACCAGCTATCCTCAACCATTAGTTGTTAAAGAAACTGAGCATGTTTTGCCCTCATTGCAACATATTGTCACTGAACAGCTGATAGAAGACACAGCTGACCATGAAATACCCATCCCACCACAGCCCTCAGCTGAGCAAAACAGGATACCCCCTGCTAACCCAATTGTTGATGTTTGTTCTGATTCAGTACTTGACCCTACAGACCAGCTGATTTCAGATATTCAGTTGGTAGATTCTACGTTTAATACTGTTTGTTCACCTACCCCAACTAAGACTATTTGTAAGAAACTAAGATTAAGGAAACCCTCTTTTGTGGACAAACTAAAATTGAAAATCCATGAACAGATGTTCCCTACCTCTACTACCAGAAATTGGCCATTGCTTATCAAACAACCAGCAAATATTTTGCACATTCAAAAACATACAATGTCCACCATTCTTTTTCAAACTTATTCAAGTCAGCAACAGACTGACATTTTAATTTCCTTTCATATTTTGGAAACTATACACTGCTGGGATGCCAGATTTTCCAGGGGCAGGCCACCCAGTAAACACAATTTTGATCATGTCATGTATTGTTCTGCAGCTACAGCTGTTATTGAAACAAGTTCCCACTTCAATTCATTGGGCTCTCAACACAGGAAGGTTGGGAGAAAAAGATTTATTCTGAAAGCAGTTTGTTTTGGGAGGGGAGCTAAGATGAAAAGCTACCTCAACCCTTTCCCACCAGATGAGAATGCATTGTTTGATGACAGGAGGAATGTCCTTAAACTAAAAATATTTGCCCTTGATATACAGGGACCCACACAACTATTCCAACATGTTATGGTGTATATGTTAGTTGATGTTTTTTCAGAGTTTGCACAAATAGGCAACCAAATTAATAGTAATAAGACAGTTAATAGTACCCGAGATTTTGTTTATTTTGTCCCTTTTGCTATAGTTCATATGGGTTTTGCTGACTTCTTCATGAAGCAGATAGTAGTTTTTAAGGTTATATGGGAGCTTGAACTTTTGCCCAACTTTGTTTTTTCTGGTGTTTACATCCATATGTTATTTTGTGACCAGCTACCTAGGGAAGTTGTTTACCAGGCTGGGTTTGAGGAGAGATTTGATACATTGGAGATGAAGCTGAGAGATACTGAGAGAGATTGTCAAGGAGGGGAAGTTGTTTGTGATGATGAGGGAGTAGATGTGCTTGTTGAATAAGGGATGGAGATTTTACTTGTGTTTCTATGTTTACAAAAAAGGGGGGAGGCTGGAAGAGAAGAAGTACCATAAGGGGGGAATGCTACCCTATTATTATTATTATTTGCCCACTATATTACCCTTGGACCAGGATAAGACTTTCCTGCGATCCATTACCATTATTATTATTGGCATTCCTACCCATTTCCATTATTATTTCCTATTATTATTACCCTTGGGCCAGGAAGCGAAGACTTACCTGCAGATCCCACACATATTATTATTGTCCCAATATTATTATGTCCATTATGACATTATAGGCATCGGCCCAGAGAGGAGATGACCTCACACATATCATATTATATTGGAACACGCAGGGTGACCTCATTTTTGTGTACATGAACATAGAGGGGGTGCAGTAGGAGAGTCAGAGGACATACCTGGTACATCCCATAGATGGGCGTGACACATTTCCCCATTCCCCACACTTTGAGAGTGACTGTACAGGAACAGCACGAGCCCACCACATTTCCCCTATAGGCGCCACTGTCGTTGTTCATACAAACTATTAGGATTAAGAGAAACCATAGAACACACAGTACATCGACATACTCTAAGGAGATTTGCGCTGACATAACTGACTTGGTTACAGATAATGTACTTTCTGAGATGAGATTTCGAGGTTGATGTTAGTTTTGTTTTTCATTGTGGAAGATTGACCTGAGAACTTGTTTGTGTAGATATTTACCCTTGTGTTTTTTTAATAAGATGTAACATTGAGAAGACTTGGATAAGGCAAGATGATTGTTCCTTGCGCCTAGAGAATTATTTGACGTTTATGATGTTAGGAGGCATACATATGCTCCATTACCCTTTGCAACCCAACATTAATTATAGATATATATATCCCTTCCACTATATATGATTTTGAATTTTATGCCCCCTTACATAGTAAATGAGGATTATAGGAGGTAAAAGTATACTCCATACACTGTATTACACTAATCCATTACATTCATTAAAATATACACCTACATGGGTTTACAAGTGGTACCCAGGTTTTTGAGATGATAACATTAATATTTCCCTACACTGAGAAGATGTTCCCTATGTATTTTCTCCTATATTTTTCCCCTTAGGTCATAGGACTTACAGCCATGGGCTGCCCATCCTTTAAGGACCCCCTACATGTAGAAGTATTTACCTAGATTTTGTCACTATGAACCAGTGTACTGGTTCCTCGCAACTTTGTTGCCACTAACTACCCCGATTTTGTCGCAGCAGTGTACTGCTGCTTGGAAACTACGTTTCCTTATAATCTTTCCCTGACATATTTTTAGCATGGTTAAGTTTTATTTTGGGACCTACTCTCACTTCACACAGCAGTGTACTGCTGATTGGAAACTACGTTTCCTTTATAATTTTTCCCTATCCATTCTTAGGATGTTTACTCCCACTATGGGGGAATTACTTGGTAAATAATTACAATGCTTTATACTCAGTGTTATTGTAATAACTCTGTTATACTTAAGTGATACATTAACTTGGCAAGAACCAAGTGTAATTTTGTGTTTCTCTACTTTATTATTTTCTTTACATATATAAGAATCCTTTTTCATTTTTATAACTAGAATCTTAATGCATTGTATATTTTGATGTAATCTTCCTTACTATGTGTAACTACCTTCCTTTGCTAAGGAAGATCATTATTTACTGTTCCATTTCCCAATAACTTGTAGGAACATTCTTGTATTTACTATCCTATTGTACATTTACTTTTGTATTTTCATTTAATTTTTCTCTTATGTACATGTTAGTGTTTAAGAACAGTTTGGCCACCCCTAATTCCCATTGTTTTTTCTGATTTGTATGTTCACAGACCAGCTAGCTGACCGAGTTCCCCAGGCCACTCCTGCTGCGACAGGAACCGGGGAAAATGGACAGTTCTCGGCAGCTCTAGCCATTAAGGCTTTTGCTTTGTATAATTTGCGAGCCTTACTGTCAGCTCCCGTTACAGGACTTGGGTTTTCACCCATTTTAGGGAGTTCTGTGATAAGTGTTTTAAAGGGAAAGTGGTAATTAAGGCCATAACAAGATAAAACAATGTTAAAACAAAGACGTTTAGAAAACGAAAGACTTTCCATACATGGAATTTCATAATGCAATTATTTGTAAAACACTATAAATTCTTATTTCTATGTTTAAAATAGTACACATTGCTTCCTACTTTTCTGAAAACAAAACATGATGTCATTATGTTAATATTTTTCTTTTCAATGTAATTTTTGTAATTTGTATTTATAACACTTTGTTTCGTATTTTGATAATTTGTTTGATATTTTGACAGTTTTGTGATTATTTATGTTACACATGTAATATTTTGTGACAATTTAACATTTTGCTTTTTGATCATAATTTGTATGACATTTAATAATTTTTTGTTTAATATTGATACTCAGAGAATGAATGTGTTTTGAGAAAACCTTTGGTGATAATTTTGGGTGAAAGGTTAAAGTTTTTGGTATTGTTAAAAGAATTTTTGGAGTATGAATGGTGGAGAGAAAGAACCGAACCGACATGCGATAGTTCATTTTTATGGGAATAGTTCATTTCTTTTGGGATTTTAAATTTTTCTTTTATTTTATTTTTTCAAGATATTCAGTTAGTTTTCCTTTGGAAAATAACTTCAATCTTCAGGGGGCATGTAAGGATCTTGGAATTTTGGCAAATTCTAGTTTTGCTTAGGCGGGACTTAGAAATTTCGAGAAGTATAGTTTTCAACCTTAAGGGATTTCCCTGTAATCTTGCTCACAGTTGTAATTCGTTATAATAATCATTTTAATGTGTAATTATCATATCTGGAAACGTTTGGTTTAAGAGTTATTCCCGTTTGTTCGAGTTTTGAAACACGCGATCAGAATAGTGAAATTCTAAGATTTGTAATAACTTTAAATCCAGTAAAGCTACAACCGATCTTTTATCACCAGCTGTAGTTAGCACTATCCCCGATATTTTGGCAATAAAATGAAATGATTTGGCAAAGTTTAATTAGTGATTTTAATTAAGAGAAAAAATAAGCTTTTTTTATCTAAAAGAGATATCAATTTAAATTTTACACCAGCTCATAGCCCTAATCAAGACGATTTCATACATATATGGGTTTTCATCAAAAGTTTAAGCATTTGTCCGGAAATTAGGTTTTTGTAAAATAGATTGTCGCGGATTGTTGTGCACGCGCGTAAAAAGTTCTAGAACGCTTAGGGATTTTACCCAAATTAGAATGTATCACTACGCGGAGTCTTAAACAGCTAAAACATTAAAATTAATTACTCTAAATTTCTCACGAGACTGCCGTCGGACTTCTAGTGGATAAGTCCAGATACTATCAAAGTTTAAACATTTTTAATAGTCGGGATTGTCAAATAAATTTCGTACTCTTTGAGCTACGCGGAAGGAAAAAGATGTGAGACAGTTGCTGACGTCACTGGTTCTCGTGGTTTCGATAAAAGAGCCGGTCTGTACTGTCCGGTGGTCTGTCTGTTCCGGTCTGTCTGTTCCTGCCTGTGGTCGGTTTCGGTCGTCTGTTTCGTCGCGCTGGTTGTAACTCGCCATGCGGGCTAGTGCAATCATGTTGTACCGTGTCGTGTTAAATCATAACTTCAATGACTGTTGAGAACTTTTAATTTTGCTAAAGGGGTTTCGGTCGGTTAGTTTTCTCTCCACAATCTGTAACTTTGGAAAAGAGAGTTCGATATGCCTGCTCAACTGTAAATGCAATTTTGAACTTGTGACTTTGAAGATAATAAAATTTTGGATTTGTCTAACAGTAAACCTGTGTGCTTCAGTTGTTAGCATAAAACCCTTTTCTCTATTTGTGGGTAACAAATATAGTGGCGACCTAGGCATTCAGTTGAGTCATCCTGGCTACATGGTCAAATTAAATCAAATCAAAATTATTAAGCAAGTATTATTGAGAACTGTGAGTCTACAAGAGTGTAAGTTAAGGCACCAAGGCGATACTACAACCCCGGTATGCAGCCTTTGTCCTTACAAACGCATGGATCATTTTCAAGCTAGTGACAAGGATCAAGATAAGTAGGAGGAATTTCATCCTAAATCTAGCAGAAGAATTACGTAGAGACTATATGGAAACCAGAAATCAGGAAAGGATGACAAGGGAAGGAAAGGAAAAGGAAGATGGTGATGAAGAAAGAGAAGAAGCGGAAATTCCTACGAAAGATAGAAAACTATGCCAAACGAGGAAATGCAGAAACAAGACAAATGAAGTGTGCAGTAAATGCAAGAGATATGTTTGTGGGCCGTGTACATATAAAGTAATAAAGACAGTAGTTTGTAATGCTTGTAAGTAGGATTAGGTCCTATACATAGTCATATCTTATGATTGTTCTTTCTCTTAACATATTCATGGGTACTTAGTTTCTCCGGTATGATTAATTTCTATTAATTTTAAAACTACTGCAATACTATTAGTATGGTTGCAGATAAATATTGTGAACTATGCTCTTTAATTTTAGTAATATTATGTTCCCATTGTTGTAAAATACAGTGATACTGTTAATAAATGTAATTAAAGTGATACATTGTTATCAAGATCATTAATATTTACATTAATCAGAACAGCATGCAATTACAAAGAAAGTGGTCACTTTGACCACATCGGCGGTTCTAAGTATAGTACTAGTTCCGGCGGTTCTAGTGTTAATACCACTGCCATTTGCGGTGATTAGAATATTGGCATGGTTACGATTTTAAAGATATGGCTTTGAGTCCGCTGCTTGAAGTCGGCTGACGTGATGCCATCATTTAAAATGCTTGTCGTCTAGACCACTACTCCAAACACGTCCACTCGGCTTCCACCATGGAACACAAGTCAGTAACCAAACCCCATAAGAGTTAACCGCCGCACGTACAGTTTGTTTCCTCCAGGCTCGCTCACGCCCAAAACCACGATCTCCTTGCAATCACGTGACCATCCATACTCCATCACCTTTGCGGCATTCGCATACCTTTCCACTGCCAGTCATCGCCAAGGTCGTATTTCGGAATGTAGCCAGCCACTCACCGTTATGCTATCATCCTCGCCGATTGTATGTGCGGGCTACACGTCCAACTTCCCGCAAATATATTTAATTTTATAATGGGGTGTGGCTGGATATTTCGTCACTACAATGGCAGTGCATACGTATGACCGTCAGCGTAAGGAATCACGCACTATTTGAGAATGTCCTGGTTGGTCCTGTATGGGAGACACGACTCTGGAGTGTTCACGCATTGTTAATTGGAGTGTCGTAAACCATAACACCACGGTACTGAAGTAGGGTGCAGTCAGTTGCGTACAGTACGTAGTGGCAGTCGCGTTAGTGTGTGTTCGTTTACTTACTCCTAATTCTGGGTATCTTACCTTACAACCAGGACATTTTCAAAGAGTACGTGATTCTTTACGCCGAAAGGCAGAGGCATGCATACCCATGGACATATGTAACATTACGCATCCGCTATTTACTACGAAAGTATTGTAACAGCCCTGATACCTGAACTTTACATACAATTTTATAAAGTACTAGCGGCCCGGTACTTGCTTCGCTACGTATAAAGTGAAATAATTAAAAAAATTTAATTGGAACATCAAATTCATTTATTCAAACAAAAAAATATTTTATTAATTGCTAGCTATTTTAAAACTTAATCCAAAACATTTGGATAAACAATATTTCCATTTTGAGCATGAATAAACAAACGGCTGGGGGTACCGACTCTGGAACAGGCAACATAAAGTTGGCCATGTAAAAAACACGATTCCTCCAAATTCACACCACAAACTTGAAGTGTTTGCCCTTGGGCCTTGTTGGTGGACATCGCAAATGATAAACGCACAGGGTATTGTAATCGTTTGAACTCAAATGGCATATCAGTTGGAATCATAGGGATACGCGGTATCAAACAAACTTCTCCTTTTGATTTACCAGTTAAGATCGTAGCTTCAATCAAATTTGGCAATAACTTTTTCACTGCCAATCTGGTGCGATTACACAGTTTTGGTGGATTAATATTTCGCAATAATATAATCAAAGATCCAACTTTCAGATTCAAGCAATGCGGTGGCATACCAGCCGGTTCCAATGAATTAAAAATTCAATTGGATAATTCATTGCCTCATCTTGATTCATAACAATGTCAATTGATTTACATGTCGTGACTACACCTGGCAGTTTCGCTTGAATTTGAAAATTAATGGCATTTATATGAATGTTCTTCGGTGCTAAAATGGCGCGTTCTCTCAACCAATCATGATTTCTGTAATTCTGAAGAATATTCGGAAAAACAAATTCAATCGATTCATCTATCGATTGCGCAATTGTACAAAAATTGTTCGGTACAGCGATCAATCCGTTGGTACTGTCGATTTGTATTTTGCCATCACCAATTTCTAACAATTGTTTTGAAAACTCATGGGCAGCTGGATCATTTTGTAGGTGAATACGCATATTAATGTTCAGTGTCAATTTTTGTACATATCTCCAAAGTACTGATGACTTCAAACACATTTATTTCATCAGTAGAAGTTGATCGAGGAATGACAGGCAATGTTTGACGAAAATCCCCTGACAATAATATCAGAGCACCACCAAAAAGCTGTTGATTACCACGTAAATCTTGCATTGTTCGATTAAATGCTTCTGGTGATTTTTTATTCGCCATTGTACACTCATCCCATAAAATAATTGACGTTAATCGCAGAACTTTTGCCATAGCAGAATTTCTCGAAATATTGCAAGTTGGAGTTTCAATCACCTGTACATTCAATGGCAATTTTAATGCAGAGTGTGTGGTCCGACCACCTTCTAATAATGTAACAGCAATTCCCGAAGATGCAAGTGCCAATTCAATTTTCTGTTCCGATCAAATAATCGCTAAAATCAATGATATAACGAACGTTTTGCCTGTACCACCAGGTGCATCCAAGAAATATAATCCACCTGCATTATTGGAAACGGCTTATATGATTGTGTCATATACATGTTTTTGCTGAATATTCAATTTGGTTATATTCGATTGTACAAATAAACACAAATCATTAAAATTGAATTCCTGCTCACGTTGCAATTCACGATCAAACAAATCATGCATCTCACGATTTGGTGCGGTCATACCCAATTGTACTAATGCTTTATTTGCAATTCGTTAGACACATATCTTCAATTATTATCAAAGCTTCGTTGTACATTTCCAAGGTAATCAATAAATCAGGACTTCTTGCATGATGACGCACACGAATTAAAATATCTTCTGCCATATAATGTTTATATTTGTTCCATAATTCAAGTGGATTTGATGGCATACATGTTGATAATATAATGGCAAATAGCATTCGTATTTGTTGTGGATGAGCTGAAGTAGATGCATCATGAAGTGTTGAATCCCAATGTGCATCATCCTCCAACAAATGCAAGAGTTGACATGCTTCACGATATGTTTGACACAAATGACCGTTGACTCTTCTCAATTCTTGAAATGATTTTGGGCTATTGATGTTAACTAATAACAATCGCAAATAAAAACACTCAGCATTGTTTGGATGTACTATATATATTCTCCCAATTGCATCTGTTTAGATAATGCCTGGATGCCCATCGACTGCTGTTCCTTGTTTACGTCTTTGAAATTTTTTCGAAGACACATTTCATGTGTAATACTGAGGCACTTCAGAATATAACAAATTTATCGCAAATGTATCAATTTCGCATAATTTGAAAAAAAGCGGTCAACGTAGTCGCTGATGGTTGTGCTGCTCTTTCCAATACATTTGCTTCATTAAAATAAACACGTTGGCCACTCTCAAGATGCACAGCCAAGTGAACAACCACAGGATGTCTTTCATGCATTGGAAACGACATAATCCTCCAGACAGCTTCATTACTACTAATATAGCGCCTCATTTGATACTGAGTAATTTCATCATTTCTATTATCACCAGCAACACTGAAAACAGCCATATCGCTCCCTTTATTTACATACTTGCAAATATATTTAATGGATTTGACTGAATTACAATACTTCACATTTATATGAGCATTGAATATTTTCGATAATAATGGACAATACGGAACCACCCACGATTATCAACTTCAACGTCCTGGTTACGCATTCTAATGGTTGCCGTTTTGCCAGTATCATTAGGTGATCTAAGTCGATACAACGGATATCCGTCATTGCCCGTTATTGTGACTGAAGTCAATTGCCTTGTGTATCGTTTCGAACACTTTCCATCAATCATACACGGCGAATTCATATTTAGTTCACCGCACGGATCATGTATCATGTTTTAACGACAACGTGAAATAACTCAGGATCAACAGTTTGAGCAGGAATTTCAACTGATATAACATTTTTGATTTGATCCGGAGTTATTTTATGTACCAGCCAAATTAATATATGTGCATGACGATCAGTTGTCGACTGTCCTTCAAATAAATTGTTTTTGATGTCATCCCACTGCGGATTACATGTAAATGTAATGAACGGATCCGGTCGACCGTATTTTCGTACATAAGACATTGCGTCTGGTGCATATTCGTTTATATGCCGTGGGCTACCAATATACGAAGATGGCAATGTCATTAACATTAGCATCATTCGCTATCGCATCTTGCAAATCTTAATTTTGCTTGGTTGAAACTAATAAAATTAAGACGTTCAGTTTCTATTTTGGCATACATATCAACGATGTACTGATGATATAGTTTACCACATCTCAAGATATAATTTTATTCTTGTGGACGAACCATCAATCGATACGAATAAAAATTCATGGCACTAACTTTTTTCTATACATGTAGACCTGAAAATAAGTGCAAAATGTGACTTGAGAAAATTATACAAATGAAATGTCAAAACACTGAAAATAGGTCAATTATTTACCTGTTCATGGATCAATCATTGGTATATTAATATGGTAGCCATCGTCACCTTTCCAATGCAATATTGGGTATTATAATGCATCGTAACTACGATGAAGTTCCGAAACACGTTGCAATTGCTCATTTCTGCGATGAAATACAATGTCACGGAATTGAAACTGATCACCAAGAATTACAATTGCAACCTCATCAATTGTCGATGCATTGAATCGCCTTGCATGCTCTCCAAAAGGTGTTCTATCAGCCCTTATTACGATTTTGTGATTATCAGTTGGCATACGATCGAGATCAATTTTCAACAATTGAACTAATGCGTTATGCTGATGGAAAAGCCTTTGTAGCTCACTAATAATTTCTCGTCTTGTATTCGAAACAATTGCACAACGTTGATCCAATTCATGATTTTCATCACCAATAAAATAAATTTGCAAAAATTGATGATCAGCGTCGGGGGGATTGGCAATAACGAACCAGCTTGATGATAAATCAGGCCCTGAATCTGTAACATGTATGCAATTTTAGGTAGATGTTGGATCAGAATTTTTAAAACTATCGAATACTTTATGATTCAGATTGATGTAAACATGGGACAATTCTGTTGAAGTATTTACCTTAAACGTCGGCATAAAATTATCTCTAATAATTTTAGTAGCACCAAAAGAAGTCATTTGAAATGCCAAATTGTATTGTTGAATATGACTCAAAAAGTGCTTCGACATTTGAGATGTCCCAAAAATAAATGAATACAATGGTTCGGGTGGAGTTTCTAATGCTGGCAGTCTCACTTTGCCATTAGCACAACACATGCTGGGCGTTTCACCTGGAAAGTTAGCCGCATCACAATGTGGACATATTGCGTCTATCATTCCAATGTATCCGTACATACTATAATCAATCTGACTGTTGTAATTAAAAGCAGCACGCATCATTTCAGCCAAAACAGCACGACGTATTCGTGATTGCCGTGCAAGATTCAGTACAGGTACAGGGTCAACAGATGTATTTCGTGCATTACGTTCACGCTGCGATGCATTAGATTGTGCGCGTTCATCTGCAGTCTGTGATCGTCTTAGTAATGCCACATCATTTGCATTACGCGTTCGCCGACCTATATTTGCTCTTCTGGCTCGTGGCATTTTTCCTTCATATAAAAAAGAATAAATCAATTTAAAAACAAATTGCTACATTAATAGTGGTATATCAGTATTTATACAATACATGCGCATATATGTGTGTATGGAAATATATATGACTGCATATGTCAATGTATATAAAAATGTCATTAAATAATTCATTTTTAAATCAACGTGCTTCCATCTGTTACAAAAGAATAAAACACCCGTATGCACACAATATGTTTACATACATGTAATTCAATTCAGCAGTTCAAAACTTACCGTTTGTGTAAATGCGTTTGACAATTTAATTCAAATAAAGCCTGTAAACGATATGAAACACCGACGGCTTGCTAAAAAACTGAGAAACGTACACGCACACATATACATAGTACATTTAAACAATTCAAGATTCACCGTTTGTATGAATGCACTCAACAATATGTTTAAAAATATAAACACAAAGCAATAATTATCGCTGACAATATGCTTTAATCGAAGCACTTCCAAAATGAAATGACCGCATGAATGACATAACAACATGCTTGCCTGTCAACACTGAAAAAAGTTTCAATTTGACAGCAAAATCCCCATTAACAAAATGATCCGCCATTTATTGAATTCATTTGATACAAAAATGTGATAAATGACGAACCGCTCCACCGATTTTGTGCAAACTTCACATAAACCATCTACTAAATAGTCCGAACAAAGCCTAAACATTTGGTTTGGATAGGTCAGCCCGTTCTTGGGTTATAAAATTACAACGAAAAGTGGCATTGATTTATATATATATAGATTTGTAGTGAGCTAAAGTTTGCTTGAATATGATCTGGTATGTTTGTTCTGCAATTTCTTGTAAATCAGTGTAAATAGAATTTGTTTTATGAAGGGAAATTATTTAAAGGACATTTAATATGTTTAAGAACAGAATAATGCAAGAGAATTACTTAAATGTGTGTAATTCCAAGTATTAATGCAAGTTACGATGTCTGCAGTACAATTTTCTACAGTTTAAAATGATTTATGTAAATAATTTTGTATTTAAGTATCTTTAAATTCCATTTCTGACCATTTTGTAATGATGTTAAGTGATTTTGTATTAATTCTGATTGTTTTTAATATGTTTAATTGTTTGAGTAATTGTTAATGTTCGAGAAATATCTCGCGGAAGCTTTTGAAGAATTCCAGAAATTTCGATAAAGCCTATCAGCAGAAGGACAGAGTTAGTTTAGTTTACAGTTAGTTTTTATATAGATTCACTTTGGAACTGCCAAAGATTGCGTCAGTAGTATCTCTGGATTGTATCTTTGCATGTAAACAATATCGCTGACGTTGTTTTAGAAATAAACAAAAAATGTTAAATTGAACCTTATGGTGGACTATTTAATTAATTACTATATTAATTAAATCACCGAAGACCCTGACAGTATGTTTTTTTGACACAATCTTTATTAGAGATTGTTGTCTTGTTTTGATTAATACTATCGCCTTCTACAACAGTCTATATATATTACAGGGATATATATAACAAATGGAGTGCGGAAGTCTAGTTTCACAAAATTAAATTAAAAATACATATTTTCTTGCAACCATATTACTGCACTATCTGTTTCATGTGATTTTCTGTTAAAAGATCTGCATAAAACGGACAGTGCAAATCGTAAGTAGGACAGCATTACGAGCTGCAAGATAAATAGTATCTCTTCTAATACAGGGCAGACTGCAAGTCCATTTGGAACGTAGCCCCCTGAGGCTGTGGTCTTGCTGGAGTGGTGTATCTCTAGACCATCGTAGGTACCGTCTGTTTGCCGAGCGGGACCTCTCCGCAGTCCAGCTCAAATATTTGCCGCCGTGTGTATTCGACAGTGGCCGGGACGTTCCAGCGTGCCTACAAGATCGCCACAAGAGCCTTATTCAGCCTAGACATCGGTGAAACTAGTAGAACGTGATTTCTCTCTCGTATCTCTTGGTTTTATTGGCCTTCACGTTAAAATAAACTGCCACCACGTCAATTAGTCAGTTTTGTATGTGTGGTCGGCTTTCAGAAAGATCTTAGTTCTGTTACCGGGACCTACGAGAAGATTTTTGTGCAAATGTAATCAGCCAAGAAGTGTATTCCGTATCTAATTGCTTAAAAATTTAATCTAAAAAATAGCATCAGTAACTAGCGTTGCTCCAAATATTACTTCAGCTTCCTTATGAAGCATGCAGCTTGTAAGAGAACATATTTCCCTCACACTTAACTTTTGTTTGTTTATTGTTTTTCCTTTGCATTATATTCTGTATTAATTTGTTTTATTCTTCCAATTTTATTAAGATGTAGTGCGAATCATTTTGTATAGTAGAGGACAAATATATAGTTTTTAAGTTGGTACGCTACGCTCGTGCACCAGGGAGATGTGTAGAGAGTACCTTTTGGAGGGGTTTAAATGGCGGGCGGAATACGTGTGTGGTGTAGATCACCCGTGCTTGAAAGGGAACATTAAAAGTTGTGTAGTTAATCATAAGAACAGTCTGAGGAACTAATAACTATGTATCTTTTAGAGCAGTGATCACTTCTGAAGTGTGCTATGAAATATATTTATGTTGAATAATGGATACAAGAATGAAATAGAGTATTTACTTAGTTTTGTTGGAGTGTAATGTGATTGAATTGTAAACTGATATGAATAAATGTGAAATAAAGGGAGAGTTACTTGTTTAATTTGAATCAGAATAGGATGAATAAACCACTTTATCTTGCAGCAGTCGAAACTGAAGCAAACAGAAGAAACAGGAACTTTTAATTATTGGTATGGTTTGATCATCAGGGAAAATGTTATTAAACGCTTCCCAGTAGCACAAAAAATAAGATTTATATATTTCATTGTCTTCTTCTTTACAAACCACCACTAAATTTACTTCAAGAGTGCTACATTCCATACTTACAGTTGCAGCTATTTTAAGTCTTTCTCTAACCGAGAGTGGTGGGTGAACTGTTAACGTACTCGCCTCGCATTCGGGAGGACGGCGGTTCGAATCCCCGCCCGGGCATCCAGACTTGGGTTTTCAATGGTTTCCGCAAATCACCCCAGACGAATGCCGGGATGCTTTCCTTAAAAGTCCGTGGCCGAATTCCTTCCCGTTCCTTGTCCCCAGTCCTTTCCCGCCTCTAATGCCATAAATAATTTAAAAAAAAACATTTCAATCTGTGTTGCCGAAATATATTTCTTTGTGAAGAATAAGTTTCTGTAATATAGATTTTTTTCTCTTGATTGTTTCCTTGTTTAGCTAATTGGTTTTAAGTTTACTTCAAAAATGAATAAAAACGTTGGTAATATTTCTACTGCATGCTGCTTAATTTTGACGCTTAGATGTTTTCGTCATTTTTTTTCCAGTGCATGGCATGTCAATACATTTAATATAATTTTACGGAGGTTGCAGGTTTAGATTTGGAAACAGGTCAACTGTCAGATAGAGTTGAGAAGGGAGCTGAGATACCAACAGAAACTGACATTCATGGATTGCAGCCATGGCGGTGAATGATCTGTGGCGGGAGAAGTTTCTTCGTAAAACAGTGTGTCTCTTCTCTTTTTCTTGATAGTTGCTCCACACAATGTCAACAATAATATTTCTCGTGATGGTGTCACTCTTTTTCAGAAATAATATAAAAATAATATTATAAAATAATATAAAAAGCGATCAAAACCCACGAAAAAACACTACCAAGTAACAGGGCGTAATGAATTCCACTTAAGATTTGTTCTTGTAAATAGGGAAGTAAATTCTGTTAGATCCCAGTTGTATATTATTGAAAAGAATATGGCCACTGTCTCTGCATAAAGATTCACAAATTGATGTTATTTTACAGTATTCATTTGAAGGTCCTTGATTCAGAATGTGGTTTGTCATGTACATGATATGCCTTTTTTCTTAAGCGTAATATTGGCCTATCTTTAGTAATGTCCTCAGAATTTGTGTTTAACATGGGATTGCAGTAAGGTGTAAAGAGTAGGTTCATTGGATGCGTTTGGTGCTATCTGTAGTATTAATTTGAATTATTATTATAAATATAATATTAAGTAACTTTTTATATCTAAACGAAGAATATTAATAAGTTTAAAGTTACACTATAGACATCTCCTCTTATAATATGATTTTTGTTAATTAAAATAGAAAGTATCAGAGAAAATGCAGTTATAAATCTTCAACTTCAGTCACATTAACAATAAAAATATATGGCAGTATACTGAACGTAATGTAGTAAAGCAATAGAGCAAACACTAAATCGAGGCATTTATTTGTAATTTCTTCAGTTAAATATTAAAATCTCTCTGTGTGTAAATTGGCGCTATTTTTATATGGGATCAGACATGAATTATTCTCCGACTGAGATTAATATGTGTCGGCTTTAGATTTGTGAAAATTATCAGTTGAATACTGTCTGATGAGCCGTATCATATATAGCTTACTTCATACAGGTAACATTTTCGAAATAAGGAATATTGACTATACTGCAGTTTTTCTAAGATAATAATGATAATTCCGTGTGGTTGTAATGACCTGATGACAGAGTTTCGATTGGCTGCGCATTCCGCCCCTGTCGTAGCCACCTTAACCTAACCCGACAATCCTACCGGATACAGGGGACCTACAGTTTAACGCAGAATCCGAACCACGATAGCATTCTGGCGTACTTCACGTTACACAGCAAGCTGTGCAAGAGGTGAAGGTCAGGTTAAGTGCCTTTGAAAGTCCCCGGCGAGACAGGGATTCGAACTGGGGACCTATCGATCTCCAGTCTGACGCCTTAACCACTGAGCCACCTGACCGCTTTTCTAAGATTAATGTATACGACTGACAGTTAAGAAGGGAGAGTAATATCGTAGTGGAGGAAGCAGAGGACCAAGTTAGGAGGAAGACATCACGGTTAGTCATCAAATGAAGTTGTTTTGTCTGTCGTGTTATTAACAACTAGCATTTGCCCGCAACCGTGAACTGTTATTGTACAAACCACTCTCTTAAACCAGCATGGCAACAATTACATGATCCGTGTTGCCTGTGACTTACTGAAAGTAAAATCTTTTTGTATGAACAGTGTCCACGACAATAACTTCAATCCACCGAATAATATGACTCCGCCCATTTGCTGAAACCTCTGTGGACTCTTATACTTCCTCTGCTTTTCTACGACTTATCGGGCTGTATATTAATCAAATCCTATCAAAATTCAACAAGTAATTATTTATTTTTAACTCGTGTTCAAGAAAAAATTATCTTTAATTTAATAATTTTACGACAACACATACAATATTTTACCTGCGGAAGCACGGACTGTACATTAATCGAAAGTCCATCACAATCAGACCAGTAGTTTTAGCATGAATAGCATGTAGATACACCACATCAAAATTCAACCAGAAAATCCTGAAACTATTACGAGTGGAAATGGATTGAAGTTTTATACTTCTATAAAGATTTTTTTTTAAATTGGCGCAATAAAAGATCCATCATCAAATGTCAGTGCAAAAAATATATCACTGCTACTCAGCATTTTTTTTTTAACTACTTAAATTTTAATGTGATAGATCTGGATTACAACTGAGCCCACGATATGGTAAACTGAAATTACAAATGTTATCTTCCCTCACATCCCTGACACATGTTCCAAGTTTTCCAGTTGACGCAACATTATAACCTGCATTTCGCCAGATCTGGCAGCAAAAGCCAGCCACTGAAGTCTTTATATATATAAATTTCGTTCAGCTAAAATAATGATAATTTATCAATCATTTCCCTCACATCACATCAGTATGAAACACACCTTATTTTACCTACGTCTACACGGAATGTACAGCAATTTAGACCAATATCAAAATCCAACCGGTATTTGTCACAAACCGCGTACAATAGAAAATTATCACAAATTTCTGATTTTTCCCGTGACACACATGAAACATAGACTGTTTCACCACAGTGACAATGGGCTGTACTTTAATTCGCTTTTACTTTTCCTTCGATCAGAATCTTTTTATACAGTGGGTACAATTTAGTTAATTAACTTCAAGTAACAATTTATTACATAGTAAATATATTTTATTTCAGTGGCATTAAAATGTATGTGGTAAGATCAATGTTACAATTGCAAAGCAGTGTTATTTTGCTACAGGACTATTATGCTAGTGGGATTTAAATTCAGATTCACATTGAAAAAATTTAAAACTTCACAATTGTAATGGAGAATGAGACTTATAGAAAGTAATCTCGTATATAATACACTAGAAAATACAATAAACCTCATTACACGAATTGAACCATAACTACCAAATTTCAACATTATAGCAGCCAAAATTACTATATCGAAAGCTGGGGTTCCCAAATGAGTTTTCGATAATCATAAATAAAGTGAATATATAGGTATATTAAACAAAGAAATAACACAAACATAATATAATGCACATATGCTACCCACATCCAATAACAGTTGAAAGAAAACTTCGAATGTTTAGCACAGACATTTGAACTCTCAGCATTTAAGGGTGTGAGCACACATACATTTCTAATAGTTTCTTGGAAGTCAATATAAACACATAAACCTTAATATTATTAAAAAATGCTTCTTAAATCTTCGACAATTGGATAAATCTGGTAAACCAGATTTATCCAAACCATTATTTAGTAGACTTTCAGTAGGACCTTCAGATTTAGTCTGAAGTAGACTTCTGAACTTTAATCTTCGATGGAGAAGAAATTTAATACCCGCAGATATTCAGTTTGATATTGTACTAGGCTGACATTCGTCGCCTTACGTACCAAAGTGTACTCTTAGACCTCCTTGTATGCTGCTGGTAAGACACTTCAGATTTCGAAATCTGAAGGATTAGTTTTTTTTTTACCATTGGAGATATTTTCCCTCGTCGAGTGACACAGTTTCCGAGTCGTCACCGTGCAAGGTAGTTTCGGTGCCCTCGGCTACGCCTTGAGGCTCCGGTGTGCGCTCAGCCGGGCGCTAATTGAATCAGGCGCCTGCCTCGCGTGTCGCCTACCAGCTGTGTCAGCAGGCGCAGGTGCACGCCGATATCGACAGCTCTAACGCCTGCCGGACGTCGATAGTTGCGGTCGACCTGCCGCGGGAATCGATTCCGCTCCTGCCGCTCCATTAGTGGTAATTGGTGGGCAGGGAGGCCTACCTGACGCCCGCGCCCTGTTTCCCACGCGTGCGTCACTTTCCGACACGTCGACGGACGACAAATATTGAGCTCTTACTTTTACCTTAGCTTCAGTGTGACTTTATTAATAAAAACTTTTTTGTCAGCACAATATCGTCGTTAGTTTACCATTTAAAGGTGTGATCACCTTTTCCAAACATTTTACGGTCGGCTGCCTTCGATGAGTCTTATCGTTGGCATTGTCAGATTTGGAGCTATGGTTTTGCGGCCGCATGCACGTCCTGACGCCAAGCATTTTAATTCTACTATTAGGCAGTATTAAGTACTAATAGGGAAAATAAAGTTTTAACATCATTCTGTGAAACTTGTAACTATGTTCAGCGTGATATAAGTGAATTTTTTTGTTTGTGGAATGTGTGATTTGTGAATCGAAGGTTGGCGACCATCCTGGCACTCGCCTTGATGGCTGCAGCCAGGACGGCCGGTACGCGTGGACCTGGGCTCGTGCTCGGTCCGTTGTACCTCCGGATCCAGTGTGTGGAGCCTCAGCACAATGAGCTACACTGCCGAATCCAATGGAGAATATAATGTCTTGACAGTAAATTATACTGCTGTGAATGCTTTCTGAATGACTTTAGTGTCTCGGTTCTTTATATTGCATAATTTTATGAGCTTGTTGATCCAATAGTTAGTTATATATCAAACATACACCATATATATAAAAACTTTACAAAGTATTTTATAACACTTATGTATCGATGTTAGAAATAATGGAATTACGGCAAACTGTCCAGTAATATATCTCTTTCAGAGTTTAGTGACAATGCGAACATTAATGACATTCAACAAATGGAAGTGTCATTTTTTTGTGTATTTAATGACAGGGAGTGGTAAACGTTTTAGATTTTGTCGAAAGCGAATTGCGAAATTGAATTATTACTTGAATAGAAACTTAACTGTTAATCTTTTCATGTCCTGGTAACTAAAATATTCGAATTTGATTCAATATTTTGATAAGCAATCAATACCAGATATGGTAAAGGATCTGGAATGGGATTAATTGCGAGACAGGACGTAACGGTCCCATCCCTCCTTCTAATTAATTTCCGGCCAATTTATTAATGATTTATTATCCATTCCTTCATTTCATCCAGGTAAAAGGGTTGGAACAATTACAAATAAAAATAAAATTTGTTTAGATGCACCACACTGATTTGAATTATATACTGATAAATAGTACGCTGTGACAAACTATAGGCTTTCTGTTCAATCCACTAATCATCATCTTGATAAGACAATTACAATTTCCTTCTTCATATACTTAGTTTACCTTACAAACTGTGAGCGAATGTGATGTATGGCAGAAACACACACACACACACACACACACACAGAGAGAGAGAGAGAGAGAAACAGAACATAATATGGGCTTACATCATGAAACCGCGCGGAGCAAAATCGCGAACTTCTTCTGCATAGCACTGGGAAAAAAACTGGTCAAGTCTGAGAGCCTCTGGACCCATTGTGAGGCCTTATATAATACCCACCTAACGGAATTCGGGTGGGCTGATCTTCTTCTGGGGGGAGTACTACCAACATTGGATACTTACTTCCCCATTGGCGGGAGGACAATTTCTAGCAAATGGGAGGGAGCACAGAGTTCCACCGATACTACCCCATCCGAGAGGTAACTTTTGTGTTTGTGGGGTGGCTACTGTACCATCCTTATCCCCGCCAAACTCTGGGCGGGAGCAGAGTGCCCGAACTTCTACAGCATGACTTAACCGCATTGATAGTAGTCTGTAGCCACTTGAAAATCTTAAAATAAAAAAGCTCTCCGCCTCACTCTCGCTACCTAATTGGAATTACTTAATCCTATCCTCATTCTAATTAAATACTACTTCTTAAACTTCCTAATTATATCTTCAATTGTCTCGTGACATCACAAGGATGAGGGTGAAGAGGGTCATGGGAGTGTACAAGGCGTATACTGGTGATGAGCCATGGAAAGATATTGGCGTAGATATGAAAAGTAGTGCATGGAAGGGAAAAGATGACCATGATCACAAGCTGGCACTGTATTTCAGGCACAAGGGTGTGGGAAGATTCTCCTTTTTAGGTAAGGGCGTCAGGGATTGGAATAAGTTACCAAGGGAAATGATGAATACTTTACCAAAGACGTTTACAGAATTTAAAGTTAAAATTTGTAGAGGGAAAATGTAGGTGGGTGAAGGAAAAGGGAAAGATGAGTGTTTAGGGAAATTGCCACCGGAGCGTGTGCTCCATTGCAATTAAATTAAATTATCGATTTACGATCACACTAATAGGATCCGTGCCACTTGTCCAAAGTTAAGTTTAATTAATACATTCTACTCAAAGTAAATACGAGCTTAAGTTGAGACGGAATTTGGAGCATCATCTTGGAGGAGCAGTGACAAAAACAAGCAAGAGCCTCTCTAGTCTGCTTCATTGAGTCATTTCGTTCTCTGTAAAGTGTTATGTGTTTTTAAAAAAATTCTTTTCATGTGTCTGTTATTCCTCCCTCAAGAAATCACCCCATAGAAAAACCAACTAAATACTTATTTTGTTTCTTTCCAGTGTTATCACAGGTTTTAAAGTTTAGTTTCATGTTTCTGAGTAGTTATGAATTTTGAATAAATATTTCAGTCATTAGTCAGAAAGTTGTAAAGCAAAGTCCTGCTGATAGAAGAGTGTACCATATCCCGCTGCTAGAAGAGAACCTACAGATTCTCTTTCAAATTCCTGTAAGCGGCTTAGACTAGGGTTACCAGAATTTTCTCACCGAATCCGGGGACGCTTCGGAACATTTACACCAAAATCCGGGGACGCTTTCGGCATTTGTCCTAATGAAGCGTTGCACTTTTATAAGTTATATGATTAAAGGTTGGAGTAACCTAAAAGAAACATATTTATCATTTAAGATTAAAATTTTTCACAGCGTTGTATATAAATAAATAGTTCTAGGGCTTCCAGCCACGTTAAGATGTCACACTTGAGAGACGTTTCGAAGGCGTCTATCTCAGCCCTTATTTTCAACAAAACGTCAATGGTAAACTAAGGAATAAACTTTTCTTCCTTCCTTGAAGTAAGCTACTTCACTAAATTACTCAGTATCATGGAAGACTCAATTACTGTGACTTCAGTGCCTTCTGCCTGTATTATTGTATCCTGAAAAAGGGGAAAAGTTGAGTTTGAAAAATTTTCCACAAGAAGGTGCAGGGATCATCAAACCACTTGAGCGGTCTTCAGACCGGAAGAATTATTTGAGAGCAGGATAGATTTCACATATTCTTCTGATAACTGGTACAAGAGAAAGCCACCTAATTTTATTGTAACCTAGTATTTCTTTATATTCATGCCCAAAAAAATTTCTAGGGAAAACAGTAAAAATCCGGGGACATTGCGGGGACGAAATCTGTCCGGGGACAGAGAGCTAAATACGGGGACTGTCCCCGGCAAACGGGGACGTCTGATAACCCTAGCTTAGACTAACTTCTTTTTAACTGCAAGCTGTCCTGCTACAAACGTTTAAAAGAAATGAACGAAACCGACGATCATTATTATGTCCATTCCCTGAAACATAAAAAATGAATAATTTTTTATTCATTTAGGCTACTGCAAAGTTTAAACAATGCAGCCACTACAAATTATCAGATTTTATATTTACGTGTTACTTCGTTATTTCACGTAACGTCTTAACACCGGTCAATATACACGTATACTCTAAAGAAAAAAGAAAGTCCCGCATGTAAGATACTTTCAAAACAGAATACACACATATAGTTACATTTTTTGTTCAAAATAATTGCATGATACTGTAGAAACTACTGCAAACTTAAACATTCAAGTTGTTGTCAATGATGATTACAATTAATCAATAATGCATGATACTGTAGAAACTACTGCAAACTTAAACATCCAAGCTGTTGTCAATGATGATTATAATTAATCAATCATTTGTATAGGAAAGTTTTCCCTAAAAAAAGTATGAAACAATAATAAGAAGTTTAAAAACTATTTAAGGATCGGGGAAATACCTACCTGCTTTTCTTGAAATACACAAGAGTCATAGTATTTTACCTTGGCTTTATTTCTTGGTTATTATTCCACCCGGCCAGTGCTTTAAGTTGATACTTTTACAAAATGAATAAAATCGGTTTTTGGAAGGAAAAGTTGAGGGAAATTCCTGTCAAAAGTGCTTCCTCTCCAGTTGATGCACTTTCTCATTGTAAAAAAATCTGCAGTTTGTTCACATATACAAGAAATTTGTATACGTCCATCGTCAATACTAATAAAATGCTAAGCGTGATATCTATGCTATCATGTTCGTAACGCTGACACAAAAGCGCTCGGCCTTAGTTAAGAGAATAATTTTGGCTAGAGCTGTTACTGAAAAATTGAGTAATGGACAATACTTAATAACAATTCTATTTAGTTAAGCAACCACCAAGGAGGGAATTGTGTTTAAATTAACGTATTTATCTTCAGTTGCTTTTTGTTTATTTATAATCAGTCAGTGTAGATGTTTTCTTCTACCCTCTATCCAGAGATATCGCTGATATAGTAAAATGAGAAATATCTACTAAACTACATTGTTTTAAAGGTTATGAAGATTATTTAGTGATAATTGTATTTAGATAAACAACTGCGGAGGAATGAACTCCCAGAGACTACGTTCAGTCCGCTATTTCTGACTGGGTTACAAGGTATTTATATTCGATGTAGATGTTCCCGCTTTATTCTGTGTCACTGTCATAGGAAAACTCAAAGAAATTAGTTGTCAGAACTCCGCGTGCAAACCGATTATTTTTGACTGATTTAGAACCTAGTTTATACTGTGGTTGATTACAATGTTGCAACAGAAGTATTTTGGAGTACTGGCTAGTTTCATTACCTGCACATAAAGATCTGCTTATAGAATAACTGAGTATTACTCCACTAAGTAGCCATATAGTATTATAGCACTATCACACATTTCGCTTTCATGTTTGGAAACTTTCAAATCTGTGTGATAATTACTGAAGATGCAATACGTTTTAGTTTTCGGGGAGTGTTAAAAACAACTCTGCTAACTACACCATACTGATATATGAGCCACTGATGATGACAGACATAGAGCGTAAAGCCACTCAATCAAGAATCCGCGTGTAATGTAATGAACATTTGTTTCCTTATAATAGCAGCGCAGCAGACAACGAAGCGAATTGTTCTGAAAGAGTAATTGGTAACAAACTGAACTGGACATCCGCACATCAAACAACTTATTCATAACTGCAAAGCGGTGGCCTTGTTAATTACAGTTCGTAGCATTTATGGCCCTGGAACAACACAGCTGTTATATACACCGGCGACACGTAACTGTACAGTGAACTGTTACATTGGACATGATTACATTTGAGCTGACACTTCCTGCGTATCAAGAGTTTTAGTATCTCTGTACGCTTACACTAATTGATTTAGTTAACGTCTACATATCTATTATTTTGTCAGCGTTACTCTTGTAAACATAAGATTATGAAGGAGACTGACTCTTGATAAGTGTGATCACTAGACCTCGTATTTTAGACAAAAACATATTTTGTTTCTGAATGAAATACATGAAAATAATATTACATATATATATATATATATATATATATATATATATATATATATAATTTATGTCCATTTATGCTGGTTATTTGTTGTTTTATAGTGTCTAAAAATGTCTACATTATCGTTACGACCAATGTTTACCTGTCTTACGAATTATTCTTTAGAATATCAAAAAAGCGTTTTTAAATCAGAAAAACACAAATAATTTCTTAAGTATTTATGTACAACAATTCAAGTGAACGTCTACGGGGTAATTGTCGCTCGGTCCCTGTTCGCACAGAGGCTGTAGTGAGACATGTGTTCTCGTAATGCACCAGAAAACCCTAGGATTTCATTAGACAGTGGATTAAAAAGTTTCCCAACTTCTAAACAAATGGAAACTTTACATATTGCGAAATGTGCAACAAGCAGGTGAGAAAAATGTAACAGTGTGTTGAGCAGTCCTCACCAATATATTAATAATTCTTCAACAGTGTAACTGTCGTAGGCCCTACATGTACTTTTATCAAATTTTTAATGAATAGTAGGACTGGCTTCCTAGCATAGAATCTCAAAATTGAACTTCGCTTCTGAGCATATAACGTCTGGCAGCCCTATTTTGTGTGCCTATGTGAGGCCCTTAGTTCAAAACTTTTAACTTCACATTATTTAAAAGATGATACATTTACATCAGAACATCAAATAAAAAAATCTGTTAATTTAAGATTTAGCAGCTTACAGAACTAGACTGCTAAACGATCTAAATTGTAAAAAGTTTATTTTAAATATATACGTGCTGCGATTTGGTTGTTTAAAATAAACTTCGGATAGTGTTTGCTCAGTGGATTGCTACTATCAAGTTACTGAAGATATTTTGGCCTTCCTTTCTGCATATAACTTGTCTTGCTATGCCATGAACCGTTTGGCTGAACTTATACATCTTGAACTTCTTAGAGTGAATAACCTTGTTTCCCTTGTTAAGAAATATTTCGGGAATATAAATGTTTCTTCAGCTAATTGTAAAAGATACCTTGAAAGAACAAACACAAAGGATATTCTTATCACACTATTTATTTAAAAATATTAATTGATTCTTCTAAATTACCCTTCTCGATGTTACATTTTGAATTAACTGAATCTTTATTGATATTTTATGAACATGACCACAATTTTGATAGCCTATTTTTGACATTTCTAGAACTCTATTTTGCATTGGAATGCAGCCTATTTTAGAGACCTAAAATAAGACCAAGTTCACCGAGTTCTAGTGATCATTCTTCGTCGCTTTACTTATTCAGACGGAACCCGCTGGGAGAGCGGTAGCGTTCAGGCCTGGCATTTGGGAGCACGAGGGTTCAGATCCCCATCCGGCCATCCAGACTTCAGTTTTCCATGGTTTCCCGAAATCACTTCAAACGAATGATTAAATGGTTCCTTCAAAAAGTCATTACCGAATTCCATCCCCTTCCTTGACCCCAGTCCTTTCCAACATCTAAGGACCAAGATGTCGACAAGGCGTAAAGTCATAGAGGATGGGGGACGAAAAAATCACCATTAGTGGTTACCATGGTGAACACCAAGTAAATGATCACATGAAACAAGGTACTTTGATACGATTCAAGAGGGGTCCCGATCAACAGAGATGTGCGGAGTAGCAACATTTATCCCAACAATTGTAAAAATGACTGAAATTGTAAAAATGAATGAGAGAAAGTGACTGACTGACTCTTGCAAAAGTCACAAAGAGTTTGAAAGAAAGAATAAGAAAAGCTTTGGTCTACCAGAGATAACTTCGAAGAGCTGATGGCACACACAAATCAACACGGATTTCGGAAGAAAAGATCATGTGAAACACAGCTTGCCCTATTTACACACGACTTAATGAAAGTTATTGATGCAGGTTCACAAGTAGATACATTTTTTTTTAGATTTTCAGAAAGCCTTTGACTCTGTACAACACAACCGCCTTTTAGCGAAGCGTTGAACGTACGGCATATCGGATCAGCTTTTTGAATGGATCAAGGATTTTCTAACCGGTCGGTAGCAGTATGTTGTCGTTGAAAGAGAAAGTTCTTCTAATCTAGATGTTACATCGGGGGTATCTCAAGGAAGTGTAATAGGACCACTTCTTTTCTTAATTTTTATAAACGATCTATGAGACAAAGTGAAAAGCCTTTTTAAATTGTTTGCTGATGATGCGGTTATTTATAGGGAAGTAAGCAATTTGGCCGATTGCTTAGAAATTCAGCGTGATCTAGATATTATTTTGGCATGATGCGCTGAGTGGCAACTTACGCTAAATTGTAAAAAGTGCAAGACAAATGAGCATAACTAACAAAAAGAATTCCATTGTTCAGAAATACGAGTTAAACAATTCAGTCATTGATATGGTTGATTCTATGAAATATTTGGAGTAATAGTACAAAGGAACATGAAATGGGACTTACACATTAATTCGTTAGTAGGTAGAGCTAATTCTAGGCTGCGATTCATAGGTCGAATCTTGAAAAATTGGAATGAACAAATAAAGGAGATAGCGTACAAATCTCTTGTGCGTCCACATTTGAACTATTGTTGTACCATTTGGGATCCGTTTCGTAAGGGGTTGATCGAAAGTATAGTGAAAGTACAGAGAAGAGCCGCTCGATTCGTGACCGCTTGCTACAGTCCTTATGAAAGAGTCACAGAACTGATTAGTATACTAGGCTGGGAGTCTCTGGTAGATAGACGACGCACGTTTCGTTTAAACTTTTTGTAAACATGCGTACTCCCACTTTCACTCACGAGTGTAGTGAAATACTTCGTCCACCAACCTATTTGAGCCGGAATGACAGGAAAGATAAGATTAGAGAAATAAGGTGCCGCAATGATTCTTATATGAATTCTTTTTTCCCTCGTACCATTAGGGATTGGAATGCACAACAAAGAGATTAGCTTTGGTGCTGAGCACCCTCTGCCACCCACAATTTTGTGAATTGCAGAGTATATATGTAGATGTAGATCTGGCAAATCTGGCACATCTGGGAAGTATTAGGAACGGTTAGGCAGTACTTAAAGTTCGGTGTTAGCTAATTTTATTTCAGAAATATGTCAGATTTGCCAAAATTAAGACTGTGGAAATTGCTTTTGCACTTCATGGAACAAATACATTTCGAATTACCTGTGTTGTATCTGCAAATGGAAGACAGTGGATTTTTTATTCGCTTTAACGCATTTCGAGCACTTTTAAAGTACTAATCATTCAGATTCTTCCATTGCTATACAGAAAGAAACTGCGACTGTGACTGTCCTACCTGACTGAAAATAAGCAAACCCTAATTGAACCGGTTCGACCATGGTTCAGAACCTGCATCAACACATTTCGGAGGCAGCAGTGTTAGTAGTTGTTCCTGACAGGCAGCAGCTGATGGTATCAATGTTGTATCGCTTGGGCTCTGTACGCTGTCGAGAGCTCTCTGCTAAAACAAAGGACTCGAGGACTCACGTCCCTGGGGCTGGAGAGGAGACCTTCGTTTGCCAGTGTTCACGCCTCATTGCTAATCACTGCACGCAGGTTAAGACCTCTTGGGAGTTCCGTTGCGACATCACTCTGCCGAGCGAAAGCACCCACTTGGTAGCTGATGGTTCGATGTAACAGTAAACCATGTGTTTAAACGACTCCCTGTGAAACAATCTAAGCACACCATAAACAAAGTAACAGAAAATTTTAAGTTCTTTCTACCTGTTGGTAGATTAAATAACAGTTAAATAAAAAAATTAAATCCAGAAAGCGTATGTTCAACTGAGCTACCCTCGTCAAAGCAAGTTTCATTACACATATTTAAGCAAAGAGGAAAATCACATCTTTTATTGCTCCAATTGCCAGTAAACATTTCTGGCATTAATGTGTTAGAAGTGTATTTCACAGATATATTTAAATACTTTAGTAATATAAAGGTTTCAATGCTCATAATGAAAGAATGTGTTTGACGCAATTAAATGGTGTCTCTTGTTAAGATTAGAAATTATTTTATGCCACTCAAGGAGAGAAATAAATGTACACATTTCACTGAATTTGACTGAAGACTTAGAAGCGAGAAAAAAATTAAATGTTGTCAGGAATATAAACAAACTCATTTTTTTATTTTTTTAGAGGAAGATACTTTAAAACTCAGAAATTAAATGTATCATACTTTCCAGAAATCAAATAACTATGTGTCTATCCTCGATGCAAAGAAATGTACTTAAGGGGTGACAAATAAAAAGATAGGAAACAATGAAGAAAAAAATTAACCGTCCCCAGGCAATGTCTAAAGTCAGTTGCTATTATTGGATACGTTGCTATGAGGAGGTATCGGAATATCTGCGGGATGATTAAATGATCATTTACGACATCATGACTTTTATATAAGGAATTAGAGGTGGGACGGTGAAGATGGTTCACAAAAAAGGGATGCTATCGGCAGACAGCTTCCTGTACATTCTGCTGGAGTATCCCTTTCGGAAATATTTAACTGTAATTAGATTTTACATCAACCTGCATATTTCTCAATTAACTGAGCCCTCATTTCATAAATGAGGCTTACATTGATATGATATCACCCTAACATCACTGAATACTACATTTCTCACATTGAAGACGTTGTTTTTTTTCAATGTTTTTCAGAAACGACTAAGGCAAGGGGAAATTGTGCTGACAGAAATGTATCACACTGAACGATGACTTTGTAAAGAAAGAATAATTAGATCCGTGAGAGGCTGTGTTAACATTTTACGCTCCCTTTCATGTGTTAAATTTGGAATATTTTGGCTGCTATACAATTCGTGTTAGATCATTGTTTAGATAATGATGATCTCCTCATTATTAAATAACAAATTTGTGTTCTTCTCGTCACCAGACAGGAGTTTTTATAAGAAAAACTGGAATATTTGGTGATTCATGTACTAAGTTACAGCATTGAGCTACGAACTAAGATTCAGATCTTTCCCTATCCATTTCCAAAGCAGGTATATATATACTCTGAATGGGAAAAAATGCACCCCAAAATCGCAAAAGGTTGAATTCAAATACACACTTTCTTTCTACTGCGTGTCAGTATAACCAGGCATGTAGGTTCACAGAGGGGCTCGTGGTATTTGCTAACTTCGTCATCTTGCCTTTGAAGAAAATAGCACACTGATTTCTCAGAGTAGGTACAGAAATAACTGTTTTCATGACAGGAGTATAAAAATTAACTTTAAATCTAAAACAAGAAGTTATGTATAAATATTTTAAAACAAGCTATAAAAACCACAGCATTATAAAACTCATTCACATTTATATTATAAGATGCTAAATTGGCAGAAATATTCCATAACAACGAAGTTGCAGAATAATCTTCTTTGTTTTCAGAATTACATATTGGGATAATACATGACGCAGATGAGAGAGTTTTTGCAAAAGATTATTTAAAAGTTTTTTTATTCCGATAATCCAGTATTAATGTATGTATGACGTACGTGTATTCTAAAGTAATTTGTTGCTAAGAAGTTAATCTATTTTATATGAATTCCAAATTATAACAATGAAATTAACCTTAAACGAATTTTTAAAACTGAAAAAAGGAAATATGAGCTCCAATGAATTTCAGTTATGTATTACATTATTCAGTTATGATTGAGATGACGTCAAATCTCTTTAAAAGTAGATCAGTTGGAATAATGAGCAATAAATTGTTTGAATTATGTGTTATTTCTGATGTATATCTGTTTATGTTGTGGTCAAGTAATAACTTTGAAAGGCAATCGCTTTTTGATCGGCTTATTCCTTCCATGTTAAGTTGGCAAACCCTTAGTGAAGGTCCAAGGGTTCTTGTCTTTTGGTTCTGATAAGAACCGTTAGGTGACATGAGGATTACTGTGCTCTGGTTGCCAGGAGGTCCTGTAGGATTGTCTGGCAGGCCGACTGTGTAGACTATTCAGGGGATCAGCGATAGATTTTATTAACATATCAAATGAAGCTTTAGATTGGCTACACCATGTTAATTTTGAATTTTAATTGTAATTTAATGTTGAATTGTGTTATTTTTGTGCAATGGTCATAAGCTAAATAAATAAATCTGTTTATGTTGTACAATAATGTGAATCGTGTAGCTATATGTGTTTAGTACTTTGACAAATTTTCCAACTGAGAGGTCTGTAGTATTAGAAAGTTGCAAAAAACAAAAACAAAAAAAAAAAAAAAAACAAAAAAAAAACACCAACAACAACAAAAAAAAACAACAAAAAAGAACAAAAAAAAAACAAACCCATACTGTTGCAATAATTTCCCGTGAGACATTTTCTTGAAATTGTTTTTTTTTTATCTGTCATCAGGATTTCAGCAGCCTGTAACACGCACCCAGACACTCGTACAGCACAAAATGCTTCATAAAATGAGATCTGGGGAGCAGGCCGCTGCTGTGCCGCAGCGTGTCGGTCTGATAGCACTACGGTCTCTGACGTTCAACTCTCGTGAGAGAAGTGGTGCTCGTTTTAATCCCCAGCGAGAGCAAACTTCCTCCTTGAGGATGGACTTGGATCCCTCGGGAAGGCGGCAAAGCTCCCCCACTTCGTCGACAGCTGCCTTCGCACTGGGTCAGAGTCCGTGATAGTAAAAGGTTTTTAAAATATAAACCTTCAATGATTTTTTTCGCCTATTTTCGTGAACGCAATGTACACACTGTTTCTTATACACAAGCTTTTTACATCCCATTTCCTTGAATTCTCTTTAATAGCATTCACTTTGATTTTTTTTACAGTTTTTCCATAATAACTCTTACAGAATGTAGTTTATTTAAATGAAATCTCACAATAGCGTATAAACTCAACGCCTGTGATCTTATTCTAAGGAATTCGTTTAGTCCTTTTCGTCTCAGATATGTCATTTAAGAAGATTCCTCATGCCAACAGAATAATTAAAACAAAATTCTATAAGGGAAAGATTGATCGAGGAGCCCCATTATATGTATATGTACATTTAGATATGGATCGTAGGATTGTTTAATGTTAAGAATAAAAAGTAGTGTATTCACCTGAAAACCTACTGCGGTTTGTATTCACAGAACAAGAAGAATAAGAGACGAGGAAGGGACATTGTTTCGTTTCATTCTGAGGATGGAATGGATAAGACGCGGTTTGTAGTCAGTGGCGCAGAGGAGTAATGTCCATGTTTGCATTTATTAATTTTTGTTAAAAAAAGTGAAAATAAACTTGTGTTTGGAGAATACATATATCTACAGTGTTCGTGTAAAAATAAAAACAAATATTTAGGGAAAGCACTGTTTTGTTAATTGCAGGAGGAAATTAATATTTTCTATTGACCAAGAAGTGATCTGTGTGGGGTAAGAGTTACCCATAATTTTTGCTGGGTCAATCGGAACATAAAGATGGGTTCTGACTGACGATCTGGACAAAGGTAAAGTGAAATTTAGTTTTCACCTCTTATGAATGGAACATTGGCAAGAGAAATGTGACAACGTCTGATAAACTTTAAACATACCTTTATTAATTGTCTGGGAACATTTTGAGTAGCGAGAGTAGGCTAAAGTTATTTATCTAGAAACCTCTTTGTTGATAAAAAGCACAAACGGTATCGAACGAAATAGAACATATATAAATTATGTTGTGGTGAATCGTGACTTAGACATAAAATAGTAAGCAAAAAGAACCTGAGCGTACGTTAAGTATCTAACCTCGTTGTGAAAGAAATGCGATTAGATAAACAACGTTCAAAATATTCACAACGAAAAGAATACCACCCCACAACACGGAACTGATTTAAGATTCATAATGATCAAAGAAATAGATAAGTCTGATAATACTACACGTTTTAGAAGTTCATAATATGTTATTTCCAGGAAACTACCGTACATTTTTCTATGGAGTTTTAAATCGGCTAAAATTTCTAAAGTAACTGAAATTAGCTACTATTTTATTACCATTGTTTAAAAAGGGCGATAGAATACAAATCATGAGAGTTAAAGAGGAATTAATATCCGGAACAGCAAAAATGCAGACTCACCCAGTTAATTCGTAAACTAATAGATTTGATCGATGTACAGCAAGGATTCAGGATGGGATGGCCAAGCACCTCGAGTAGCAGCCACGTCAATTAGGTTTTTCGATAGGCTTTCAGCACTGAACCCTTATTTTAGTCGTCTCCCATTCGTGTTGATTCCGACGTGTTTGGTCTATATACAATAAGTTTAGTAGAGTTTTTTTTATTTTACCAAGCTTTATTTTAATCATAATTCAGTTAAATTTCTTTTGTAAAAACATAACCATTTAGTTGAAAAAATAGGAGCTTTCTGCTGTTGTTAGTAGATGCACAGCACACTATTAGAATCGACTTTTTTAAAAAATAATACTGTCACTACCACAGTAATCAGAATTTTCAACAGAGCGATCTGGTGCTCAGTGGTTAAGGTGTCCGACTGTCGATCGGAAGGTCCCCGGTTCGAATCCCTGTCTCAACGAGGATTTATTTTCATAGACCCATCACCCGAACTTCACCTCTGATACAGTTTGCTGTGTAATGTGAAGTACGTCAGAACGCTTCCGTGGTTCGGATACCACATTAAGCTGTAGGCCCCTGTTCTCGGCAGAACTACCGGGTTAGTGTGGCTACGACAGGGGGCGGAATGCTCAGCCAATAGAAACCCTGTCACCAAGTCTTTACGACCACACGGAATTATTATTATTAGTGTTTTCAATGCAGTGGTCTTTACTGGAAGATAGCTACCTACCTGTATTGACCTATGCTGACTATTTAAAGGATTTGAATTTGTGTCCTACCAGTAAACAGTGAAAAAAATAAATTAGTTGTGAAAAAGCAACTAAACAAATGAATATGCAGATATGATGCAGGTTAGGGAGCAACGTAGTATCCGCAGAGGTTATTAAGCGAAGATTGTGTCTGAGTTTGAAGTGGCTTTTCTTATTTACAGTTGCAGAAACTTAGGAGGTCTGAACATCCTGCCACTCAGGATAATGTGTCCTGGGCTGTTGGCAGCATTGCAGCTCCCCTCGTGCGGAGTCAGCTGGCAGATCGGCCGGATGCCAACTCGTAGCTCTGTCAGTTTTACTGCCATAGCTTTGATGAAAATTGGCCCGTTCCTCCTGAGTTCCTTCTTGGCACAAACTTCACGGCGAACAAAATATTGAGCTTTCCCTAGCTTTCATTGGTTCGTTAAAATTTATTTTGACCATAGACCATTAACGTTCATTTCGTTAGCTCCGTATTTTTCTCAAGTGGTCTTTGGCCAGCTAATGGCTTGGAGTCTCAAGTATCTCGAAGTCTTATCTTTCAACGTAGTTTATAATTCTTAACGAGAAGAATCGCTTAGTGAATGTTTTTTTTTTGATTAAGTGTTATGTTTTTCTTATATCACCCTCGTTGTAGAAAATACAAAATTCAAAAAGAAAATGTTTTACCATGGAAAAAAGGCGAAATATATTTTTCATTTCTCTTTCTTTTACGATAATCATTAATTTTTTTAAAAAAGATGCAAGAATTGCCTGTTGTAATCGATAGGTCGCGGGTTCCTGGAAAAATTTTGCTTTAACGCGTGAAGTACTCGAGGACACTTCGTTCTTCATACTCTACTTCAAGTTGTAGGCGGAATACGAAACACTTTGAAACTCCGTCCCTACAAAGTTAAGACCTCACGAAATTCACTTTTTCTGTTTATCGATCTAAATACAACTGCATTATGAAAAATGACAAGTACTGTCAATTTTCTTAGGACTGGATTAATTTCATATCCATTTCCCAATAATTTAAGAATCAATTAAAGGGACAACATGTGCGAAACGGTCTAATATTTACAGCAATTATCGGCTACAGCACTCGGATCCCTAATTTAACAGCTTTTCTTAACAACGCCTAATGTTAATAAAACATTCCTACATTTCTGTAAAGTCACTTAATAATAAAATTATAATGAAAAAGCGATCAGCGATCTATACAAGTTTTTGTTATTTCCTACAGAAACCAATATATCCTTAATAGCCACTGCGTTTCGTCATTAGAGTTTGTAACGTCCCTTGGTGACGGGAAATTTATGCGCGTGAATTCCACGTTTCTTTGGCATCGGCGAGAGCCAGGTGACTCATACCTGCGCTGAAAGACCGAACGATTTATGGCAGGCTGTAAAGTTAAAAGCTTTACGCATTCAATTAAATTCAAAGGACAGTATAGGGCCTGTGCCGAATGGAGGATTTCCTGGTAGGGTACAAAGTTGACTAGAGAAACGATGCTTCGGAGAAAAATTCAGGTTGCGGAACACCTCTGTTGGGAACCAGCGAATCAAACAGTGTGTTACGAACTTTTAGAAACCATAAGTTTTTTTATGTTGCATGAGGAGCGCCAATGGAGATCGTGAACGATCCGCCAAACGCTGCGACTCGCTGAAATTTCTCGCGTCTGCTAAAACTCCGGAGCCTGCAAGTTTTCAACGGGGCGAACAAGCGGGAGAGAAGACATTCTGTTTCTGGCCAGCAAACACTCCGCACCGGCGCACCACGGGAGATTGCCGGAGAAGTCACTACCTGCGGGGATCTACCTCGCCAAGTGACCTTGCGCCCAGCTGATCAACAGGGTCCATGAAACTCTGTTTTATCCGCACGTCATCTGCCACGGTAAAGAACGCCGGCGATGTATAGACACTCTTGCGTCATTCAACCCTAGGCAACGCTCTGAGATGAGAATCATGCTCTAAATTGTTCAAAAGAAACTTTTAATATTCAGTTCTGTTCAATAAACCAATCAATTTTATATTCAAAGAAAATAATAGGTGTTGTAAACCCTGCTTTCAATAACTTCCTTTCCAATGTATCAGTATATCATTTGAATAGATGACGATTTGTGTTTTTAATGGTATTTTAAAATTACAATTGCTTTGATTAAAAGTATTTCAGAATTGGAATGTCACTTCTCTCGGATAGAGAACACTTCCATTCTTGGCGCCTACCCGGAATTAATTTTGCAAATTAATTTATTAATTAATGCATCTTATTATTTTATTCAATTTTAATAACGTCTTAAAAACTAGACGCTACAAGTTCTATGAGTAAACTTCCGTGGAAATACTCTAAACAAACATAGACGTTTTCATGGGTAGAGAGTAAATTTACAAGTAATTAGTATTTCCCACGTCTTGTCGAAAATCATTTCTTAAACTACACTTTTAAATTAAAAATAAGAGTTGAAAATATTGCTTTTTGAAGTTGTTTTGTGTTTTCTCTTTGTGCTGTGCCGTAAAATCAGTTTTAAAGGACGAGCATGACAGAAATATGAAAACGACGTAAGTATCTTTAATACATTTTTCTGAACTAAACATGTGTATGAGTTTTTTTTATTTTATGAAAGGATTAATTTTCAAACCACACATTATTATTCAACTTAAATACTCGGGCAAGTGTGAGTCCATCCTCTTGTAATTACAGTTCCAAATTCTGATGACTTCAATGAGTATCCTGTACGTGGCAGGTCGGAAGGTAGAAGCTGGGTACAAAAATCAGTGCTTGATACATTTTCAGATTTGACAGCGGGCTCTGCAACACATCTCCGAAAATTGACAGACGTTGCTGCTCAAACTGTAAGCGCAACAGTTTAGTTTCAATAAAATTTATACCGATATACAACGAAAGTTATGAAAATTTTTCAGTATAATAGTATTAATAACATGTCAAAATACACGAAAATAAAAACGTTTTATTGCTTTGATCGAAACGTAGAAACTGCATTAGATGCAAGTGTTCCATTGGTTTATAAGATTACTATTTTCGCATTTGTACAAAAACAAATTGTACTTGCGTGTATTCAATCCTACAGCTTAATCATTGATTATAATTCACTTATTTTTATTCGAATTCCCTTTTACCTTTTAATTATTTAATTATTAAATCATCCATTTCTCTCTTCTATATTCTATTTAATATTTCTTATTGTCTCCATTACAACATAACTACCTTAGAACAGATTTATTCTGCCGTACACGGGTGTTGCTTTACTACTACCTGCGATATTGAAACTGACAATAACAATCTTTGGTCCAGCAATACGCTATTTTATGACAATGAAGTTTGTACATTGAAGAATTTTCTTAGAAGGAATTATAATACATATGTTTCCCTATAGGTTGCAGTTTAAATACCGAAAACGATTGATACTGGGAACAAGTATCAAGTTCCTAAGTAATACTCTTTTTAAGGTAGACAGGATAACAAAAATGGTCTAACAGCTACGATTTTGAATGCCGCTGACGTATTTATTTTTTTAAAGTAAACAATATCTTAGTTCTCGACTTAAGGATTTCCATCCCTTTATAAATATATAAACTTTCCTTAATATAATTTTACAAAATTTTAAGTAGAATATTTGGTTTTGGGCCAGCAAAAACAAAATGGTAACATTTTAAGTACATAACTTATTCCGTTTAAATGCAGGAGGCATGTGGCAAGGAAACAGGGGAGTGTTACCAATAGGGCTTCATTTGCCGCATGGTACGGAACCAAGAAAGTGAATAATGTCGAAGTAACTATAGAGAAGGGTTATATCGAATGAAAATTTGAATAATTATTTTGAGTTATAACCCCACACTTAAGAAAATCTTAAAGTTGCTTAAAATTATTGATTTATATCTGAAATACATTAGAATCTTGAACTCGTCACGAACTCTTGCGTAAGATTTATCTGCGACTGTACGACCGTGTCTCACCTTCATATCATCGCTTACAATGGTTGCTCTCCTGCGATCGGCAACGATTCCCAACTCCACGTCTCCTTCGTTGTCTCATAAATCCCATAACTCGCGCCAACCTTTATTCTAACATCACACACTTACGACCTTCCTGAAATATTAACACCAGATCCCTCCATTAAAATATACTGACCATCTAGTCCCATATCTAGTAAACCCTTGCCAATTCCTTCTTCATATTGTCTGCCAGATTGGGAATTGATCTTCGCCTAAAAATTAGAACTACCAATGAAACAGGTCCATTTAAATAGGCTTTGAGAAAGCTTTCCCTGTCTCAGCGCTTGCTGAACAATCTCTTCATCCACAGTTAATTTATTCTTAGAATTAAGTTGTATTAATTTATATAGTTTTCACATATTTATTGTGCCATCACTACTATTAGTTTGAGCTTTTTTCACAAGATTATACAGCCTTCACTATTATTTCGTTTGCACCGTTATTTTTTCAGCATTAGTTTATACTACTCACTGATGCACCTGATAAACATCAATATCATTAAAACTAATAAGTGCTACATATTGTTAATTTGTGTAAAGTGTAAACATACGTATAATGAACATGATTCAAGAGAGAACTTGACACCCCTAATCTTTTCAGGCTAAAAAAACATTTATATAAATGTGTTGTGCTTACGTTTATGGCTTTACTGCTCGTCTAAGTCGATGTCATTACAGGCGGGAAAGGACTGGGGGCAAGGAACGGGAAGGAATTCCGCCTTGGCCTTCTGAAGGAAATATTACGGCATTCGCCTGAAGTGATTTGGGGAAACCATGGAAAACCCAATTGTGGATGCCCACTCGGGGATTCGAGCCCACGTCTCCCTGAATGTGAGGCCAGATCGTTACCACTAACCAACAACGCTGGGTAAACATTTATATAAATAATAATAATGAAAAAAACATACTGTGATCCATGTTGCAGGCACATACGTCCAAGTGTTTAGCTTTTATGGACCTTATTGAGTATTTTTAAGGAAATGAGACACATGGCGGGTCACAGCGCAGTATAGTGTTCCTTAGTGGACATTGAAGCGACGTTGCTAGGTTGTTCGTGTTTTATGTATTTATTAAAGAATATCGAATCCTAAAACCCGGCCACCACTGGTAAGTGATTGCGTAATCCGTGCGCGCGGGCACAGTTGTGGCGTATTATAAGCCAGACGAGTGGCCGTCACAGAGTTTGCCCAGTGGAGACGGAGTGGCTGTCCAGAGAATACGATCCGCTGCTGGCCCATGAAATATTAACTGAGGGACGGTTCTCCCCGGGCTCCCATATCAGACAATGGCTCTGCTTACCTGAGTGCTCGGCTGCCCACAATGAGGCAGCCACACCTCAAACGCACAGAGTGCAGGCGACTTTCATGTCGCTGTTTACCTGCGGAATGTTTGCTGTCTCAAGTAGATCTCAAATCTTTCTTTCTCTGACGAGTAGCTGAGCGGTATAGTTCTTGTCCTTACAGTGCGTGGAATGAGTTTGATTTCAGATTTTAAAATCGTCGGACGACACTTGACAGACAGTCTTGTATTTCTTCTGACTTGCGGCACTGTGCGATGTGGCTGAGCCAGAGAGAAGGTGCTACGTCTATTAGCTACTCTCCTCCTTTACCTGTCACATACAATAAAAATTATACGAAAGTTGTTAAGCTTCACTATAAAAATCAGCACAATAAACCAGATAAAACACAGAAACAAGAAGTTTACAGCCACAATGACATCTGCAATCGTTTTCGGGCTTATACAAACACGTAATCACACACACATACAATGAAAGTAGATGAGGGGAAGAAAATCAAACAGGATTTCTCAGATAGTTGTTCAGCTGTCAATGGTGGTGCGTTGAGTATCAGCCACGGTGAATGTGTGATTGCGTGCGAGGAATATTTTTGTTTCAGTAGCTCTCTCCAGATCAATAACTTGTCCTAATCTAGTACACGGCACCATCGGAAGAATTCGTCCTCTATTTTTAAAGCTACTACATTTTCCTGCTACATTTTGGAATCTGTCTAATTTCTTTCACTTTTTAGTACTTGCCTGTCGTTAAATTTGATATTTAGTCTGTTATTCCTTATACTTGTTGATATTAACGTAATTAATAGACTATATCTATTTTTCATCTACATCTATATCTATTTTGTTGCATTTAATAAAAAAACTGTGGGTGACAGAGGGTGTTTTGCACAAAAAACACTCTATGACCTGAGCATTCCAGTCCCTGACGGCACGAGTGAATGGGCATTACCTTGCACTGGCCTCAAAAAGCAATGGATAAAAAACAATAGTTCCGTTAGCTTCTGACCTAAATAGCGAGAACTGTAACAAACACTGGCATATTTTATATCAGAATCTTTTTTTTTTTTTTTAATCGAACTGTACCATTGTATTTTATACTCAGCGTAACAATGTACATACGTACACAACCTATTGAAATCATTGAGAGATAAACTGTGCCTGAGAATAGAGGGTCCTGGTTAGTAACTTGTTTGTTACGTCATCCATGACAAAAGGGATTGGCAACACTCCAGTTACAGACTGAAAAGCAGGGCGTCCAACTTGTAATAAACGAAACAACTCGCCAACATCCTTTGTGGGAGCTGTCGCCCCAGGAATGTCCTCGGGTGGGGGCATCCTCTTTGTGATTTTAATCCGCCTCTCCTCCCGCGAACAAATACCTTCCTTTCTTCCTTTCCCCTAACTCTTTCTCTGTTGCCGGAGACACGAAATTTCCGCCGTTCGTTTTGACGTACTTGAGAGTTTGGCGAAACTGTGATGAAACTGAGGGATTAGATTGTGCCGCTTGTAGTACTTGAAATGCTCGCGGTGGTATCAATGTCAACTGGAGAAAGCAACTTGAATAAGGATTTATAAAGTGGAGAGGCACTGCTTATGACTCTTCTTGCTCTGAAAATAAAATGAATCCTTTTGTGCCTGTGTCAGAACGGAGATTTTTAAAGCTTGAAAGAACATAGCATCGAATATAAACACGATCTGTTTTAATGCTGATGTTTTCCTGTCGCTGATGCAATACAAAGGAAGAACTACAATTACATGAAATCATTGGTTGCTTTAGTGATCTTTGCTATACAGTATATTGTAGTTGGCGTTTGTGTGGAATTTAAAAATTGTGTCGACATTGTAAAGTGTATAAGTAATTGGCAAATTTGAATATTACGCAAGACTCAGGGAATTTAAATCAAGAAATCATATGCACTAAGAAGTGAGTGTTAAAGCTTTCCTTTGAATGTCAAGTAATTGTGAACAATGCAATATCAGTACGCAATTTTACGTTAGAGGAATAAAGTATTAATTATTCTACTAACTAACCAAGTAAGTAAAAATTAATACTTGATCAGATTCCAGATATGTTGTGCCATAGGCATTTCGCAGTTCTGCATTACAACAGGTAGTTGCAAAAACTGTAACGCAGAAATATTAGATTTTATTAGAAAATTGAAACACAGAGTTTTAAATCAAACTATTATTCATTTTTTGAATAAATGTATCAAGAAAAATCTCTGTTATCTGTCTTCTTGCAGTAGGTAAAAGACAAACACCATGAAAAGATTTTAAATTATGTAAGCAAAGAAATAATGTCAAAGACAAAAATAAAATACAAATGATGAAACCTTAAATAAGTACACTATGCTGCTAAAACTAATCTTTTCTATATTTATGATTTTTACTGAAGTACAAAAAGTCCCAGAATATTCTTCTATGATTTCTTAGAAATTATGGCAAGGAAATAGGTTCATTTGACAATCCGAAGAGACTGAAATAAAATCTAGGAGCCGAAATTTTACGTAGTTCCGAAATATCTCAATTACTCCACACTTCATTCAGACGCGGCTAATGTGTTATATTCCTTAAGTTCATTGAAAGAGTTTTATTGATTTCTTTTTTTTTTTTTTGGTTGAGTCTATCTAAAGACTTGCGGTATTTCGTGGTTCAGTTAGCTACATCTGCTGCAAATAAGAAAGATGTAGGTCTTTAATTAATCAACAAAACTAACAACAAGTTTTTCGATCAGGTTTGCAAGCTGTGCTTTTATCTAAAGCAGGTTAACAATGACTCACACAACAGCAGCATTACTTCCAGTAGAATTATCCAGCAAGTCTACAATCCTAGTGACAACCATCTAGATCGTAGGTGTGAGCCAACATGGAAAGCCTAGCTGACATAGTATATATGAGTGTCGTGCAAATTGCCGTCTAATGACGCTCGAACTCGCTCGGTTATTCCTGCGACCGGTCCTCTACCCGGGCGAGCTGTGCCCACTGGAACTTCCCCCGGTGGACAAGCGAAGGCTCGACGGACAAACGAAAGCTCGGCGGACATACGAAGTGTCGGCAATGCAGGAACAGCGCATAGTGTCTTTCTCGCATTCGGGATGACGTGGATTCGAATTCTCGTCCGGCCATCCAGATTTGGGTTTCCATTGTTTCCCCAAATAATTCCAGGAGAATGCCGGGATGGTTTCTTCAAAGGGCCATGGCAGAGTTCCTTCCTATTCTTAGTCCCCAGTCCTTTCCCGCCTCTAATTATCTCGACGTCGACGAGCCTTAAAGCCATACGCAAACAAAAGCGAAACTTATGCTCTATTTTGGATTGTCTGGAGTCTTTTTAAGTATGTTATGACGTAATTTCCACACTCCATTTGTTGCATACTACAGGAGGGCCTGACCACGGCCACGAACAATTGAGTGTATAGATCCCTGTAAAGCGCACGACAGGGGTAAGAGTGAGTGGAGTGATTTCGTTTTTCCCGTGGTGTTTTGCCCACAATTGTTCATATGATTCTTTTATATCAGTTTTTTATATATTTTGACTCCAAAGTATGTTTATGTGTCCGTTCATTCTATAGTGTCTCCAGAATAACCAGTGGTTGTATAGCACTCGTAGGTATATTGGTTTAAGCGAGCTCGAAGACATAGGCCATCCCAATGAATAAATCAGCGGGAATAACTTTCAGTTTTACAAGTGGTTCGAAGAGTTTATAAAGAATGTATCTCCTTCAGTTGCTTGCTGTATGTCAGGTGCAGCCTGTGTGGATTAGTTTTATCCCTTTTGCTTTCAGCTGCCGACCAGATCATATTGTGATTGTTCTGCACCTCTGTGCCAAGTTGTGCAATTATCCATGCGTTGCACTGAATGTAGAACTGTTAGTCTGTCTACTTGAATCGTTTTACCAGTCACTGGAGTTCGCTTATATGGCGTATTACGGCAGTGGATGTTTCCAATGGCTAATGGTATCCTATTTGTATGTCACCGTTTTTAAGTACTTGTAAGTACTTGATGTGCGACCCTTCCTAGTTGGCCCCCACCTTAGCAGAATGTTCTAAGGATGGTCTGAATAGCGATGTGTGCAGCCTCATCACTTGTTGCGGGTGCGGAGGTGTTTTTGGGTTTAAGAGTAGGTACAGCGTCCGAGTTCTCCCTATTGACTTGCGTATCACCCTTTCATATTGGTCTACCAAGTTAGTCTCGTATCTAACGATACTCTAAGGTAGATATCGGTTCTTTTCCACTGAACCTATTCACGAAACAGTATTAACGGCTGCAGAGGGAGCACTCTTCTTTTGCTGTTGGTCATCGCCTGACTCTTATACGCCCACTGATCAACGTTGACGGAGGCACGATGGAGATTGATTTTCACTTGTAAAGAGATGCTATATTATCAGTATACACCGCAATAAGGCAAGGTAATTCTAGTAAAGGTAGGGCCCGAAGCGAAACGAGTGACGATTGGCTGTTGAAATGACGTCACCGTAGGAGCAAACTCGAGTAATGGATGCAAGTGGCAAATGAGTGAAGCGCGCTGCTGTTCTAAACTGCGCATTTTACAGATGCCAAAGCAATAAATTCAACGAAATTTTTTAAGTACAGTATTTGGTAGTAAGATTCACATACCTTCTTGCGTTAGTTTTTCTCCGTATTTTGAACGGAAGATGCGAGGAACTGACAAGATTTCCTCTTATGTGCCGCGGCATCCTTTAACATTTTCAGTTTAGCGTTAATGTAGCAAAACGAATAAACATTTTTGTCCTTACATGGATTTTTATCGCTTCAACTGGTACCTCTGGATATTTTTCAGTTATTTTGGCACAAATTGTATTAACAGTTTTCTTTTCTTTCGACATAAAATCACAATCATTCAAATCCATAAATATTAGTTAAAATTGTGACACTTTATTTAATCAGTCATCGGATTGTAAAATAAGGCTTTCTCGAGATAGTGTTTCTATCCATTCCTCAGATTTTGATGTAGACGCAGGCAGGGGCGGATCCAAGGGGGGGGCTAGGGGGCTCAAGCCCCCCCCCCAAAGGTATCTAGGTCCACCCCCGACATTGTAATTTTTGAGACCTTTTTTTTAGCCCTATGGATTTGAGGCCCGTAGAGGCTATAAAGACTACCCAATGGCCGACTCAAGCCCCCCCCCCAAACGAAAATCCACTGAATGCAAGCCCTCTGAACCAAAATTCACCCAATCTAAGCCCCCCCCCCCCAAATCAAAATCCGCTCAAGCCCCTCCCAAACCAAAATCCTGGATCCGCCCCTGGATGCAGGCAGACACATTAGCGATGTAAGTGTTCCCATGGTAGCATCGAATTTTATTCTGCGGTGACCTTCTGTAAATGAAGACTGATCGGTATCACTTTCGAATGAAATATTACCATATTTAAGATCACAATCACCTTCAATCAGAGCCAGTGGTTCAGAAATATGAGGTAATATCTGAGAGAAAAAATTCTCTTAACAATCTTGATTCAGGCGAACTGTCAAAATGTATTTTACTTTGAAACTCTGGAGTTCGGAGTATGGACCAAACACGGATCGAACTGTTTTCATAGATCCTTTCTTGAAATGAAGTAGCTGCTTTGATCTACCAACTTGCATTTTTTCACAGCATTCATACATCTGTCTCAACATTCTTTCTAGATTATCATGGTGAACACCATATCCACATGCTAACGGCTTGTTGTCAGACTGCATTCTACTGCTCATAATGTCGAATAAGTCGTTGAAAAGCTGGAAAAAAATTGGCATCGAGTTCTTCTTCTGGCATGAAATAGCGTATTGCTTGTGCTGTGGTGTTAGAAAACAATTACAATGCCAAAGTACCCTCTGGCGCTCTCTTACTTTAACTGACAAGTCAAACTGTGTAAGCTTGGGGCACATTTTCATTTCATCATTATCTAAATCAATTGATTTTCGAACCATCTTCTGCCACAAAATGTTGCGAACAAACAGTTGCTGTTATTGTACTGAAATCATTCTTACTATAGCATTTTTGAATCCATATTTTCGTAAGCTGTAGGCCCATGGAAAGGAATGATAAGTGATACCTGTACCTTTTGTTTTTTCTGTTTTAAGTTGTACAGCCAGCGACAGCACATCAGGGTGCTAATGACCCCGCTGTCGACGCGCCCTAAAACAACAGCAACAACAACAACAGCACATCCACCCGTGTTAATACATTTTGCAGCAAGTTATAAAGAAAATCAGGATCAAAACACAGCACGCGCCCATATACTTAAATGCTCCGGCAACACACAGTGCTCCTATGGAGATGTCATGCGCAGAGCAAGAAATTTGAGCTCGGTCTGCGCATGCTAATCCCCCCCCCCCTGGCATTAAGGGTACTGTTGATGCGTGTTATGTCTGAACAATACGAACTGTTTAAGACCACGCCTATAACACATCCATGTGGGACGACGGCTACGATCAGTTTAAAAATTTACACACTGTCTTCTGTAACGGTTCGTAATATCTGCTGAACCAAATAGTTGCAAAATAGTTTGGTGTGTGAAAACTGCAGTCACAAAGCCAAGACCAAATCATCAGAAATTGTTACTAGTTTCAAAGGACTGAAATTCTAATGTCTGACGATGTAGCGTAAGCTTAGTGACTGCAGCTGCCACACGTCACAGTACTGAATTTGATTTTATTATATCTGATCTTTGTAAACATTTTGTCTGCGAGTAGTTATTACATTTGTAAGTTTTCAGTAATTAAATGAGTAGTTATTATCACTGAGTACTTTATTATAATAGGGAACGAGAAAGTATGCTAAGTTTTAATTCAACAGGACACTGGGAAGTTAGCGAAACATCGGTTGCAAGATTTTCAAAATACAAGAGACAGGTGAAACTAATATAAATGTGGTAAATGTAGGAATTCTGTCTACGAAAGATTCATAGTTGGAAAGGCCAGAGTTTGTTATCGTCGGTTTTTCTGAAGTAAAACTAACAAACAATTTTATAGTCATACCCGCGTTGAAACTTTTCATAGAATACAACTTGCTAAAATAACTCAAGAGTCTTTTTCTATTACTGTGAAACCTTACAGATTTCGGAATCATATTAAAATATCAAAATACTCCATTTTCCCTTCCCTCAACTCTTCAAAGAGGAATGAGTTATTGATACAAACAATTTTAAAGATTTTAAAAACCGACAGTTGAAGCCGACGTTACACTACTATTCTTATGTAACAACAATTTTAAACAATTAAATGAGTACAAAAATATTACAAGTAAGTTGCAATGGTGTTAAACCCATCTACTAAAAATTGAACCAAATTTCAGAAATCGTAACGAAAGTCAATATTTTTCATACGCGACCCAAAGATCCAGTCTGTATTGAGTTATATCATAGAACTGGAAAAGAGCGGAAAATGCACCAAATAACAACAACATTAATTTTTTTCAGAACTGAAATGTGTTCTGTAATTCTATTATTCGCGGGGCAGAGTGGAAATGAAATATTAAACAAAAGTGAATAATATTTTAGTGTGAAAAAATTGTATTATGTGCACTACATGGGGTATATTTGTCCACATAATAAAAAACGTTTATTCAGAGCAGTACGCAATACTCAACATTTATAAAAGGACATGGTGCCATACAGCTGCAAAGTGTCAGACATTCTGATGGATAACTGCTTTTAGTTCAACATTAACCTTGCCCATCATTCATTGAGCAAGTCTGTAAGTGACAGATACAAATGGAGTTCGTAATTTTGATCCGAGCGATAAGTAATAATTTGTGTTGCTTGACGTTATTTAGCGAAATCATTAGGTTTAAGTTATCTTTTTTCATGTCATTATTTGTCTGTTACGATGTTTTACTTTCTCAGCGTATGGAACTGTGAAAATGTATTCTGTTCATTTAGAATTGTTATGTTCGTCTTCCATTTGATTACTTATGCTATTATGTCATTATATGTACTAATGCGATGGCCATAATTCTTGCAATTGCTAGAAATAAACGTTCTCGACATTATCAGTCTGATTTTTCTGTTTGGATTCTAGAAACTTTAATTCAGTATCATTTTACAATAACTTTCACTTCACAAGCTAACAAATTTTTACCAGGAAACTTACAAATGAAAAAAGTTAATAACTAAGGAAATATAATAAATAAAAAGGAATGTGGATATAATTGCTTTGTTGCAATTGGTAACAACCAGCCAAAGCAAAGATTTTGACAGTAAACCACGGGAGCATGTGCTTTATCACAATAAATTTTTTTAATAATAACATACTATTGTAATTATTTTCATTTTTCTTAGTTTTGCTCTTATCATTAGATTTTCAATTTTGTTGTTTGTGATTAGTGTAGACTAGAATTTCAGTATTACCTATAATACTGTATTCTTGTAGAGTTAATACTTTTCACGAGACACGCGAAAACATTTATTTTAACTTTACGAGGGAATAATATGTAGGAAATACTTTGAAAGGTGCTGGTTTTACTTTTTGTTAATAACAAATGTTATGTTGACAGATATTTATCTATTCTAAGCAGAAATATGTTGAATAAATACGCAATGAACACCTCTTTTCCTCTTTTACTTTTTGACATTTGGAAGAGAGACCTTATACCGATTACACTACAATTTCTTAAGACGCTCCATATCATAATTTTTTTCATAAATGTTCTATAAACAGATTTACGCTACCCTTATGTACACATTAATAACTGTGTAGAAGGAAGACACGAGTAACGTGGAAAAAAACCGGGATCAGTTCAAACAGATAACGATAAAGGATAACGATGGGGAAGAAGTTGCGGAGGATACTACAAAGGCGGAAATTAGCAACTGGTATGCTGGACGTAGGAGACCACGTTGATAATATAGTAGTCTATCTCAACCAAGGCATTTAATAGATTGAACCGAAGTGTAGTGATTGATAAAATCTTCTGAGTGAATCAATGTGATTTCCTGGGTCAAGGAATTTCTTCACGAATGTAAGAAGCGATATCCAAGAGATGATGGAGGAAACAGCAGTGCCACAGGGTAGTTTACTGGGACCAGTGCTGTACATTGTTTTAGTGAATGATTGTATTGCATCTTTACAATCAGTTGTTGGCCGATGACGTTGTGTTCTTCAGGGATATTAAAACGAGAGATTGTAAACAGCAAAAGGGCAATCTTGACAGGAGGCATGAAAATAAATGCATCATGTATTAGGTGAATAAAAACAAAACATAATTTGTATGATTAAAATGTGAAGGAAATATCGCTTGTTGAAGTCAAAAGCCAAATATCTTTGCGTACCATTTGATAATCAACTCGAACTGACAACACATTTGTCAGGTACTAAGCAGAGGTTTCAAATTCTATTTCTAACGGAGAGAGTCGTAAGGTGACGTACCAAAGAGGGGAAGGAACTGGGATACAAAACCTTGAAGATGTCCTTGGTTGAGTATGTTTGTATGGTATGGGACGCACATTTACAAGTGACAGAAACGGGATATGGAGAAGGTACAAAGGACAACAACAAGATTTTTTTTGCATATATTACCGCAAAACGTAATCAGTAACTGGTATGTTTCAGGAGATGGGTTCGGAGACAGAACGAGCAGGAGAGTGACTTGTGTGCTGGGAGTGTAGGCCAAGATGCATATTGGTAAAAGTATTAGGAGAGGAGATAACCACAAGGAGAATATAGCACTTGATTTCAGGCGTAAGATAGTGCAAAAATATTTTACTTTGTGTAAAAGAGTCACAAATTGAATACTTCCATAATGGGAACGAAAACTTAACACCATAACTGAGAAAAGCAAGTTGCAGGTGAATAATTAAATCTGCTTCAAAGTTTTAAGTACTTCGCACATATACTTTAAGAGATGTATTATTAAAACAATCTTTCTATAAGTGTTTACTAATAGCATCAAACAATCTGTCTCCATGCATAGAGGGTGAGCGGTTACCGCTCTGGCCTCGCATTCGGGAGGATGCTGGTTCGAATCCCAGTCCGGGCATCTAGATTTGGATTTTCCATGGTTTCCCCAAATCACTCCAGGCGAATGCCGGGACGCTTCCTTCAAAAGGTTATGGCCGAATTCTTTCTCGTTCCTTGTTACCAGTCCCATCCCGCCTCTAATGACCTCAACGTCGACCAGGCTAAAGCCATAAGAAATAAAGTTTACATTAAATTACAGTGATTAATTAAATCTCCCGTTAACTTTAGAGCTTTTATTCACCAACGGACTTGGATAATGCAAGTTTAAAAAAATTTTGAACATTAATAACTTAAAATATTTAATTTTGCAGTCATTCCATACAAAGGAAGACCCAAATTAATCGTTTTAAGTTTAATAGAAAAATAGTGTTATTTTAAAATTAAAGTTGTCAGTCGAATAACGAGATTGATATTGATGTCACAATTTCGATAGTTTGTAAATGACATGATTGCCATTAGGTTTAACAGCTTAATGGCTGTGCGTTGTATGAATCATAAATTGGGGCTAGATTTTCTTAGCACTGCCTCTATCATGTTTCCATATTTGCACTGTTCATACTTGTTTCAGGGAGAGTGAAAGAATTGTTTTTTGCTTCTTTGCCATTGTGGAGCAGTAAATATTCCGTTATTATTATTAGTATAATCAAAGCGTTATCTCAATTGCACTTGAATTCATATTGTCAATTCTTTTCTCTCAACAACATACGATTATGAGGAGATAAACGAGAGAATCGATGCAATTTGATTGAGTGGTGGTGAAGAAGCGTTGTTTGAGTAGTAGTATTGTTTACGTTAATTGACCACTATCCTATCTTGAAAAATAGTACTTTTTGACAGGCTGTTAGAATATAGCTAGAGTTTATTTTAAAAAAAGAAATATCAATTACATATTCTGTGGTTGTATTGTACTTGGTATGCCATTAACAATAGAAGTTCGGGACTGTTTAAGGTAATGAGGGAGAAATACCAATAATCCTCGATTTCAATTCGTACCATGAGAAATATTGTCTACGAACTCGCAATGGAATTTACAGCAGATACTGTATGTTGTGATCACATCGTGACCATTAAAACATTCTTCCATGGTGATCAATTATTATATGGATAAGTTTTTATCCACGCTTTTATTTTCTATGTTTTAGTGTAAACTGAGACAATATGTTAAGATTACGACTTATTCAGCTGAAGTTCCGATTCTATTTGATTTATTCGAAAAGGGATTTAGCATCCACTAAAAAAAAAAATGTTTGTTTCTTTCGGAACTGAATATAAAGCAGAAATTCTTAGTTCGCTCTTTTTTGAAACAGGCATGTTCGAAAAAATTGTCATATATGCTTACTGTTGAAAGTTTTCTGATTACACTCTTGTCAACATCAGCATCTGAGTGTCGTTCCATAAAATGAACCAAGTTTGTCTCTATAAGGATTTGTAAGGTTTCAGATAAATAGGGTTTGATTTGCAAGAATTTCACTATCTTTACATTATTTTCATAGGTGTTAATGAGAGGAAGAGAAGGATTATTTTTGTTACCGCCAGTTAACGTTTCTATCCTCATCATGAGGACTATTTTCAGATAAAGCTGTCCTCTAAAGTTTTAAAAATAGAAATGATTCAATAGCTTTCATTCCATTATTGATCGTTTCATGATAAATTGCGTAGTTCTTGCGATCACTTTTTACGTACAGTGTGCTTCACACAACGGCATCGATTTCCATTTTTTATGGCAGTAGCAATTAGCGCTGATGAGCACTTTCTTTTTGTGAATGGAATGTGCACTAACACGCCCAGAATGTAGGTCATCAGTCTGGCTATTGCGTTTCATTAAAGCTTCTATCGCATCGCTATCTGACGCCTACCGACACAAACATCATTAATACGTGGCAAGAATAGTTCCTAAGCAACTAGTGTTGTAAAAGCTACATGCACGCGATCTGGTCATATGTACAACATTGGACATATCTTCTACGATATGCAATCTTGATGTTTCTCTGATATTTTTAGCATGTTGCCACCACTGCACGTACTTTGATTGAACTAACGCTTGCCTGATGTTGTTTCAGTAGGACAAATGCTGTGACAGTATTTTTCTCAAAGCACTTCTGAATATTTATTTCATATATACCTAACAACAGAAATATGATATTTTGAATTTTTTGATACAAAAAATGATGAATTTAATGTAACATATAAACGTTGAGATGTAGCTCTGCACGTTAAATTTCCTTTTATTATTTAAGAAAGTGATAACATTTTACCAAGGGAAATAAACTAAGTGAAAAGCAACATAAAAACAAATAGCTGATTGATATTTTTGGAAACATTACAATTCACTCGGTTAGTGCTAATAGTCAGAACATGCCGTAGAACGAACTTAGCCACGAAATAATGATACAGGGGAAAATATGTAAGGACATATTGTTTGGAAGAAAATTAAAGGCCACAGAAAAATTCTTACAATGTAATGGAGGATTGCAGGATATTTTTTCAGAGGAGACTTAGAATTACTGGACTGATGAATCGAGAATGAAATAAAAATTTGCACCATGACAAAGAGGTACATTGATACCGTTGCGTTCTGCTCGCAGAAAATGGAAGCATCTATGTATTCTCGTGCAAAAAGAAGGTAGTCCGTAAATTTATAACTCTGCCTGATCCGCCAACCTGGGGGATGACCATATATGGCAACATATTGATTACCCATTAATATTAATGCTTTCATTCACCACAATCATTACATATTCGCTTTTTCTTTCGCTACAAAAGCAGAAACTGCCCTTTCAACGTACTGGTTAATATATGGCTTCCCGGCAACGACGTTTGCGCATTTGAATTTCCTATTTCCGGTATATGCTTAATTTATTTTAATCTTTCAGAGTCAATAAACGATTTATTTGAAATATATTTCCATCAGAGTTCATGAATAAGTTATCAGTTAAGGAATAAAATGATTAAATTATATAACTGCAGCTTTGAAAACGCATAGCTAAAGGTGTAATAAACACATATAAACATCAAAACATTACTTCCTGTGATATTGGAAAATCATGACACCGACCTAACGTGGTAGTAAGGAAACTAAATGTTAAACGAGATTTATGGTTGCATTAGGAATAAATGAAATTAAAATCGGTTATAGAACCATTTAAGGCTAAAATGGATGTTAAAATAATGAATACCGGTAGTTAATGTGCCAAACGTAAGATTTGGTACTCCAGAACTTGTCCTTACCTGACGGTAGTGCAGATTTGATAATGTGATGGAGATACAGGATGTCTGAAAGTTCGGTGCGTAGAAATGGGATCGCCTTCATCTCCGATCAAATTCGACAACACTGTGTTCTCTTACGAGGAACCGCAATACTGTGACCAAAAATAAAAGAATATCACGAGATGCAGTTACGTGGAAGTGCAAAGCTTCTACAGTCCAACATGCTGGCGTCTGATTAAACAGAAGTAGCACATTTCCTTGTCAAAAAATTTGAATTGCAGTAAGTGACGAAATAACTGTTTCTAACCGCTCCTCAACTGTTGCCAGGTGAAACGTAAGTTTCAAAAAGATTTTCTTCTGGAATTTTTTTTTAGACATAGTTAACGTAGACATAACAAGTCTCCCAGTTTAGGTTGGAAATAAACATAGTTGCATTTTTAATAGTTAGAAGGAATAACTATTTTGGAATCAGAATAGGTCTGTGTTATAATGAAAGGTATGAACTAATTCACGCATTTACAAAGCTATGGCTGACTGATTACGCTTTGTCTTTGGCAGCAATATTTTCCTATATTTTTGACACCTCACTATGTTCTAAGTTCCCTCCTATCCTCTTCTTCTGCAGACAGCTATGCCCCCTTTATGGTTTTATGTCTCTGTGACGTTGAGGTTATTAGTGATGGGAGAGAATTGTAAGGAACGGGTAAAAAAAAAAAAATTGTCATTAAAAAATCATCTCGGGGTTCGCCTGGAGTGATTTCCAGAAACCATGGAAAATTGAAAAACTGGTTTGCTTGAAAGACAATTTTAACTGGCATCCTCCGGAATGCAAGGCATGATTTTTTCTTCTTATCGCTTTACACCGCGTCGACGTCGAGGTAATTAGAAGAGCGATGGTACTGGGGACAAGGAACGGTAAGGAAGTGGACCATGGTGTTTTCTTTAAGGAAGCATCCTGGCATTCGACTGGAAATCATGAAAAACCATGAAAGACCCAACTCTGGATTTCCGGATGGGGACTCGAATCGGTGTCCTCCCGAATGCGAGTCCAGAGGAAGCAAGCTTGCGCTTTACTACTGTCGGTGGCAGTTAAACCTTTACAGGAGCAGGACCAATACAACGTTTTTCTCACAATGTAGCAAAGTAGGCTGGTCTCGTACATTCAAAATCTCTTTAAATGAACGTCAGGCCTGCATATATATTCTCGACATGAACCAGAAGGATACATTCAACAATGCTTTATTGACTGCTAAGCACTGTAGAGATCATGAAAATAAGTTAAGCTCTATAGCGATAACTTTCTTCTCAGACAGGCTTTCTCTCATGCTAACTAGGAGGACTGTCAGACATTACATGCTTCCTTCAAAAGGCCATGGACGAATTCATTCCAATTCCTTGCCCCCCATCCTTTCCCGTCTCTAAAGACCTCGCTGTTAAGAGACGTTAAGCAGTTAAAAAAAAAAGACATTACAATCATGGATTTTGAGGATTTTATAAATATGTTCTAGGGTAGAATACCATTAATTAAAATTTCTTTAATCGATTTTATGGAAGTGCCGTAGTTTCAGAAATATCACGACTTTTCACATGAGCTCACATACAACATAGTAGCTTGATCAGAGGATCATTTTCTAGGTCCTTAATTTCTTTTTACAAGCCAACCACTAAGGTTACACTGTTTCCAGATTGTTTCAGATTTTCTCCAGTCGTACTATGGTAGTTAAAGAATTTCCCACGAAAAATGTTTGAGGCATGAAATGACACGCGTGAGCATATGAGTTTGACAGATTCACTTCTTACATTTTTATAATTGTTTTGACAAATAATTAAAAACAATGAAATGTGTTTGGCACCAGTTTAAGGATAAAGAAATATTACATTAATACTGAAATAAAATTGGATTTATTACTATAGAAGCAACGGAACAAAGGTGCCGGATGCAAACACTTTTTTACATCGTGACAGTCGAGTATGTTCCGCTGGCTAAGTTATTGTTGGTTAGTACGTAAGCTACGTGAAAACATTGGGATGCGATATCTCTGAAACTAAAGCTTGTCACTTAAAATCATGCCGATAACGAAGTCGGAATTTTGTGTTTTGCACTGATTTATGAGGATTTAAATGTTTTTCCGGTCGCCAAGTGATTTATACTTTAACTAAAGTATGTAACTAACTTCCTTAAACTTCTCAGCAACTGCTAGCGACGTCGGAAATGAACTTTTTATTCAACACTTCAAATGAACATTCAAAAACTTTACATCAGACATCATCCCAAAGTTTAAGGCACATTACAATAAAGAAATGACTATGCGTTTGTCTTAGCACTGTTTCGAGCGAGACAGCTGGTTGCGATTATCGGGAGATTATGCAGGCATCATAGAATGATCTGGAAGACAACGATGACGCCGGAAGACTAACAATTACTTTAGCAATACACAACAATATAAACTTTTCAGAATTATTTGAAAGTGTTCCCTATTGCTCTTGAAATGTGAAGTTTGTGTTCAGTATGACAACCGTACCTTATTTTGTGAAATGGACCGTTACGAGTAGCAGATTAGGAGCTGTCTAAGCATTCAGATAGGTGAAAGCGCCTAAAAATCGCAATCAAGAAACGGTAAGTCACGACCGGAATTTCATACTTTCCCAGACCGTTGTGGTGGCAGTTTAACGCTCGCAGCTACGTTGGCGGGTTATAACAACAGTATTTGATTGCCATGATCACAGTGCAGGCAGAAGCTCTGCTATCACGTCCCGTACTTTGGGATAGAGTGCCAGCCACTTAGCTGCTGTTGTCAGGTGTGTCAACTGTGCTCTGCGACCGTTGTCATCTTACAGGTGCCAACACACACCTGCCACAACAACTGCATTGCCACTGTACTATGTATGCTCTATGGTTGTATGCTGAAAGTGGTACTTCGTTTAGTGTTTTTAAACTACATTAAAAAAAGTATCAGCTATTTTTTTACCAGCTCTCTACAACTCATTTACAGTTAAGTTATAAAACAAGGGCACCTCATTTTCTGTTAAACATTTACAGTAACAACGAAGGGCACCGATCCAGGTAGAATAGGGATAGCGTTAGTGCTTCGCGTTGCATAGGTCGACGGTTCGAGTCTAGCCTCGGGTGTGCGTGGTTTTAATTAATTGTAATGTTCGTCTAGTGTTGTCTGTAGTTTTAAAACAAAATACAAGCTTTTAAAATACTATACAGTTGTTACTAGCTGAATCATCATGAAACCGGGTGTCATTTAGAAATAAAAAATGCTTAAATTTTCTGATGTGCTAGCAGAATTTAAGCCTGCTATTATAGTAAAGAAGAACGTGATGCGGAAATATATTCAAGAGTATTTAAGACGATCTGATTTATTTGTAATAAATCTCATCGTTTGAATAACAACTTTAATAAAGTCAAATTATTGAACGTTGTTTAGTTTCAATAACTTTCATAAGATTTTGCAAACTGTGATTAATGGATGAATGAATAAGTAATCAGTTCTTCTTCTCTTCAGTATCGGCCCTCTAAAGACCACGAAAAGGAATCCCGTGCATTCATTTCGATGCTTCTTTTCTTGACTTCCAATAGTTCTTCATCCTCTCACTTTGCTGTTTGCTCCTTTCTTCTGTCCATATGTTACGACATTTCCTCTTCTCCTTCTCCTGGAAACCTTTGAAATTTTGGATCAATCTCCTAAAAGTTGCTCTATCTTGTATTAAATCTTCTGTTATTCCAATCACAATCATTTCTTTCTTTATTTGTTAAAAAAAACGGCCTACTTAGATTTGGACCTAATGCAATTGGAAATCCGTATTTTCATGACCTTAATAAGTATTAAAAACTGTATTAACAGTAAGTATTTTCATTGATTGTAGTTTAAATACAGCACATGTTTGATTTTAGGTAACGTCGCTCTCTGGTAGACCTAGTTAGAAAAATGGTAAAAAAATTTGCAACTTTGACATCAATTTTCAAGTAATTAAAATTGCAGAAACATCGTTGTTTAACGAGGTATACCTCTTACTCCAGGATAGAAAAAAATATTTTGCCAAGCCGATTCATTTCTATGAAATTCCAGCCTAACAAAATTTCTAGTTCGATATTCGATATAGCGTCAAAGAAACGCATAACATGTGCAAATTTAATGTCTCAAACTTTTTACGTTTAAATTCCAGAGACTCGAAAACCAGTGACAGAGCGACAGGTAGCCCGATGAATAAGGAATCGAAAAAATGAAAAAATGCGCTCTATTCAGAAAACTATTGTTGTTTGATCTGTACGTGTGATTTCCTCTCACATCAGAATGGCTTCGAACTTTACAATTTCAATATATAAAATAGTAATATTGGTGCATGGTTAAAAAAAATCATCATAATGGATACTGTGGGAAGCTTTGTGATTAATTATACAAAATCTATAATTACTCTTTACTCCAGAAACCATTGCAATTCAATGGTATTTGAATCCTTATTTTAAAAACCACTCTTCTACTAACCCAGATGTAATTTTCGTTGTCCTATGTGAATTGTCTTTCAGTGTTTATTGGAAGCTTCCTTCACTTTGTGTTGCCGCACTGCTCCGTTTCGTTAGTAGTTGGCTTAACTTCGCTATCACATTATTTCAGAACCGAGCGTGGTGGGTGAGTGGTAACGATCTGACCTAGCATTCGAGAGGACGCGGTTTCGAATCCCGTTCCAAACATCCATATTTGGGTGAATGCGGTAATGGTTCCTTCAAAAGGCCATGGCCGAATTCCTACCGATTCGAAGTCTCCAATCCTTTTCCGCCTCCAATGACCGTCGACGTGGCATAAAGCAAGAAACAGTACGAAAAGTGCCTCTCTACCGAAGAGCATATTGTCACATGATAGAGAATGGAATGGTACGTTCATACTTTTTATTTTTATACTGTGGTAGCAGTATAACCAGTCAGCGTTGGTGATACAGAAATTGAGATGAATTAATGCTACGAGAAATGATTCTGAAGGAAACGTTAAACTGAAACCAGTCCACTTAGGCGTGTCGTGAGGTCATGAACCCAGTAGCCCTTGCCGGCACATAGACCACTCGGAGTATGCTCCCCACCATGTCAGGGTGTGGAAAGTGCTTTGAACCAGTCCAGTGGTCATCTTAACGGGGGACCGTTCAAAGTCACAAACCAAAAAGTGACAGGAAGAGGTAGGAAGAAACGACGTCAGTCTATGACGTCATTTCTTCTTGTCGAAGGCCCTTTTAGACGGGAGCTGCAATAGGAAATTTACATCTGCAAACGTAGGACTGATTTTGTAATGTTCGCTGAAACATCTCAGTAATACAATCTTAAATGTCAGTTTTATAGTCAATATAAAATCAATTTACCAATTAATTTAAAAAAATCAGGAGATGTTAGATACAGGGAAACAGTCGGCAGAGTACGGTACTTGGTCTGCGATAGGAGCTACACAAAGGCGGATATGAGTTATTTAGAACAAATAAGCTATCTTTTACAGGTTTTATTTATCTTATGGCATTCCACAGTCTTTATCGATCGTGATATAATAGCTAACTGTGCCAAAATTTGCTGGCGTGCAAAAATAAAGTACAAGATTGATAAAGTAAGATAACGTATTTACTACTCGGTGGAAATGAACGAAAGTGCAGAACCATGTTGCCAGAGGTCTTCGATAGATGCAAATAAAGCTGTAAGTCGCATAGTGTAAGGTTTGCGCGACTATAGCGCCCGATATGTCTGGCTTCAACACACAATTCAGTTTAAGAAACGGGACAAAACAGTGTGCGTCGATCAGCAAGCTGTGCAATGTAGTGGTGTTCTTTATTACAACTTGGCCCGGAGACAACATTTGGATGACTTCATATTGGGAAGAATCACCGGGAAGTTGAATATAAGACGGAATGTGAAGTATGATATTGCTCATAACATTATTTTACGTGCATGGTTAGCGTTCCGAACCACAGGCATTGCTGCCCAAAGGAGAGGATGTGGTCAACCTCGGTCAATTACGTTCTGCTACAGGTAAGAAAAAAACCCTCGTCACACAGCGGGTGCGATTATAAGCATATTCAAAAGGATTAGAGGGCACGCAATTTCATGCTCCACAATGGCATGGAGACCACAATGTCCGTGATGCCAAGAACTCGACCGACGGGAAATGGGGTAGTGTGCTCTTCTCAGATGAGATCAGATTCAGTCTGAGTAGTGATTCTGGATGTACCTTCATCTGGCGACAGTTGGGAGCACGTAATATACTCTACATGCTCGTTTTGGTGGGTGAAGTGTTGCAGTGTGGGGAGCCATTATGTTGCATAGGTGTATCGACCTCCAAATCTATGAACGCGGGACACTCATCTGTCAGCGTTGTTGTGGCTCTGTACTCCTTCCCCGTGTGCGTCTTTTCAAAGGTACAGTACATTTGGTCCTGACTTCTGTTTTATGAATGGCAATGCGCGACCACATCGCACAGAGCAGGTGGAGGAACTCTTGAAACCAGAGGAAATTCGACGAACGTACTGTTTTCTCCGTTCCTCCTACTTAAATTCAATCTAACAAGTTTTGGATGCGCTGTGGAGACGTATTGCAGCATGTCCATAACCTCTTTAACCCCGAGGTATCATATATGATACCTCCAGGAATTATTTTTTTCTTGGGCCACTGCACAGCTGAACCTTTTCTGGCCTATCGTATCATCTACAATATACATCGCGCTTGTCACAGCTCATATGTTCGATCTTCTGCTTTTGGCAGCACTGATTGGAAACTTGGGATCCTGCAGCTGTACAACATGGCTCGTCGAAATAAAGGTAAAGAAATATATTTTTTCCGTGAAATAAACATGAAGCAGTAAAGTTGTGTGTGTAATTTTCATGCTTGACTCCCGAGGTAACATATATATATATATATACCATCCATAAAAAATTAATTATTGTTTCAAATTTTTTTTATGGTCATTCATTGTTAGCTAGCATTAACACAAAGTAAATAACACAATACTAGTTCTCTTGCACTTTTATTATGAGCTCGGGACTGAAGAGGATATGAACCAAGAGCCAACCATCACTTGTTAACCAGGCTGGTGGAGGAATGGAACGCACTAACACAAGAACTCGTCACCAAACTTGTGGCTAGCATAGAAGCACGTTGCATAGCATGCAACACTGCCCGTGGTGATCATACACGCTTCTAAAAACCATGTCCCTCCTTTTTGTAATGTCGAGGAGCAATCATGAATCACAATGATTTCAGTATAACTTATTATATAAAAGTGTTTTTTTTTTGTTTTTTTTTTTTTGCTACTCTCATAGAGCTTTTCTTTCAGTTGCTTTGGGTACCATACTGTAGCAGTTCTGTATGGCTCAAGTTAATCGAGTTATGTTCCTTGGCAATGACACAGCATGCGAAAGTTATTTCCGTCCTTAAGTTTAATGTAGTTACAGGTTTATGGGCACCTTGGATAGAGAGACTACTGCTGCTGAGCTAGCTCATAAAAAACCCTTCTTAGAGTCCATCAAAATGCCTTATTGGGCATTCTTGAAAGATATGGTCGATAGTTTCCTCAGGAACAGTGTTATAACCCTGAAACCAGTTCCCACTAATTATGATCCCCGTAATTAACTAAACTTGAGTCTGAGAGAAAGCGAAGTGGTGGATTGTAAATTTGTATATTATGTGTGATGTTTTTGTGGGTGAAAACACTGTAAATGGATTGAATGGCTATTGTAATTGTATAAGCACTATAGTGCATGGCATATTTCTGAACATTGTTGAGATACGACGGTCTGAAAATTTTTATTAATTGTAATAGCACGGTTTTTTATCTACTATCAGGTATTAAATATTCCATCAAGATATAAATTTAGGATTAGATTTAAGTGTCTCTGTTACTCGTACAGTTACAAAAATGTTAGATTTGTGTGACTGTAGGTGAAATCTTCGTAGAAACACACTGCAGCAACCCGCCTTAAACAAAAAATATAACTAATGGTAATGCATTTTACCTAGTACTGCTATTAGATTCTTATCAATTACTTAACGCCAGCTGTTGAGTTTAATGAGATCATCCCAACATCAATCACGTCCGTTGTGTGCATGAAACCTACTGCTTTAGTTTTCTGATATTCCCGTGAAATGACTTGAATGGAATTGTCAGGCAATTAATAACGCGGTACCCGAATCAAGTAATTAATTCATAGCTTTGGAAACGAATTACATTTGCCCATTCGTTATGTATGGCGCATTTTGAGCCAATGGCCACATCGTTTTTGTGTTCATTTGTGAGCCGTTCAGACAGCATAGTACACGTATTTAATGATGAACGAACACAGGTGTGATAAATTAGCAACGTCCATGTTAGGTGCAATGTGAAGCCGAATTACAATATTTGGGACAGACGCTCAATAAATCGTCTCTTATCAAAAACCCATTAGTAGCTGTCAGTGCTGATCTAGCGACCTTTCCGTGGAACTGGTTTATAAATTTATCAGGGTCGTGAACAAAGTTCATTAGTGAGAAAAAAGTCTTAAATTACATTTATCTTATTTTTAATTAGATCTAATAATAATTATTCTTTTTCTTTAGCACCATGTACGTGCAGAGATTACACCATTGTGGGCTTTGAAACAACAAAACATAAAACATCTACTGCTATGAAAAAGAAACTATGTCCTTTGCTTCACCGCATATTTTTATTCAATGATACGCCGAACAGATGATATAATTCGTCTCTCAAATGTCTAACATTGTACTTTCCTTATTAAACTGTGAATAGAAGTGTTTTTTTTTTTTTTAATTGATACATTGTTGCTTTATTTGTAAATTACAAGCACTATTTTTTTTTTAAATAAAGAATTAGTTTTAGAGAAATTCTGTATCTAAGAAAAAAATTGAGAAAAGAAAAGACAAAAGATTGCGGTATCTTTTTTTTTTTTTAATAATTCAACACTTGTAAGGCGTCATCTCCCAAAACGTTTTCTTGCTTCGTGTTTTACAACTTGTCTTTAGAATAGTTAGAGGCGAAAGACAATGGAAAACCTAAATCTGGATGACCGAACGGAGATTCGAACCCGCGTCCATCCGAATATCAGACCAGATTTGTGACAACTAACTTTACATAACTCACTTCACTTGAAATGTGTGTATTGATTATAAAAAAAGTCGCAAAAATTGTCGCTTTTCTTAATTTTTCCAAAACTTTGTCGCAAATGATATAAAACATATTATCATTTAGATGGGTGCCAAAGTTATTCAGACATTCGAGTTGTAATAAGACCTATCATGTCATTATATGCGTAACATGGTTTCTTCATTTGACGTAAGAATTTTTCTGTCTAAAAAGATAAAATTGGCTGCCATGATAGAAATGAAACTATCAGCAAGGAGGTACGTTACATACGACGTAAATTCTTTGCTCTATTGTCGCATGTGCAGGTATGGTAATACCAATAAACAGATACTTCTTTTTTCCCTTAAAATATAAAACTCTCACATCGCTTTCCATCGAAAAAACTGTCTGTTAATAAAATAAGCAAGCCTCGGTACAATAAAACCTCAGATACTTGAAGAAGATAGTGGAGGTTTTGTTTCATTGCATGTTTGTGACATACAAGAGTACAGATTGCCCCAGTCGCTAGAAGATTGAAATTAGATGACTACAAGATGGGCGTTTAACGAGAGGGATTTCGGGTGAGTATTGAAAACTAAGAGACACGATTCCACACTGTGATTCGAAAGAATTCTGTATCCACCAACCAGTAGCCTTAATACAGTTTCAAAAATCTAAACGAGATTATTTGGCGAAATTAATGGAATGTCTCGGAGGCAGATGACTTGGAAAGAAGAAATACTTCTAAAATTGCCACAAAATAGTAAACGTAATTTCATTTATGATACGAGAACTATCGTGTAGAAGAAACGCTGCAATTAAATGCCATCAACAAATTGTATAAAACAGTTTCTGGTAGGCAAATTATTATAAACATTAATACTAGCATCGATTACTTGTCATTGTCTCATAACATGTAAATGTCTCATACATATGTTCATTTATTAGCACAACATCTAAAACAAAAAAACATTAGAAAATAGTATACATCATATGAATCACATATTACAGAGCTAGGAATATATAAGTAAACAGACAATGAGTTGGATATATTTAATAACGAAACTAATCAGATTTGTTGCAAAACGTAGAAGACCAGGAAATAAGAATGTTAATCTTCGCACAATTTGTATCGTTTTACGTAGATACTTCTAAAGAATCATAATAAAGCTTCACAAACCGAATCAAAAGACCAATGAAACAGAAAAAGTCAAAGTTTAATCTTCACTTTTCTACCACGTTATAGTTACAATGCTGTATGGAAACAGAATACGTAATCTTTTTTCTGCGCATAGTGTCAGCCAATCAGGTAATACGAAAATGCTGACTACGGTGTTATGAAAAATTATATTTACCTGATGATATACAAACATTGATGCAACTATTTTAATTGATTAACACTTGAGCTTAAAAAATAATGGAGAATGAAAATGTGCAACGTGCATCAGGATTTCGAACACATGGTCACCCAGTTGTCTCACCCAAATCCTAACGTTATTCGCAACACTCATTAAAATTATTCCTGGCATTATTTGTTAACTACGCTAAAATGTGAGCAATTCACGTAATATGTGAAAGTAACGGCAGTAGCAATGAAAAGCATCTAAACAGCAGGTGATTTTGTTATTATTATTATTAGCACAGTTTGTTAGTGAGCTTACTGTCCTATTTAACAGAACATTTTAATGCCCATAATACTGCCATAAATCTAGTGAAATTTTATACTTTGCAACAGTTTTTGAATTTTACGCTATATTTTAAATTTTTATTTGATTTGTTTAATAGTTAAATTAGTGCTTACTTGTTTCGCTTAGCTGTAAATTAAATAAGGTATATTTCAAATTTTATCTTCTGGTTCATGGAGTATACATTGATAGTAGTAATAATTTTTATCGCGATTGGTCAACTACAAAGTTTAGAATATTTAGTATCAGGACAAGGAAAACAAACTGAGAAGATTGGTTACAGCGAAATTTTAAAAACATTTTGTTAAATCTTGGAATAATCTAAAATAAACGACGATACTGCAATAGTATATAATAGTATAATAATATAAGTTAGCAGCTTTATTTTGTGTCACTTTCAAGAATCGTGAAAAGAAGAAAGTAAACGCGGGCGATTATCATTAAACTCAGCAATTTTATGTTATAGTTACACTATTTTAATTTTATAATTTTATGTAATAGTGTTATGTCCGTTAGTTACATCGGTGCACCGACTTCGTTTCACTGTGAGAAAAATAAGAGAAAATCTATACAAAAACTAACTAGCGAATGGTAGGTAATAGCAAATGAGTTGATCTTTCAACCATAAATGCATGCATGGCTTATGCTGTACCACGTTGGGTTTTTTATTCTCCACATCTGTCTTTGCCTCAGGATGCAATCGTTAAATTTCATCTCATCACGTTTTCATCCCGCAACATTAGATGATTGCTTTCACTGGCTTTGATCTTTTAATGTTGCACGAAACGTTTCTAGCTTTGGAAGATAAAATAAATTTAGATTTTCTCAATCGCTCATGTTACCGGAATAGCTTTTTGTTCGTGAAAGGAGTTTCGTTTTGTAAATCGATTTTAACATACATTAATAAAAACGGCGGACAATTTGGCACATGGACTCCATCGATAGGGGATGTAAATCGTTGTAGTATTGTATCTAAGGACATACGTATGCTTAATACCTTCAGACTTGAGACAAATACGTATTAAGTATGGAAGGATTCCAAGGAAGAAGAAAGAAATCAGGTCCAATACGGGGGACACTTTTGATAACGACGCGTTGCATTGCTGTATGTTATATTCTGGTTTAGCTTTATAGAAACATATTTAACATCATAAATTTTAAATAATTATAAATTTTCAAACATCTAACTAATAGTGATGAGAATATTTTAAACCATGCAACAAAATCCTCTCGGGTGTCCTACTGGATGGTGTTGTAAAACACGACGTTTCGACAGCTGGCTCTGCTGTCTTCATCAGGTTTCTTGTAGCTGTCGCAAGATGACTGTCACCACCTCGACTTCTTCGAAGGCTTTAAGCCGATACTTTTGACCGGGTAGGAAGATAAGGCTAATTGTCCATAACACGATGGCGGTTCTCCTCAGAATTCTGTATATATTTAAGACTTGCTGCATATGTAATAAAGTATCATGTTAGTTGTTATCTTTATATCAGTCCATTTTTGGTTAATAATTATTGTATGTATGGGCCGTTCATTGCGGCTATGCGCATGCTTGTACGCGGTGGCGCAATCTACTTTATCTACCTGTTATTAGCGTGGCCGCATCTTAGCCAGTCGGCGGAAATCATCCATCCAACATGTACTGTGCGTTTTGGACCGGTGGACATATGTAATTAACATGTTTGACAATGTAATAGAAGTTATAAAATTTACATTATAACCATTTACATAAGTGCACATCGAACTGCGATATTACAAGAGTTATTTTGGTTGCTTTCTGAGTATATGTGATTCCACGGGTGAGTATCAGATAATATTGGGTAGCTGATGTTAAGGTTTAGGTGTGATATTTATCATACTATTTATTATTAAACTTAGTTTTTAAAAAATGTTCTTAAAATGTCATATAGGTCCTTCTGAAGAAGACGATCTTATGATCGTCGAAACCGAGGTCAAGGTTAAATAAATCTAATTGCTGCAACTGGTTGGCTATCATTTTCACCTGAATTGTTATAAATTTTGTACTTATATTTCTCATAGGAATGAACCTTCTTAAGAAGATCTGATTTTGAGCTAGCCTGAAAATTCTTGGAATGTCATGAAATAGTTTGATAATATGGTCAACATAGCTTGAACTGTTTCCGTACTAATTCTTGAAATTGTAGGTACTGAACATTCAACTAATTTTAAAGAGGATCGCAGAGTAGCTGTACACACCAAAAAGACATGGTATTTTCCAAATATGTTGTGTCGAAGATGCAGCATTTTTGTAATTTTTTTTATTACTAGGTATGTAGTACATGGAAAGAAGTCTGATTCGTATTTATTTATAAAAAAAATTCTCGCACAATTAAAAAAATAACAGGGGACAACAATAAAAATTCGTGGACATTGCGGGGACGGATAGACATTGTTTCCGGGAGTCTGGGACATCTGCAACCCTACTGTAACAACTTTATGTAACTCATTGCTTATAACATCTACTACATAGGTAGTAAAGAAACATTAATTGATTTAGCTATGAGATGGGCGTACTCCATATCCATCAATTTTCTGATTGATGTTGTGATAAAGTAAATTATTTAAAATTAATGCTGTAAAATCAATAACTAGTTGCTCTGATAACAAAAGTTCTTCCAAACAATCTCCCCAAGATAAGACTGAAATATGTAATGTAGTTTTCAATCATGGGTTTATTATTCACTTCATTTTTAACAGGAAATAGTGGAGAACGTCAGAGTTTCGTAACTACAAATTTTGTTTGCAGGTGTATCAAAGACAGCACTGAGAATTATTTTCTTCGGGAGGGAGAAACAGAAATTAATCGATTCAATTGGACGGAAAACAATTATGTACTACACCACACATTACAACAATATTGCATTACAGTTTATAAATGATGTTTACTTCTTTGACTAATAAGAAAGCAGTATTTTAAGAACTTGAAGTGACTGAAAATTAACTGATAAAAAAAGAAGTTTCAAGTTGTTACAGGAAGTGAATGACATCGGCAACGAACCATAAAAAAAATTATAATTTAAAACAGAGTGGACTCATGTGTCACAAAGGTCACACTGATGGAAAGTATACAGCGCTTATCAGAAACTCTAATAGCCATTGAGACTCATGAGAAAGATAGTGAATAAATAAAATAACCAACGATGGAAATGTGTGACTTGACAGCAACTGCTTGCGAACGTGTTCACCCTCACCGTGTCATGACAACAAAGTTTTCGACAAGCTGAGATGCGCATCTATATGTGTTTCCTTCACTTTATATGTAATTGAAAGTTTGTATGAAGTTCTGAGTTTTAGTTTTAAGAACAATAATAAACTCAGTGCTTATTTATGAAGTTTCTTACTTGTTATAATGAGCTAATTATTAGTTCATCTCTGGTGGTAGCGATAAAACATCAGCATTACGCGATGACTGCAAGAAAAGCTGAAAAGACAGTAAAAAGAAAAGAAAAAAGAAACCGAAAAAAACACCCCTATACGTACAAAATACAATAGTTTTTTACACTTCTTTATTGTCAGTAAAAAAAAAGCAAATAATTTTTTAAAAAATATCCTGTGGACAGTACTTTGCGAAGAGTTGCACTTCTTCCTAAGAACTTCTTTCCTAAAACAATTACTCGTTTGCCTCCTTCTGTTCGGAACAATCAACTCAACAAATACTTCATAATAAACAACCCTACTGTAAGTCTCTTACTCAGATTATTTTGTAGAAGCCATGGATTTTCTAGTTTTATTTAAAGTAATTAATACAAAAGTATTTAATTTACAAATACCACAACAAATTTTTCCACCTTTAAGTTGCAACAATGGTAGCTATGTTTAAATCTTAACTCATTTTTATTTGAAACTAATATGTTATTGGTGCTCCGTATGAAATATAAAATGTTGACTGGAAAGGTTTGTAAGAATATTTCTGAAATTATAATTTTATCGGATTTTATTGTTATGAAGCAGTGGGTGGTTTTAGGTTCTTTGTAACAACATCATATAACAATATACGGGACATTCATTTAGAAAATTGGTTACTGATTTAATTTCGCACAAGTGGTGCGGAACGGCGGTTTTTTTCCCTTTACGATAAGACCCGCTTGGACCACATCCAATTTAAATTCTTCATCTTCTGTTGAAGTTTTTACTTCCATTCAAATATTTCCTCATCATTTCATTACGTTTCTCCCTTCTCTTGTCAGACCACTTCATACCGGAATTCTTTCTTCTGCCATACAAACCTTCCATACTTAATACCTTCTTCCTAAAGATGTCTTTTACGATATTTTCCTCCTCTTTTTTCTTATTTTTTTTCAAATCTTTTCTGACCTCTTGAATCCAGCTTTTTGTTGATTTTTTTTTCACTAAACGTAATTGAAATTTTTTTTGGTAATCTATTCTATAGATATGTACAAAAAAAACAGAAAAATCGGTGACACCTACCTGCTTTTTATTGATAAGCTTTAAATTTTATTTTAGAAACTGTGTCTGTAAGTGTTTCGCGTATTACATTTGTTGATTTAGATATCACTACAATTCACGAATTATTTTATCCGTCTCAACTGATCAAAATCCTTTCTAAAATCTATAAATGTTACTGTTATGTCCTTGGATTTTAGTACTCGAAGACGAATTATGGATTATAAATTAAATATTTCCTTTGAGCAAAATCTACTTTTTCAAAATCTACCGTGATATTTGCTCAATTGCATGTCAAGTGTTATCTCTATTCTGGTCAGCAATTTTGAGAAATCTTTATCTGCAGCTTGCAATAGGGATACTCCTCTTTTTCTCACAGAGGCGGTTTTCCGCGACCACGAAGAAAGAGACTTTTGCGGGTATAATTAAACGTCACAGGGAAAGTGAGTTATGCAGAAGTAATTAAATGCTACAGATTATAGATACTTAACACTCTCAAAAATATCAACGCATCTCTAAAAAATAAAGGCAACTTTATAATTAACCCCACATTCTATGATTATCCATTAATGCTCTACAAAAAACGATCTCACAGACATTTGTTTATTTATATTGCTCAGTGCGTTTCTCTCTAATTAAAGAGACGTGTGTGGAACTCACAAAAATTTAAAGATAAAAAAGTCGTATGTAATTATGTGCGTTAATGAAGCGCTCTGTTCTGCTAAAACCAGCCTTTTACTTTAATAATGCTTTAGTGGAAAGTAAACAGATATTAAAGCCATTGAAGCAATTTTAGAAAAGAGTTTTAACAAACCGTAGAATAAAACAAAAACAAAAACTTCATCAATTGTAGAGTCCACAGAAATTCTAAACGAATCATATGCAAATGTGTTTGGTCAGCTTAAGAAAATGTAAACCATAATAGGATTGTACAAAATGAAATGGAAACTGAAATGTGTAAATGAGTAAGTGATTTTACGGTTAAAATTTCTGTACAGTGATTATTTGTGAAATAAAGGGTTCTACTTTAAAATCAGACCATTCAGATTATTTTCGACAGATGACTTCTTAACTTTTAGTTATAACCAGTTTGTAAGGAAAATCACTTTCACGTATGACTCCAAACAAACTGAAAGGCATGATATTCACCTTACCGAATCTTTTTTTATAATTTCAGAAAAAATTTGACAATTTAATCATTGGTATCTCGTAAATAGATAATAGGAATAAAATTAACCGACTTACCGAAGGAATTTCGCACTAACAAAGTTCACTAAGCCAACGTTATTATAATTACTTAATTTGACATCTATTTTTCTCAGTTTACAGGCACATGTATTGGGTGTAAATGTTGTCATGTTATGCACAATAATCGACGTAACTGAGTTTCCTGTTAACGAGTGACTTCACTGCTCGTGCCTTCTAAGATGATTCATTGTCATATTGTTTTGTGCAATAAATTAGATAAATCATTAAATGATTATTTTAATATACATGTATTAAGTTTTCATTCATTCGTTATTGGGTCTAGTTTCCAGATTCACATTCAATGTTGTTTCAATACTCATTGATATTGATCGCTCCCACTCTCTTCGGAAGATGTATTGAAGAAGAGAAAAGTACGTACAACTCTACATTGACCCTCTTCATTCTACCTTTAGTAAATACCGGTACGATTCCTCGATACATTTATACTGAGAACACAAGCTGGTGAGTGAGCGATAAGGTTCTGGCTTCGTATTTGGGAGGACGTGGGTTCGAATCCCCGTCCGGCCATCCATATTTGGCTTTTCCACGATTTCCTCAAATTACTCCAGGCAAATAGCGAAGTGGTTCCTTCAGAAGGTCATTCCTTACCCCCAGTCATTTCCCTCTTCTAAGACGTCGACAGGAATAATAGCCATAAGCCATGGGTTATTTTATCGGTAGATGAACAGTGTAACTATCTGGCATTTGGCCTCTGCTTCTCGTGCACGGACCTGTTGAAAAGCTTAACCCCCTTTTTTAACATCACATATTATCGTGGAGAATCAGAAAATATCATCTAGGATATATCCTTTCTTTCCGTTACTACCTTAAGTTCGGATTTCATTATGATGTACGAAAGTTATTAAATATGTGACATTAACTTAGTGATTGCTCATAAAGCTACGTGAAAAATTATACATGTAATACGTAATTATTGTACACTAGTATTATCCTATTTCTCGGATGATTATATACATTAAAATACTGTTGAAAAATTGTTTTAAGTATATGAAATATTAACTGAAGTAGTATTTATGAGAAATAATACGTTAATTTTACCTATAAGATTTCCATAATAGTTAACTCGAGTAAAAATCGCATTTTTAAATGCGGATGCAGGAACAACCACGAATGAAATAACATCATACTATCAAGTTTTAGTATCGGCTATAAACACAAAGCATCCGGTGTAGTGTGAGTATCTCTTAAAGTACAGTGAAAATGTTTCCAGTATATCTAAATGTTAACGTTTGAGTTAGTTATTCAATTCATTTTAACATGCTACTTTTTATAGAACTGAAGAAATAAATAACGGAAATAAGAAAACAAAACACATTCGAAAGAGTTCTCGTAGTAGCGTGGCTGCTAGCGCGTAATTGGCGTGGGATTTAAATTCTGCTACTTTTGTACTTTCGCAATATGGCGGTGCTGCATGTAACTCAGTCAAATTATTAGTGTTGACTTCTTATACTGGTTGTACAGAAGTTCGTTGTTGTGACTTGCGACTGTGAATTAATATTTTTTACCCATTTAACCAATTATTAAATTGTACTAAAAATAGTTTGCAAACAAGTGAAATCGCTTATCTTTAGAAGGTAAATGCGCTGCAGTTTCCAGCTTGCATGACTAGCTAGAATGTAACCGTATACTTACTCAATCGATGATTTTAACTTTGTTCTACACGCAACGGCGACTACATATCAGTATCAGAAAACCGCAGCACGCCAATTTCTTTCTCGGAAAATAGCAGTGAAGTTTTGGGAATGCGTTGATCTATCAATTAGTATTGTCTCTATTTCTTATTACAAACATGTCATACAATAATCGTACGACTCTGTATGATAGCGATATATTTTAACCTACCAGTCTTATTTCTTCCCCATTATACGTGTGATGACGTCAAATCATATTTCTTTGCGTATTTAAATTTCTTGCCTCACCACCTTTTCAGAAACAGTTGCAAGATACTAGTCGTTATTTGCAATTATCGTTGGGTAATTTGTTTCTTGTTATTCTGGGCATAATATTTTATTATTCAATGTGGTGAACTGTTTGTCCCGAAAGAAATTCCTCTAACACCTACTTGAAAATTACTTAAATTTTTATTTTAGTCGTATTTCTTTCAAAATTTGAGTTAAATTATTAACCATATGCCTCCATAACTGACTGCAGTCCCTATGTCCATAATCTGCAAATAAAAATTTCCCCTCTAAATCAATTGCTAGTCTGGGGTCATATCTTCCATTCCGTATACTACTTTTAATCCTGCTCCAAATATCTGTCCGAGATTCATCGCCAACAAATACGAAATCTGTCCAAAATGTATCCGACCTTCCTTCATGACTTTGCTCCTGACAATTTTAGCGCTATATGCCGGGTATGAGTGTCAACAGTAAAGCTTCACGAACTCCCTAGATGCTGCAGTTGTCGCCGGGACGATTTCCAGGACTGCTTCAAAAAGTGCAAAGGCTGTTGGGAGCGTATTCTTCAGTCAAATGGGGACTACTTCGACGGGTGCCACCAATCCGATGGCGCAGAATAACACCAGCGAGGAAATATGAAGGAATTTTGAATACGTTTGCGACAGGCCTCGTATATGATGCATCCTCATCGGAGCAGTCTTCTGATAATTCTAAGATACGTCCTTTTTGATGTAATATTCTGATGGCGTTCTATGGCGATTTCCGAATATAAATCTAGTTGCCGTTTTTGTATCTTGCATGTGATGTGCAAAATATTCGGTCCCAACACCCCAAATTCGAGATAGAGCTGCTATAACTCTTGTGTTCCAGGTATCGACAGTGATGAGATTAGCTGAAAAAATATAACCTAGCTCAGTTTTTTTTGATGCGGTGATAGTAAAATGGAGTACTGGTGTACTTGTACCAAATAGTAATTCAACGACAAGCGTTTGAATAGCAGAACGACTTGGCAGTAATTGGACAGTTCTGTTGCAATGTCCACCATCGGACAGATGGACTGCCTTCCGCTTGTTATCTATTAACAAAGAGAACAGAGCTTATCAGTGCGTATGACGGAACATAATGGCCGTCAGCCAAGCCGGGACAGGGCTACTTGCAGATAACGTCATGTTCGTCTCTTGTCTGTCCCTCAAACCACAGGAGCTTTAAGCGCTCTACCTCAAGCAGGCTAAGGGATGTTAGTCCGCTCTTGACGTAACTGTCGGACTACTATCCACTAGTATAAATTCAGACGTAACTGTTGCTTAGAACAAGGTATAAACACTCTGTTTTTAATGGTCCGTTACTGTTAACTGAAGAATGTGTAAACAGAAAATTCATGTATACAGTCTGATCACATTGTGAAAGGATTGTTACATGTCTACAACATGTCTCAACCTGTGGTCCACGCACCACCAGTCGTCCGCGAAGATGACATAGGTTGTCCGCAGGCATTACATTATTATTCATTTGGTTAATAAATACTGAGATTTTTTCATTATGTAATTCACTTTTAATGGATCACTTATAATTTCAGAACTGTGTTTCAGAAAGGATTGAGAACATAATTTTAGATTCATTATATTATATTAGCACAATGCAATATGTACACATAGGTAAAAAAAAAAAATTGTCTCCTGTAGTTAATAATTTTTGACATTTTATTGGTCCTCGGGTTGCAGAAGGCTGAGAAAAGCTGGTATAGATCATTTAAAGCAGTGTTTCCCAACCTTTTTTGGGCCATGTCCCACTTTCAACATTTTTTTGCCCCCCATACATAATTTTTAATAAAAAAATTATTTGTTATTAAAGAAACTGATATAGGATGGTTTTTGAAAGAAAACACTTTAATATTATCATAAAACACAGTAAGTAAAATTTAAAAAACTTATAATGAAATACTAAAATTCAAATTCAAAAGATTTATAATAAACATTTATTATGGCAATTTAGTGTGATCCTTTTAAGAATTTGCTTTTTTGCTATATTTTGTAAACATATCTGGCATTGTGTTTAAATAACCCAAAGAGAAAGCGGTAAAGTCGTATCAAGTCAATTTCTAAATTGCCCCCCTAAAAAAACATAATTGCCCCCCTGTGGGGCGTGGGCCCCACGTTGGGAAACACTGATTTAAAGTGAAAAATCTAGGTTACGTGCGTTCGTTGGTCTTAACACAATTTTCATACTCTGAGATTTAAAATAAGAAGAGAATCAGCAAGCTACAATATAAACTAACATTTATAGTAAATTTTTTGATCAGGAAAATAGAAAAGCGGTAAAGCTATGGGAAAAATATAACGTCTCGACAATTTGCGAAGCGACGAACAGAGCTGAATTATGAATGCGGAGGAAACCATCCCAGTGAAGAGCGATTATAACATAGGTGTTTACGAAAATAGTGATTAAAAGTTTATACGAGTCTTATGTAGATTTAACGCTCTGGATCATAATGCTTGTTCTGAAATCTAGTCGATCTAGTAGTAATCTGTTCTAAAATGAAACAAGGTTACACGAACAAAGATAAACATTTTGCACTTATAAACTAGTGATGATTAAGATATTTCAAATATGTTCCAATAATGAATTAAATTTTTGTCTATTTTTATGGAATATTTTTTAGTCCATGCTTCGTATACCGGTAACCCAAAAGTTCTTGGACATTTTACAGTCTACTTGGAAATAATATAATTAACTAGCTGGTGCCCACGACTGCGTTCGTGTTTGTAAAGAATTTGGATTGAAAGCTACCGACATCTAACCACCCTGATGAGAGACTCGATGTTACTACCACACACAAACACCCGTCATCTGCGCTATGTAGTTCAGGCAGCAAAGTAAAATATAGGGACACACATGTCTTTCGTCGAAATACGAAAATATCCTTGATTGGCCTCTTTGAACCACGATATCTCCCACACCCCCATAGCTACCGACATCTAACCATCATAGTACACGATAGGAGACACGCTACCACTACCACACACAAACACCAACGGTCTATGCTATGTAGTTGTGGCAGCAGAGTGACATATACGGAGACACATGTCTTTGGTCGAAGTACGAAATTACCCTTGATCAGCCACTTTCAACCACCATATCTCCCACACTCGCACAGTTACTGAAATTCGGCCAACGTTGTGATCGCCGGGTGACTCTGTGCTGCTACCACACACAAAGACCAATGATATGTGCTAGGTTTTGGTGGCTGAAAAGAGAAATATAGGAAAACAAACGTCTATTTTTATATATGTATAATACACTCGCATAATGGCGTGTACTACATTTTATTTGAGGCAGCGTGAAAGACATTGTGTATATCGCCGAGCAGGGTGACAGGGAGTGTACAATGTTGCATCCCTGGAATTCCAAAGCTGTAAGGCTGTCACCTTTCCAAATCAGCGAGCATATATGACAAAAGAACACCAGTTTAGTGAATTGAAAGCTTGTTTATGAGTGTGGGATGTGACTTGAACAGCCAGTTAAAAATAAGTTAATATTTCAAAATAATAAAACGGTTGTCACAATTTTCTTTTTATGTAACGACGACGCGGAATGGCCTTGGAGAAGAAGGGGATGCTTCCGAGATGCATGGCAACACAGGTGGAGAGGAGACAATGGGCGGACTGGCCGGATTTGCGAAGACACTGCACTCGAGGACTCGACACGGACAGTTGGAGGAAGAAAGACGGCGGACACAGCGGTCCGCAGGGTGTGAAGTGAAAGTGGTTTTTGTACTCCGGGTAGAGTACCAGTGTTTTTGCGAGTGTGGCCGTTTTGTGGTTTAGGCTGCAGGGTGGATCTAGCAAACAAAAGATGGTAAATGCTCCGAACATGTTTTCTCTTATTGTTCGTGAACACTGCATATCTGAAGGTGTTGATAAAACCCGTTGCGCCCCTTTGAGCTAACACTCTGCTCGAACAATAATTGTACTGAGGCTAGTCGGTGCAGCAACCATAAGAAAAGTACTGTTTCCTTTGTGGGCTCATGTTTCCCGTTTTTGAATAATCAAATTTTTTTGTGATCTTTTGTCTTAATCTTTTGTGGGAATTTTTGTCTGTTGTAAATATACTAATTTTGACATTTTGTTGTAATGTTAGTATCTGGGTAAAATAAATAACTGATTTCAGTGTTTTCAATACAGTATTATTGTATTTCATTTTCAAAGATCTAAAGTCATAGTTTTTGAAAGCACCCATGATTAAAGGGTAACAAAAATTGACAAAATAATAAGTTTCATTAATAAAAATCATAAGAGAAATCATAAAATATCAGAAGGTATTACAATGTGTAAGATTTATTAATATTTGAAATGAATTTTGTGGTAAGTCAACTAGTTAATAGGATTTTTTAATATATTTTCTGTACAAAATTCGTGTAAACTGTGAACATTCCAGTAAAATTTGTTCTGTAAAGTTATGTGATGCCGAAACAGACAAAGCCCCGCTACCGGTTTATAATAATATAGATTACTCTTAAGAATTGCAAGAGCCCCACCCTGCCCTACCGTGGCTACACTCATGCGCCATGTTCTCCTGTCATGTGCCATCCTCTTCATGTCCATGATGTTGTCTGTGGTGCTGTATATCCTCCTTGCTCCCACTCTCCTCTCACAGACTTGTCCCCTCAACAAGTGTCCCATCCAGTTCTTCCTTCTATGTGTCATGTCTTGGAACAGATTCCTCCTCCGACCAACCCTTTCCAGCACTACAATATTACTAACTTTTTCCATAAAGCATATCCTCTCAGTTCTCCTCCAAATCCGCATCTAAAATGATTCTATCGCTTTTCTTCCTCTCGTCTCAGCCCTCTTAAAGTGCCAAACTCCATTCGAAACATTTGCCAATTCTTTTCCTTCACGTCCTGATAGCATCTCAAGTGCTCAGTGGTTGTACTTTCACGATATTTTTATTTCCCTTCCATATAAAGAAACTAGAACGTATAATGTGGATGCAGGAGATACTATGAACGGCATTGCGTAAGAGTAGTGTGAAATCGCAATGTAGAACACTAGAAAACTAGACGGGCCATGGTATGAAGAAATTTAATCCTATTTAGCCTTTTACGAATGGCTATCACACAATGCTAAATCAGTTAATCTAAGTGAAATGTCTGACGTCAATATTAAATTTGCGGCTTTTAGCTTACCACTGTGTGGCTATAATAGCGTGTGGTTCGTCAGCATTAACAATTCAGAGCGCGCGCGGTTGTGAAATAATGCAAATTTATGCCGTTCAGCGGCGGCAGGCAGCGCGCTACAAAGGAATGTTGCAGCGAAATTATATTTGGCGTGATGGACGTCACTGCGTCACTTGCAGCGCCGACTGGTCCTGTCCCAGGTCCGCTGCCGACTGCAGACCCCACCGTATATTTGACAGAGCCGATGAAATGTTGCAACTGCAGTTGCCGCTGGAATAAATTCTTAAGATGCTGAAGTTTCCGCCGGTTACCTGGGGCTCGCAAGTCGTTCTGCGCAACTGGAGCGACGTAGTACATTCAATCTGCGACAGAACTAATTAGTTTTGTACAGCAAACATAGCGAATATGAGTGGGTAAATCCAAAATGTGCATAACTCGTCTTGCCAACCGTTCTCTGTCGTCTATTGCTACGAGTACCATAATAAGGAAATGAAATACTTTTCTAAGCCTATCATACGAGAAGAGAAGAGAAGAGAAGAGAAAAGAGTGTTACTGTTATAGAAACATATTCATCAGTATAAAAAGATCTAGATAATTCAACATATTTTGGGGATAGGAAATAAATAGTCTTCAGCGTGCATTGAAAAGTAATGAAAGAATGTAGGCTAGCTCTGTGAATCAGATGAACAAAATCTTCTCGAGTTTTCCACCGGGAGAGCGCACCCATAACAGGCGAAGATTCGGAGCCAGACTCTGGTTCCATCATCCGGCAGGAACATGGAACCAGATTTTATTTTTCTAAAGCTTTGTATGTATATTTGGATAAGATTTACTATTCTCAGGCTTAAGTATATGTTTCCGGACTTGCTTCCGGGAGGTTCCGGGTTCGATTTCTGAACTGCCCATACGGAATTTGATTCTCAGTTGTATTCTGAAATCACTTTCGGTGCTTTGGTGATTCCTTCACAGATCTCACAGCCGATTTTTCTCACAAATCCTATTCCACAATCTTATACCGGCTCTAACGTGAACTAACGATTAAGCCTCATTTTAAAATAAAGGAAAACCAATAAAAACGATTCAGGACTTAGCCTACATAAGTAACATATCTTCTTCAGAAATTTTCTTCAGAAAACAAATTTACACAATATTATTTCTATCACCCATTATGTCCCTAAAGTATTGATGGAATTCTGATGCCATCAGATTCAATCGATACGTTTTTAGGATAATTACTGGAGACAGAGCAAGTAAGAAAACTCTGGGGTCACCAAATTGTTTCGTAAAACATTCCACAACGTATCTGGAAGCCGTTATCATCATTGGACAGTGTAGTACATAGTAAACGCACCTGACGAGGCGACTCTATTAAGACATTTTTAAATTGAGCTAGTCCTGACTGTAATTTTAATAAAAATACAACTTTGGCGATTAAATTGTTTGTTCATACAGTGTAACGAACGCGTCTTGTGACCGTTAGTTACATTAATAAACTATATGTTTATTTATTTTTAATGGAGAATATTTTAGTTAGCTTGTGGGTGCTAAGCGGTTGGTCAGGAATGTCAGCTGGCCAAGTTCCTAGAACTAGCAGGCGAGTTTTGCTGGGGCGATGCGACGCTGGGAGAGGGGAGTATTGTATTGTGCCAGCCAGGTAGATTTACAGTGACGGAGAGGAATTTCTGTTTTCGTGTGGCACGACGAACGAGAGGAGAGAAGATTCGGTGCCGGCCGCCAAGGACGATCGGTCGATGTGCACCGTCTTTGCTTTAATTGAACTGTGCTGCCTGGAACGGGACATCAGCCACTTTGTTTGAGCGGATGTGCTCAGGCAAAGGATGTTTCGACGTACTTTGCCACACTTGTCCATAGCATAGCAGAAAACTTCATCCAGTGTGTGTGGCTGACATCAAAATTCGGTAATTATATATCGCCATATGAAGGACATTGTACGAGCTACAAGTGAAAGTTCGTAGCATTGCCCAGCTACGACCCTGCAGATAAGAACTCTCATAGCCCGGAGCAAATATTTCTTTCAGAAGTGAACAGTCAAAATGTTGAATTTGTTTACTGTTTAATTTTGTGTATTTTATATAAAATACCCTGGCGCCCGCAAAAGGACAACTGATTAATTTTAACTAATTTTGTTATATATGTCATGTCAGTAATTGAAATAAAACCATTTGTGACTTCTCATATAAAGTATACACGCAAGTTCTACCTTTCATGATAATAAAATAAAATAATAAAATTAATTATATAATTTTAAATCAGGTAATGAGGTCAGAACGTTACAATAGATAACTTAGTATTTGTAGTCTCATGTAGGGTGGCGCCAGCAATAATTAATGTTTTAGGATATTCAATCATTTTATTAAAATGAAAGTGATTAACGTTTCTTATTTTTTTTCTATCTAATGATTTTTGATTTCGATATTATAAAATAAATATTTAATCACTTAATTAATTTATCTTTTCGATGTAAATCTGATCCTTTCCCGAACAGATTGCAACGCGAAACTTACGTGAGATCAAGACAAGAAGTTAAGAAATTCATAAAAAAATTAAATAATAAATTATAATAACATTTTGCAATTTCGTGGTTAAAGGTGGCTGGGCCATCACAACAAAGAAAATAATATATTTTGTGTGTAGTGCTATGGCGACTACTTCAACCTCCCCTGATTACAGAGTTGAAAGACTAAATCGATACGGCAGTCAATATCGAGTGAGATCGTAGGAGTGAAATCCAAACTTATTCGTTAATTTGTCAATATGCAAAACAGTACTTCACAAAAAAGTTGTGATATTGTGTCCTCACGCACAACGTCGAGGTAGTAAAGATTCTGATGAGAGTAACTTATGACTCCAGAAAAAGGTTTTTAACCTTTGCTATATTAAAAAATAATCGACAGCGGCCTGTCCATATCCACTTAAATAAGCATTAGATTAATTTGGAACCTTGTAAAAATTTATTTATCAAATGAAAAATGAATGCTTACTACGGTGGTTTTAGCAAAGATTATTAAAGGTGAGATATAATATAAGCTTGATTATAATTTAAAACCTGTAGAATGGTTAAGATACACTTAAACTTGGCGTTCCCTTGTACAGTAATGTTGGCAGTACTAATGATAGAACGAGGGGAGTCAAATTTAAATTACGCCGTCACCAAATCCAATAATAGGCTTAATGGTAACTCTGGCATAATTGCACGAGGCAGAGGAAACAAGCGACTGAATTTAGGACTGCGGATTGTGTATCTTTGGGCTATACATCTCCTCGATGTCGAGTTCTTTTAAGCCGGGAGCACGTTGGGAGAGCAAGGGACGGAAATGAGTTATTCCATGTCCATTGGAAGAAACCATACCGACATTTACCTGGAGTGATTTCGGTAAACCGTGGAAAACCGAAATCTAATTAGCTCGAATGCCAGGCCCGAGCGTTTCCACTCACTGACCATTCTTGGTGCCAATTATATACTTTTATAAGTATGTAGGACGTATGCTGTCCTCAAAGTGAGAAAAGAAATTGTATTCAAAGAATTTTAAACGTGTATACACCCGTCATATGTGGGTGTCTAAGCACCAAAATTTAGGAACCGAAAGGTATAACGACCATTAACCTCTTGCCCTACGATTTAAGATTCAACAGCGTAGTCCAAAAATGTAAGCAGAAGTGTTGAACCTTCGAGCCATTCCAGGGCTCCAAAATACTGTCTAAAGTTGTACCAATCGCACACGAAAAGATAATTTAATAAAATACAAACGAAAAATTAAAAACCAACCAATGATTCAAACTAAGTGATCTATTAAAGTAAACAACAAACTGTAAAGATTAATAATTGAAATAAATAACGTATAGAAGGTTTATTATCTCGAACTAAATCAATAACATTTATACCAAATTTCTGAATACAAAAATTAATAATCTTCAACCATGTGATTTTTCATGGTGTTCAAACTTGGCCCGCGGGCCAGGCCCGTGATAGTCAGTTTTGCCTCGGTCGCTGTACAACGGGCCAGGCACAGTTTAAGCTCGTAAACCTGACTACGAGCCTCACACGTGGTTGTAGGCCAAGCATTAATTCAAGAATCGGGCCCAACAAAAAATCACAACATGTTAACGTTTTGTAGAACTTCTACACAAATTGAAAAGTAAACAGCTAAAAATATTGTTCACATGAAACATTTAGCACCAATAGTTTTTGCTGTCTTTATTTATTCATAAAATATTTAAATAACCAATAATTAATTACGATTTAAGTTTGTTGGTAATAGAGTAAAACGAAAGTTTGCCAACAAAAGGTGACAGTATGCTAACTGAGACAATTTTAGTGGCAAGCCATGTCTCCAAATTTTTGAGTCGTATGGCTGGAAAATTAGAGGGGAGATACACATTGTTAACTACTTCGGAAGCACGTGAAATACACATCTAAATAAAATTTTCCCATAAAATTTTTTAATACCTGCAGAATGTAATCTCTCTTGATAGATTACAAGAAAAGGACTGTACGGAGGTAGGGGATACCTTAATTTATTGTTTAGTGTTTATTTAATGACAGGTTTTGCTGTTAGTTAATTTAATTAGAAATTTAGTTATAAAAGGAGCACAGGCGGCTGAAATTCACGGCTGTGTCATACGGATGAAACATTAGTTACAATGATTATAGATGGACGAGGATAAAATTCGGTGTGACGACCGTGTCATGCGATGTAGCAGCCAGTGACCACGTGGTGAGTCATCAGAAAGCGATCAGTCAAACCGGGAGGATTGCCGACCATGGCAGCGTAAGGGCTAGTTGAGCTCGAGTAGCTGAGGTCACCTTTTCGAGTCCGGCCTTGGGAATGGGTGGTTTTAATTAAATGTTGAGTCCGTCTTGTGCTGTACATACTATTGTGAATAAAAACACAAGCTATGAATACTTGAAGAACTAACTTACACTTCCAGAGTCCATAATAAAAACGTTGAGAAGTCTGCTAAAATGGCAATAAATGCCAAAAGTCACATTTTATTTAAAAAAAACCAATATCGGGGGTATTGCCTCAGAAATACGCGCGCAGTGTACCATTTGGAACGACCTACAGCTTCGACTAGAAATTAGTCCTTCCCATCCTTCCTCTTCCCATCTTGTGGCATGTTTACTTAGTCCGTTCCCGTTGCCAGAATATCTCTAAACTATTTAAGTTGTTTAGCTGGTGCTAGTTTCCGTTGACCGAATGGCGCAAACTAACGCAGCCTAGAATCGTTCACAAACCCTGCGCGACAGTTGACCACAAATGTAAGCGATGTGCCGGTTTGCCATTTGAAATGCGACTGTAAGTTTTTTTTCAGTTTCTATACGTGTATATATATCTTTCAAGTAATTATGGACACACCACAGGACGGACACGACAAGCACACTAACACACAACACTTAAACACCCATGCCCTCGGCTGGACTCGAACCGGCGACCTTCGGTACGTGGGGCCAGTACTCTACCCCCTACGCTACCGAGGCCGGCGTTGATCAGGCTAAAATTACGGATGAATGTATAAGCGGCACGCCTGCAGTAACTAACACAAGGTATCAATCTGTCGACCGACGGAACAAAAACAAAAATCCAGGAATTAGCCTTTGATAGGATGTGGCAAGTTGTTGATGGTCTGAGGATTATGTGTTAATAACTCCATCTTGCTACCAAAGAATAAAAATGTTATTTATCTATGATAACTGTCAAGTATCTACACGCGGCGCATCGTACAGTTGCAGAACTAATCAATTAGTCTAAAGTACTCGCAACATCAAGAAAAAAATTGATACTGCAACTGGAGTATCAATACAAGGACGACCAAGTAGACGGGACCACTTGGATAACGTGACAGAACAAAAAATATACCAAACCAGTCTAAAATAGATAACTGTAGTGGTGTTTTGGTAGATATATGGGCTGTTGTCAATGTCAGATGTTATTTTTGTTGTTAAACGAAAAAAGATTCTATCGAACTTGGTAAGGGTCATGAAATGCATTAGGTTGAGCTGCCCAAACGGTAGAAAAATTGTGCTCATCTTCAATGGTAAATGAAGGTACACTGTTTAGAATACCTGTGGCATTTGGAGTCTCACAATTGTGTCAAGTAATCATTTAGTCAAAATCGAAGTAGTGACGTAGATACTGTCTGAAGTACCGTTGCAGAAGAGGTTCCCTCGGCGTTGATAGTGACAAGTCACTCATTTGTTTTACATTAAATAGAAACGTCCTATCGGAGTCTTTTCATAGGTTTTAATGGAATTTTTTCCTTCTATTATTTTGCATTTGACCCCATTATGTGTGTCTCGCCGTTGCTCTATCCCTTCCCTCTTTCTGTCAACACAAATACACACTTAAATTAACATTTGACGTGCATATCAGGTATTTAATTCTTCAGTGCATCAAAGAGAATTTTAATTTTGGTATAGCGAAATTGGTCTTCCTCTACCAGTGTACGGTTTAACAACGATATTCAGCCATTTCTCTGCCAATGAAAAAAAAAACTGAATATTTTGTGGTTTCAGAAGAAATATATCCGTTCCAGAAATTTGATTAGTTTGATAGCGTCCTTGAAAAAATATTGATAAATTTAAGAAGCGGATTTTATCAACTTATTACATTACAATCTAGAAAGAAACAGTGTTAAAATTACACTGCTAGGTATTAAATAAAGAATTACGTATTCATCAATATAATTCTTATAATTCTTTGAGTGAAAAAAACATCTGTAAAATCCGCAGCTAATCTACGAACAACTAGAAGCTAAAACACGAACAGCTATATTCATTTTACAAAATTTCATAGTTAATCTCGTGCTATAAAACACATAACGATCCAGCGAGTGTTTGGTTTTGAAATCCTATTCTAATGTGATTTGCGTTGGTTCCTCCTGTGAGGCCCTGCGCGGCTGAACATCATTTTTCTTCATCATACAGTATATTTAATTAGCAACAACTTCTGCTCTGTTTTCGTACGGCTTATGATGGTCGTTTGTCTTGTCAAGAATTCTGGCGTAGGAGTTGCTTGCTATTTACCTTGAAACGCAAACAACGTTTCGATCAATTACCATTAGCGCTGTGCTGATACAACGACTTCGTCCTAAGTAATGTTTAATTAGCGCCGTAATTACCTATGCTTTCCTACCCATTTTGCAAAAGATATTTTCCACATCTGTCAATCGCTTGTCCTCTGTTCTCCTTGCCAGCAAACTGCAATGAGGTGAACTAATATTTAACACACTGAGTGTGTTTATTCAGGCACTCATTGATGATAAAAAAATTCTGAGCTTAGTTTGGTTTAAAGCATACATCCGTCACTCGTTTCGCAATCAGTCTACAGTAACTGACCAATCCTCAGTGTTTTCTGTGATTAAAAAAAAAAAAAAAAAAAGTAAGAAATTTCGTCAACTGATTTATGGTTGTGGTTTCGTATTATATTAGATTTTATTATTCTATTTCAAACTAAATATCTGAATTTGAGCTCTTTTGTTTTTAAACTAATCCCTAACAACCTCACTGAAGCGCAGCGTTTTCAAAGGAAAATTTTCGGTAATATATGTTAAAATCTTACGAATAACACTCCAGATCTCATAACAAGCCAACTGCTTCGTAATAGTTCGTGATAATTTGTTATGAACTCCTCAACTGAGTTTTTGAAGATACAAGTGTCACGGAATGTCTTGGAGAGTAACTTCTTTTTATGGTTAATGCATTTTGGCCTGTAATATCTATCAGTCAGCTTAGTATTTTAGTTTATTATTGCGGTTTTATAGAATTTATTAGTTAGCCGATAAATGTTTTCCCCCGTTCTAAATTTTATTTTCTTTATATTTCGTTTTCAAATTTTTAAGCAGAAGAGAATGTTAAAATATTTACCCAACTGTATAGGTGTTTTTTTTTTGTTGTTTTTTTTGTTTTGTTTTTGTTTTGTTTTTGTTTTTTTTTTGCGCTATAATGGAAAGATTTACTTTACGGCGCCTGAGTACATAGCCGTATAGGCTGTAAAAGATTCATATTCTTATCATACAACGTAATGGGATTTTTTTGAAAAAAAGAAAAAATACACTGAACCATCCTCTAAAATCGTTCACTTTGCAGTTAAATACCTTCAGTACGCTTTCGTTTTGCCGATGCGCCACGTAAAAATTTCTGTGCTTCAGAGCTACAACTGCTATGCCATCTTAACAAACCATTTAAGCACTGTACTAATTGCCTATCTTGTTTCAGACTTGAGACAGCAGTAAAAACTGCACTTTTAATTCTCAATGCTTGAAAGGAATCGATCTCGACAAAAAATTTGAGCCTTATCTTAAAACTATTCGTTGCGTGGTAAGTATGGTCACGCCAGGAATTAGCAGGCCATTGGCTCTGGACACAGTTCACTTGTACAGTGAGTGCGTTTTGTTGCACGATGGTATCAGTTGTTCTCTGGTTACACTGCAGATTTTTCTATATGCCATTCTATTTTATGTTGATAAACAAATTTATAGAATTTCATAAAAACTATGTTTGCATATGGCGTTAAGATTCTATAAAATTTTTGCATTCTTTCATTATTCTTAGTCTGGCAACAGCTTCGCTCTCTTTGGTCGGTAAGGAGAACTTCTCCACTTTCGTGGAACTAAGTTGAGATAGTGAGAATGACTTCGACTACTTTACATGATAGTCTATCTGTACGCATTGTCTGTCCACGTAAGTTATAAAATAATATTGAACTTATGAATTTGTTGCATCTCCAACCACGAATTGTTATGGAATTATCTTTACGTAAGATATGTGGAGGAATGATACAAACTTACTACTAAAGATGTCATTCATCATTGTCAATTATAAGTAGGAATTTTAATCGAAAATTTAAAAGTGTTCGTCGATAACTTTCTACACCTTGTGATAAACTATTTTACTTTTATTACATTTTGGTTGTTGGGAACCCTAAAACTGAAATAATAAAATGGTACTGTGACAAACTTTATGATGTCGGGTTTAGTCTTTAAAAAAATCCTGACCAAACCGAATCCAATTGTTCATTCTAGCAACCCGGTGACCTACCATCAAATGGCTGTTATGAAATGAGTTAATTTAATTTAAATACAAATGTGTATATAAAATCTGATTAATCATTTCAGGTACCAACAAACCCCAAACTCTACCTACATGAGAAAATCAAAATGTCAGATTGCGAAAGTGACCAAGATGGAGTCTTCATATGTAAATCATCAAAAAAAAAAAGAACAAATGCAAAAATTGGAGAATTAGCTGATACACGGGAACAAGCACTAACCCTGAGCTAAGAGAGCTGAGAAGGAAGAAGACGTGCATCCAAGTGTGTATCAAAATATTCTTATCAAACTATAAGAAATTTTCGTTTTTAAAAAAAAAAAAAAAAAAGATTGGTAAAAGGCTATTGTCAGAAATAAACGCATGTAACTGCTGAAATCCTTATAACATGCCCAAGAATGCGTGTACTATAAACAGAACTCTCGTCATCCAAAGGTTTAGACTGCAGAATACTTTTATTTTACTCTCAATAAATGCTACCAAAATATGTCACCGAATCACCGACGCATTTAAAATAGGGAGGATTATACTGAAAACTAACGGTTTGATAATTTAAACCTGAATGTTCCTTCGAATATTATTCAGAATATAAATTTGCTACAAAGGCACGCATTAAATTATTATGGTGCGCAACCTTGAATTAATTGTTTAATTTCATCCAATTTCTACTCCCAAAATCGAAATTATAGAGAAACTGCTCGAAATATTGGTATCAATACTTCATTTTAGCATCTAAATTATAATAATATTTCATCATTTGGTTTTTCAAATAAGATCTAAAATTTGTGGGGGACAAACAAAAACAATGATCAAGATGTTAATTTTACTGTGATTACAGCAAAAATGGAAGAAGGAAGAAATTCCTTGAGGCAAAATTTATTTGGAAAGGAAACATAAATATTACCCACCACTCCCCAAAGTTTAAGCTAGTAGGGCAGCAGCATTAAATAATATCATTCACAAAATAAATAAATAAATAAAAATATCGCGCCAAAAAATGTGTTTGTGAATTATATTTTTATTGCTTCTGCCTTCCTCTCTTCAACCTTGCTGAGTGTATTTTTCCTTTCCATATTACTGCGGTTACAAGTAAATTTTGTTTTATCCTAGCCTACAAATCTCTGCTTGGGGTATCATTTGCATCCTGACAAAGTTATTTGCTCTGTAGATGAGGTCTTAAAAGGTAGAAAGAAAATTTTAGGAAATTCAGTATCTAAAGAATTGAAAGTGAATACCACAGGGTAGCGTATTGGGACCATTGCTAATCATTACTCTAATGAATAATTGTGTTGATGGTTTACCATCAGAAGTTATGTTGTTTGTGGATGATATAATGTTATATAATATGATCAAAATGGTAAAGGTCTTTGAACAGTTGCAGGGTGATCTGAACAGGATATGTAGCTGGGATGGTAAACGTGGGACGAAGATACATGCAAAGAAGAGTCAGATTATTAGGTACAAAGATAAAAAAACTAAAGGTTCATTATGATTATAAGGCGGGGAAAGAACTTCTTGTTGAAGACTTGAAATGTAAATATCTTGGAATTACATTTGATAACAAGCTCTAGTAGGCAGGAAAACATTGGACAGGTAGTTGGGAAAAATTTTAAAATCCTGAACTTGTTGGAGAAAGCGATGATGGGATGTTCCAGAGAAGTAAAGGTACTGGGTTACAAAACATTGGTCAGACCATTGCTTGAATGTGTTGGTGTAATATGGGACCCACATTTTAGGTATCAAATGTAGGAGTTGGTGCAAAGAAGGGCTGCTAGATTTGCCTCTGGAAATCATCGCAGAACACAATCAGTAACCGATATGATAAATGAGCTGTAATGGGATTCATTGGAAGAAAGGAAGAGGGTGAAGAGAGTCATGGGGGTGTACAAGGCGTATATTGGCGATGAGGAGTGGAAAGTATTTCATGGAAGGTAAAAGATGACCATGACCACAAGCTGGCACTCGGTTTCAGGAACAAGGGTGTGGCAAGATTTTCTTTCATAGGTAATGGGGTCAGGGATTGGAATAAGCTACCAAGAGAAATGATAAATAATTGATAAAATACGTTGAAAGGGTTTAACGTTGAAAATTGTAGAGGGCGAAGTTAGGTGGTCACAGGAAAGGGGAAAAAATGGGTGTGCAGGAAAATTGGCACAGGAGCGTGTGCTTCATTGCAATTAAATTTTTTTTTAAAATCATTATTTGCAACATATGATTGTTTATGGAGAACTACTTACATTAAAAAACTACTTTTATGAAATTTTTGTAATTATCAATTTAAAGTGCTACATTAATTTTGGAATTACTCAGTTCTCTTTCAAATGGCTACCAGTACAAGTGCAGAGATTATACTTTGATTCAGTACAATATCTACTAAAAATAATTAGAAATATATTAAGATCACATCTCTAAAATTTGGGAAAGAATAAATTACCGGCCCGCAACGGAGTATACAATAATGGCACATAATTTTTCACAGCAAGATAATTTGGTCATATTGCGTGGTGTTACGCGCTGGAAAGCTTTGCCAAAGCCCTCGTGATTATAAAAGGCACAACTGGCATTAATGCGGCTTTCAAACTGGTGATGTGTTAATGCCAGTTCGAATTTTTGCTTTTAGCCTACATGATTAACGGCGTCAACATACACAAATAGAACATTAACCGAAGAGATAATTAAGAACGAAAAATTATTCTGAAAATTCAAAATTGCACTCAGTATTTAATCTATATTATATCATATCAAAGGCTTTGTTTCGACAGATCTTCATTTTTATATCAACGGTCAGTGTAAAATATTATTAAAAGTGGAATACCTTCTAGGAATGATTTTGACCTTTGAATTTTTGCAGCTCTTTGTATCCTAAGTGATTAGCTCCTTCTTGTGATCGAAGTCTATTATATCGCCATTTTTTTGTTGGAAATGTGGAAAACCACTTAGAAATAGGCACTGGTAAGATATTGTCTTTATTTATGATTGTAGATTTAACTTTTCTTTTGGAACCGAAAATTACACGTCAGCCGTTATCACTATGTCGAGAAATTTTATTGAAATGTTCATTTTTCATTCGAAGCTTCTGAGGAAACTTTGATTGTGTTATAAAATGCACTTATCTTGTTAGTAGCAGTAGAAAATAAAGAACAGAGGCATCTCGCCTAGATAACAGAAACGAGGAAAGCATTGTACCGTCACTGTTTGTGAATTATTATCTTCCGCTTGATCATCTACACTATACCATATAAAAAATGTTAGAATGACTCCACATGAAATTTATTTCAAAACGAATATTAGAAATGTACACTACTGGCGATAGAAATACCAAAACAGCAAAAAATTTGGATTTTTTTTGTCTATTTTTGTCCGCGCATCACGCAAAAGTTGATGGATGGATTTTAACGATTCATATTGGAAGCTTGTTGACATATCGGAGACATCCTTTTCGGATTAGTTATACTGTTACCTACAAAGAGGGTCCATCGCCAAGCTAATCTCGCAGAAGATTTTGAACACATTTCAGAGGAACAGTGATAGGTTAGGTCATAGTTTAATATACAGGATACTTTTTATGTATACTAGTGAAATACTTCTCGATGATACGGAGGCCAATATAGGAAAGTTTGGGATTTTTGTACGTGGCCCGCATCAAGCAAAAATCGACCATTTAAATGAAACTGTAAATAATCACATTAGCGAAAGCTTACGTTTTGTTTTGATGTGACATCAAGACGTTTGAAAATAACAGATTGTCCGTTAATTTAATAATAATTGTGTTCCGTAACAGAAACTATTCATTTAATATTGTATGGCACAAGCCTCTACGCAATCGAAATATCGACCAGAGGCTTTATACATGCTGTGACGATGTGTTTGAAATGAAGGCAGATCGCTTCCAGGAGGAGTACGATATCGCTCTTGTACTTGGCATTTGGAAGGGTAGGGGTTCAAATCCTTGTCTTGCCACGTTGATTGCGGTTTTCGTGGTTTTCTGCAGTAACTCCAGACGAATGCTGGGATGGTTCCTTTGAAAGGTTACGGCCGAAATCCTTTCGTATTATGGCGTTTCAAGAGGTGGTAGAAACAAATGGTGCTAACAAACGTATAAAACATTTGCACACAACATAAGTTAAGAAGGAGACCCAAGAAAGAGGATATCACAGGGCTGTGTCTCTTCTTTTAACAAGCCAGCCCAGAGTGTTTGATGATTAATCTGTGAATTTAACAGCAGAAATTTTAAATTCTGCTCGAAAAATGTTGCAGCAAAAGTTAATTATCACCAGAAAACAAAATGGTATTATAATTGGAATAAAGGAATAAGTATGTAAACATTAGTTTTACGTATTTTAATACTTATAATCGAAGCAGTCTGTTACTTTATTCCGTGATTACAATTAAAAGTCAAGCTATAATTGATCAAAACGAAATGCGCTTTGAAAAAATATGGCTGCAGATCAATAATGGATTGCTAACTGTAAGTTTTCGTGTTATCAAATATGACTTCTATAATACTCCAACTCATAGGTAGCTTGACTGGGATGAAGGATTTTCATCGATGTGAAACTCGTATGCCGTGATATTCGATATTACCATTTGTTGGAAACGAATGTGATGGAGTAGAGCATCGTTTTTCAGGTACTGAGACTAATGCCACAGTGTCAGACTTCCCCCAGCATTGTTCAAAACTGGTTGATTTGGGTGGGAAGGATACTGCGATTGGCTGAAATCAACGTGGAACATTCTTGAATCAGTTATTACTGACTACTTAGTTCGTTTCTAGTCAATTCTGTGCTTCTTGACCTTGCTTCCCACGTAATATAGACAGCTGTGTAGCCTTGACCTGCGCGTATAGAGACAGATGATGAGACCGTCGTCTTTCAGTGAATTGACCGGTCCGAGGCTTAGGCGAGAAAACCCCTTTAGTCTTGTAACGAACGCGTCTTGTGACCGCTAGTTACATTGATAAACTATATGTTTATTTTTTTTTTAAATGGAGAATATTTTAGCTAGCTTGTGGGTGCTAAGCGGCTGGTCAGGAATCCCAGCAGGCTGGTTCCTAGAATTAGCGAGGGGAGAAGACTGTGGGCCTAATGGAGGGGAGATTTGTGCGTGCCAGGTAGACAAACAGGGTGATCTGCAGATTTTTTTTTTTTTTTTTTTATGTGGCACGACGAACGAGAGAAGTTCTATTCGGTGCTGGAGGGTATACGCGATCGGTCGATGTGCACATTAATGGGAATGTCCTGCCTGGAACGGGACATCAGCTATTTTGTTTGAGCAGATGTGCTCAGGCAAAGGCCGTCCTGAGGAACTGTGCCACACTGGTTCATAGCAGAGCTGAAAACTTCATCCAGTGTGTGTGGCCGACATCAAAATTCGGTAATTATATATCGCCATATGAAGGACATTGTGCTAGCTACAAGTGCAAGTTCATATCATTGCCCAGCTACGACCCTGCAGATATGAACTCTCATTGCCCGGAGCAAACAATCATTTGACAAGTGAACACTTCAAATATTGAATATTTCATTGTGTAATTTTGTGTATTTTATGTAAAATACCTTGGCGCCCGCAGAAGGACAGTTGATTGATTTTATTTAATTGTTGTTACTTAAAAATGTCTTATCATTAATTTTAATAAAACACTGATGATTTCTCATACAAAATATTCACTAAAGTTCTACCTTCATGATAAAAATTAATTAGATTAATTACTTTTCATTTAGCTAATGAGGTCAGAACGTTATAGTCTTCATATTTCAAATACGGCTTGACTATCCATTAGAAAGACAGACAGACAGATAAATAAAAAAACTATCAAAAATTCTAAATTTTATGATTTTGGCGCATATATCATCAGTAGTGCAAATTGCGATTACTCTTTTTGAAACAAATTTTATGTACAGACACAAGTTTTCAACAGTTTTATTAAATAGTATGGATATTAGCCACAATCACAACACACATCAATTTTTTTTTTTGTTTTTTTTTTTTACTCTCGATGTTGAGGTCATTCGAGGCGGGGAAGGCGGCAAGGAAGGGGAAGGAATTCGTCGATGACGTTTTGAACGAACCATCCCGGCATTTGCCTTGACTGATTTGGAGGAACCATGAGAAACCGGAATCCGATTGTCTGTGTTACGTCGAGGCGACGAGGGTTAGAAAATTCAGTGGCTAAAGATTTACTCGTGTGCTTCCCTTAACTAATTTTTTACATGCTGGAATAGAGTCACCTGATATAACTGTTATTCGAAAGGCCCCGTACACTGATCGGTTGATAATATTAACTCATATTAACCTCGAGGAAATGGAAGAAGCCTATCGGATCCGTTGATGAAATTACTTGTCGTGATCAAAACTAAAAAGCATCCGAATAACCTTCAGTCTGATGATTTTATCTGTCATTTAGCCTCTGATTTCGCACGTTAAAGTAGGTCTGTCTGTCTCAAATGCTACAGTAAGCACTGTTGCCGTGAAGCGCCGAAGATGCCGGAGATGATTGGAACTTTTTGTGTTTGTTCGCTCTCAGCTGTGAGGGAGATTTCGCCGTCTCCCGAACTTCTCGGCGACGATCCGCAGAGTGGAAGCCGCGGTACCGGTAATGTGTATTTAGTGGAATTAGATCCGACGGGAAATTGAATGCGCCGCGGAGCCAAGTTCCGACGAAAGGCGTCAGATGTCACCTCTGAGCCGATCCACCTCGGCCGGTGTTGTGTCTCAAAACACCTCGGAAATTGCCGCCGGGGCGGAACTCCCTGAGCCGGGGGGGATTTGCATTTATCATCAGCTTAGGTGCGGTAAGTGCGCCATTCAAAATTCACCGGGGCGCATAATTAATGGGTGCGGACGATTCCTTTCGCTCCGCCTAACAGCAGCGCATCGGACATTACGTTGGTACGCAGCCTGGACTTTCTCCATATTATGACGCTTACACAACACAGAGGACAAAACACATTGTCGCAATACAGTAGGGCCAGCGATCCTTATTTCATGTAGTAATGAGTGGTTTTGTCAAAATGTATCTGAGTATACACGTTTCGATGATGTTAGGAGTATCATTTCGATTAATCGAATCGCACATGGCGATACGAGTCACTCAAAACTGCAGTCGCGGAGTAAGTTTGGTAAAGTGCAGTTGTGTTCAAGTGTGTGTAGCCTACCATGAGGACATGCCGGGTCCATGTAGATACGTATTTCAGGCTTTCGAGTAGGTAAAATTAATACTGGCAGCCGTATTCGTACCGTCATGCTAGCCAGAGACTATCAGACTGTTTAATCAGGTGCTGGAAGAGCATGTACCGTGTGTTTTAGTTTTTTTTCGGCTTTACTCCTCGTTGACAGCGAGATTATTAGAGGCGGGATGGGATTGGGAAAGAACGGGAAGGAATTCGGCCATGACCTTTTTGAATGAATCTCCCCGGCATTCGCCTGGAGTGATTTGGGGAAACCATGGAAAACCCAAATCTGGATGCCCGGACGGGGATTCAACCCGCGTCCACCGAATGCGAGGCCAGAACGTTAACCGTTCACCCACCACGCTCGGAGTGTGTTTTAGTGGCTTTGTGATTGATGTAATGAACGATAGTACTAACTGCTACAAATACTTGTTTAAACTTGAAATTCTCACTCCTAAGAAATTGTTATCATCAGAGTATGAGTGTATCACATATAAAATGTGTTTACTTCATAATTTTTCGGTTGGTGGACGGTATATTGTACTATTAAAACTGTGATAGTAAAAGCATGGTTCTGCATTTCGTGAGAACGTGGGTGACCAGATCTTACCATATACTTGCTATTTAAAATCTTAAGAGATTGATTTTAATGTAAATAGGCTTGCCATCCAACAGTGGCTACCGCCTTGGTTAAAGGAATTGAAGACTAGATCCTAACCATTAGGTAGGACAAACAATCTACTGATGACTATTTTAATACTATTTAATACAGTTGATTTACATGACTCATGTCCGTGACAGATCTGTTACTTAAATTGAATCAGTGAAGTTTTACTTCGCTTTGCCGTGAATAATACTGAGTAATAAATGAACTTAGTAATCACTGCTAAATAAATTATGTAAAAACAGATGTTTTATACCATGTTTACACCCAATACAGCCTTGGGTTACATAATAATTTGAGTCATCTACCACCTGAATCGATAGCTCTTAATTCTTTTATACACATATAACATGTGCGTTTATTTGCAAAATGTGAAGAAGTTCATTAGTACTATTAGTAGTATTTCCATTAGTAGTATTTCTGAGCTGCCTCTATTACGTAATACTTCACAATATCGCTGTCCCTGTATGTTAAAATATATAGCTGTAGAAAATATTTAGCTCATACACACCAATACATCACTGGATACAGCTTTTGTGATTACATCAGATTTCGCTTAAAATGCATAAAACCTTCATAGTTAATTAGAACTTCAACGTATAACGTTATAAAATGTAATTACTCGTAGTCTGAAATATCTATAGCAAATACGTTCTTTCGTTAAAATGATATGAAACGATTAATAAGAAGGGATCATTGTCTTCCACTAATAGCCAATGATGACTATTTCGCTTTGTAGGAAGTTGTGATTTGTTTAAGTATCTCTGTTAACTCTACATTACTGATCAAGGGCACATGAAGGTTTAAAATTATAAAATAGTTAGCTAAAAAAATAATAATAACAATTAAAAAACTAAAATACGTGAAAACTCTGTTTATATACCGAGGCAGAAAATTACGAAATTTCTTTTAATTCAGTCGGTCAAAATAAAATTATCTTCCTTACGAGAATATACCTTTGACCGAATGTTACATGGTCATGCAGACAGACAATAGCATGGTGAAAACTATTTAAAACAGTTTCGGAGATAGGATAGTTCGATTTAACCGAAAAAAATACTTTTTATAGGCAATAGATTTCTTTCAACACCCACCCTATTGTGTTAGCTGGTTCGTTCGTCGCTGGTGCACATGGGTTTCATCATTCTGTACTGATACTGAAGGGTAGGTGAAGTTGTGGTGCATGATACATAACTACCAAATTGTGTACCAAAATAACAAGGAACGAGGACATGCAACACTACTGATTTGATTCGTCCGTTGGATCTCGGTTTTCATCTTGCAGTGTCTTCGGAAGAGCGGGCCTGAATAAGCACTCATATTTACTTAATGTGACGGTTCCTCGGTCGAATTCCTCGTCGTTCCTTGCCATCATTCCTATCTCGGCTCTAATGACCTGAACGTCGACAAGCCGCAAATATCTAACCCCGGGACCACACGTTTGGCGCTTGTCACCACAAACTCCAAGCCTCTACAAACGCTTGGTTAATTTAGGGGAGCCAAACATCGTCATCCACACGCTTGCGCGTGCGCTTGTATGTTTTGTAGAAGCAAGCATGACGGACGTAGAGGTTGTTTCGGCCATAACTTATGGCCCAACATATTTTTATATAAAAAAACGAGAAAGAGTATCGTGGAAGTTAAAAATCCATAGAAATCATACCAGGTAATTATTGTAATTTCATTCATACAACTATGATTACTATGTTGCTTCATGTATGTATTTCATTTAATATAAGTATATTGTTTTATTATTAAAGTCTATAATAATTATTGTTTTAACGGCATTATAATGTCTGTATTAATTATTTTTGATTGCAGAGAGCATTTAAGGAAGAAACATTTCATGAGCTTCTTTTTGAGTTATCTGGGTAGTTTGATAACTTCTGCCGGATGAGCTATGCTGATTCTGAATATTCGCTGAATGAAATTTCACCAATGATTTCTAACTGACTTTAGAGAAGCTATACTACACCAGCTAAATTAATAAATTTATACCTGAGCCAGAGCAAATAGAATCTTGTTTTTTCTTTAAATGTTTACGAAATGTGACAATAAGAAATTCTATCTTTTTCTTTATTCTGCATGACAGTTTTATTTAAAACTTCACTAAGACGACTCCAAGCATCAGCTACTTTTTTATGGTCTTTATTCTTCCGGTCAAAAATGCAGGGTTCTACTTGGTATCATTCGGAGAATTTTAAAATATCCTTGTTGGGCCATTTATTCATTTTTCCTGCAGCACTTCGATAACAACAAACAGGAACGCACGTCTGTCCGCCGTCGGTGCACAACCGATACAAACTTCGCACAAACGTGTAGACGCTTCGCAAGCGCTTGCCGCAAACTTCCTTTGATTTGTGCCAAAAAACCGACACTCTATCGGATCAGCCACTAGTGCTAACAAGTCTACACAAGGCAAGCCAAACGCCCTATCCACATGTTTCAATTTGTGACGGTTTGACGAGGTTTGGCAAGCGTGTGGTCCCGTCACCAGTTATCAACATATATATAACAACTCTCAGTACTCTCATGTTTCGCCTGAAAAACCACGCATTTCATAAGCAAGAGCTATTCTTTAGCCTACAAAACACAGGTTCAAGGTTTCAGGCATTTAAGTTTTCCCTTTTTGTCACACTGTCGACGACAAACCGGCTGGTACGTTTATCAAATTTATAGAGTAAAAGCAAACCCTTTGGGGCCGTTGGGTGAGCGGTAACACACTGAGCCCGTATATGGAAGAACGCAGTTTCGAATCCCCATCAAGCATAACAGATTTCGGTTTTAATGGTTTCCCCGAAATCATTGCAAACCGAAATCACTCCAGGTGAATGTCGGGATTATTTGTTCAGTTGTCAGGGCCGAATTCCTTCCCTTTGCTTCTCCCCACTCCTTCCGCGACTCGATGACGACTACATATGAAACCCGAAGAAGAAGAAGAATAAAGCGAACTTAACGAAACAGCACTAATAAACGCTAGGGGGCGTCCATAATGACTTGAGGTGTTTTTGCGGAATGCCGGACTTCCCTCCCTCCTAAGATGACGTGAGATTTTGACGAAAAACCCTTCCCCCCGTAGTTTTTTTGAGACCTTTCTTTTACCTCTCATGCTCCGAGGGCGGTTAGCCCCCCCCCCCTTCCCCGTCTAAAGTCGGGTTTTCATACCTTATACCTCCCCCCCCTAAAGTCGACATCTGCGCTATTTGAATACTTTTTTTTTTGTTTTGAGCTCTACTGTCCTTAACGAATTTCGAAACGTCACGTGAGATTTCCGCCAACCACTCCCCCCCCTCACCCTTCGTGAGATTTCACCGGATCCCCCCGCCTCCCTATTTCACCTCACGTAATTAATGGATGCGCCCCCCTCCCCCAAGATTTCTTTCGAAGAAGTAATCAGCGGAGTTCGACTAAATGCGCAGGACTGTAAGGATTTTGTTACGTTATTTACCACTAAGTAAGGAAGCGTATGCCGGCTTCTTTACCGCGGGACTAGCGAGCTGGCTTCGCGTTGCAGAGGTCGCCGGTTCGAGTCCCGACCAGGGCATGGGTGGTTTTGAGTGTTGTGTTCGTCCTGTGTTGCCCTTTCACTTGTCACTAGAAGAGTCTAACATAATTGAGGAAAATGAAACACAGATGATGCTGGCTGAATGGCTACAAAGTCGAATGCGATTAAAAAAGAAAAAAGAGCGTATGATATTCGGAGACAGTGTCACATGTGAAGCTTGATTTTTAACACGGCAGATTGTAATAATTACAGCACAGGTCTGTATGAAATATCTGATTTGAAAGGAATTAGCGATTCTCGCAGCTGTATTATTATGATTGTTAATAATATGAAAGCACAATAATATGAAAACGTATATTCTCGCTTCAATCTCACATAAGTAGGGAGATATTGATACTCAATTTCCAGTTGAATTCCTTTCTTAGATCTACCGAAGTTTCAGATGATTTCATTGTGTAAAACGTGCCATTTCAATGGGAGAGCCGGAACGTATTACCTTGTCCTCGGCGAGTATAGTGTGTGAGCGGTAACGTTCTTGCTTGACATCCAGGAAGAGACAGGTTCGAAAACCCGTCCGGCTATCAGATTTCGGTCTTCCATGATTTACCGAAATAATCTAGGAGAATATCGGTATGGTGCCTGCATAAAGCCATGGTCGAATTTCTTGCCATTCGTAACTCCCTCCCCCCCCCCCCCAACCCAAATTCTCGCTAATGACCTCGATGTCGACGAGGCGTAAATCCTGGAATGAAATAAAAAAATTAGAGAAAACTTCTATCAAGAATCTTGAACGAAGTCCATCGTTACGCACCACCTCATTTCACAGGTAATTTAAGAGGATTGGGAGAAATAGATTCCTTTGTTCTACATCGCACCTATAACATTAATAAATGCATGTCATGAATGCACAGAAAACTCTTTTATAGAGTGCCAACATTGTTCTATTGACAATGTTAAGACTTCAAATGAGCTTAAGAGATCTTACGAGAGCTTACGAGATAGATGTTTTTTTTATTTTTTATTTTTATTTTTTTTATTTTTTTTACAGCAGTCTTCTGAAAGCTTTGCATTTCTAAAATACGAACAATGCGTTAGTTGAGACAGTTTGAAATTCTAACATAAAACCTTAGGACTCTGCAATGCCACTGACTTTGCATAACAATAACCTGCAGTACCGTCGGAGAGTGGTTCTATTTCTGTTCGGCGCGCAGAGGTCTGGTTTAATGTTTGATGTTCGGTTCCGTTGGCCAGGTCCCCCCGGACACGGTTGGGAGGCCGGCACGAACTGGCCGAGATAGGGCAGGCCCGCTCCAAATGTCAAGGGCCTCTCGACCCGTCGCAGTCGATGTCCACTGTCGACCACGTCGACCTTAATTAGCGGCACACGGCTGTCTGCAGTCGTCACGGCTACCTGCCACACTGCACTCCAAAGTTAATCCCTAATTGGAAGTCCTCGCCGGGAGCCTTCATGTATAGTCTACATCGCTATTATTGGGGATAATGTGAAGTTCAAAGTAACATTTTGTGTCTCCCAAAAGTTCGTTGACGTTCCTAACTGACATCAGTCTCGCACTTTAGCCTTCCCGCTGCATATCATATCAGTTCACACTACCCGTTAGGAGTAGTCGTATACTTTACTGATCTTACAGTAAAACATTTTATTTGCTTATGCCTTTACGTGTAGGTGAGAGAAGGAATTTGGCCATGGCCATTTGAAGGAACCAACCCGGTTTTCGCCTGAAGTGATTGGCGAAACCATGGAAACCTCAACTCTTGATGGTCGGTATTCGAACTCGCGTGCTTCCAAACGCGAGGCCAAAGCGTTACCGCTCATCCTTGACGTTCGATAAGATTGATTTTCCTTTAAAAGTCAGACCTGAGTCATTCAGAATCTTTCTTCGTTATAAAACTGAGTTGTAGTCTATGCACGTATATTTAAGATAATACTCGTATTGCTTCTGGTTTCCTTACATGGATGTAGTAGTTGCTGAAAAATTTCACGGATTGCAGCTGCCACTGTAAACCTATCAGCTAGACTAAGAGTAAAATCTACAGCTCGGTATCGCGATAAACCAAAGATTAATCTGATACATTTTTATATAAATTAATTTGCAATCCCACAAACATTTATCTTCGATGATGAGTGCAACCTCTGGTTGAGGTTAAAAACAAACAGTTCCAAAGGTATTTGTTTATTAGCACAACAGACGTACATACAATTTAAGTGAAAAGCGAGCAGTAGTGCACCAGAAGATAATTAACTCTACAACGCTTAAACGACAGTCGAAGACTTAATTAATCTGTGGTTGGGAAGAAAAATTTAACAATCATGGGTGACCAGAATGCTGTGTATAGGAAATAAAATAATCAAATTATGTTGAACATTTCTGTCTTCGAGAACGAAATGAGCCTGTAAGAAAGCTGTTACAATTTTGGGCAATTCCTCGAGTGTACGCGACTACAAATATGTTTCTAAACAATGGATTGACAGACGTGCCATAGTAATCAGAAAGCTCATTTTACTGTGTAAGGATCCCTAGTGTGGGACATTGTAACATAGATGGCAAGGGCACGAGAACATTTTACATTACAACTTTAAGAATGAAAACACTCCGTAATATGATTAACAGCAACTTGCCTGTTTTTGAGGAACCATAAGACCACGTGCGAAGGCGCGTGCGTCTGTCATTATGACACCTCATTTTTATACTCGAGCACTTTGTGTGTTCCTTGTAAATGTCGTACGACAATCAGCAGACGCGAATTTGCTTTCATAGAAATATGTTGTTTCTGTTTCATGTCGTTATCGCTTAAGACTACAACTAGCTCGATATTTCCACAGCGAAATATTGTACGGAGCATGCATTCCGTGGCTGGCCATCACCTGATGGAGATTGTCTTTGGTCTCTGAAGGTCGTGATTAAGGGTTTCTTTTGCCTCTGCGCTGTTGTTCTCTACACTAAGGTTGATATCATCAGCGTATAGGAACTTATGAAGGACAGTGTCTGGTTCATGGAGTGAGAGGATATGACATCGTTGATTGTGAGCCATTAGTCGGGTGGGAACGTTACGTTTGGCAGCCACCTTGTTTCTACTGGAAGAGTATCCCTGAATGGGCCAAACCAGAGTTTCATCCTCTCCTATCTTTCATCTTTCATTAGAAGAGCGAAAAGTACCTCAGACTGGAAAATCGCGCAACTCCGATTTTCAAGAAAGGTGATCGAAGTGATCCTGTAAACTATCGTCCAATATCTATAACATCTGCTTGTAGTAGTTATGGAGCATATTATATGCTCAAACATCATGAATTTTCTTGATGATAATAATTTGCTTACAACAAATCAACACAGATTTCGGAAGAAAAGAGCATGTGAAACACAGCTGGCCCTATTTACAATGACGTAATTAAAGTTATTGATGCAAGTTCACAAGTAGATGCAATTTTTTTTTAGATTTTCAGATAGCCTTTGACTCTGTGCCACACAACCGCCTTTTAGCGAAGCTTCGAGCGTACTGTATATCGGATCAGCTTTGTGAATGGATAAAGGATTTTACAACTGGTTGTCGTCGTTGAAGGAGGAAGTTCTTGTAATCTAGATGTTACATCGGGGGTACCTCAAGGAAGTTTAATAGGATCACTTCGTTTCTTAATCTTTATAAACGATCTCGGAGACAAAGTGAAAGCATTTTTAAATTGTTTGCTGATGATGCGGTTATTTATAGGGAGGTAAGGAATTTGGCTGATTGCTTAGATATTCAGTATGATCTGGATGTTATTTTTGCAGCTTACGCTAAATTGTAAAAAGTGTAAGTTCAGAAATACGAGTTAAACAATTCAGTTATTGACATGGTTGATTCTATGAAATATTTGGGAGTAACAGTACAACGGAAGATGAAATGGGACATACACATTAATTCGTTAGTAGGTAGAGCTAATTCTAGGCTGTGATTCATAGGTCAAATCTTGAAAAATTGTAATGAAAAAACAAAGGAGATAGCGTAAAAATCTCTTGTGCGTCCACATTTGGACTATTGTTGTGCCATTTGGGATCCGTTTCATAAGGGGATGATCGAAAATATAGGGAAAATATATAGAAGAGCCGCTCGATTCGTGACCGCTTGCTACAGTTCTTATGAAAGCGTCACAGAACTAATTAGTATACTAGGCTTGGAATA
>CM061920.1:65187880-65235273 GCA_031002005.1 Vandiemenella viatica
TCTGACGCCTACCGACACAAACATCATTAATACGTGGCAAGAATAGTTCCTAAGCAACCAGTGTTGTAAAAGCTACATGCACGCGATCTGGTCATATGTACAACATTGGACATATCTTCTACGATATGCAATCTTGATGTTTCTCTGATATTTTTAGCATGTTGCCACCACTGCACGTACTTTGATTGAACTAACGCTTGCCTGATGTTGTTTCAGTAGGACAAATGCTGTGACAGTATTTTTCTCAAAGCACTTCTGAATATTTATTTCATATATACCTAACAACAGAAATATGATATTGTGAATTTTTTGATATAAAAAATGATGAATTTAATGTAACATATAAACGTTGAGATGTAGCTTTGCACGTTAAATTTCCTTTTATTATTTAATGAAAGTGATAACATTTTACCAAGGGAAATAAACTAAGTGAAAAAGCAACATAAAAACAAATAGCTGATTGATATTTTTGGAAACATTACAATTCACTCGGTTAGTGCTAATAGTCAGAACATGCCGTAGAACGAACTTAGCCACGAAATAATGATCCAGGGGAAAATATGTAAGGACATATTGTTTGGAAGAAAATTAATGGCCACAGAAAAATTCTTACAATGTAATGGAGGATTGCAGGATATTTTTTCAGAGGAGACTTAGAATTACTGGACTGATGAATCGAGAATGAAATAAAAATTTGCACCACGACAAAGAGGTACATTGATACCGTTGCGTTCTGCTCGCAGAAAATGGAAGCATCTATGTATTCTCGTGCAAAAAGAAGGTAGTCCGTAAATTTATAACTCTGCCTGATCCGCCAACCTGGGGGATGACCATATATGGCAACATATTGATTACCCATTAATATTAATGCTTTCATTCACCACAATCATTACATATTCGCTTTTTCTTTCGCTACAAAAGCAGAAACTGCCCTTTCAACGTACTGGTTAATATATGGCTTCCCGGCAACGACGTTTGCGCATTTTAATTTCCTATTTCCGGTATATGCTTAATTTATTTTAATCTTTCAGAGTCAATAAACGATTTATTTGAAATATGTTTCCATCAGAGTTCATGAAGAAGTTATCAGTTAAGGAATAAAATGATTTTCTTTACGTTATGTTAGATGCCTGATTAAATTATATAACTGCAGTTTTGAAAACGCATAGCTAAAGGTGTAATAAACACATATAAACATCAAAACATTACTTCCTGTGATATTGGAAAATCATGACACCGACCTAACGTGGTAGTAAGGAAACTAAATGTTAAACGAGATTTATGGTTGCATTAGGAATAAATGAATTAAAATCGGTTATAGAACCATTTAAGGCTAAAATGGATGTTAAAATAATGAATACCGGTAGTTAATGTGCCAAACGTAAGATTTGGTACTCCAGAACTTGTCCTTACCTGACGGTAGTGCAGATTTGATAATGTGATGGAGATACAGGATGTTTGAAAGTTCGGTGCGTAGAAATGGGATCGCCTTCATCTCCGATCAAATTCGACAACACTGTGCTCTCTTACGAGGAACCGCAATACTGTGACCAAAAATAAAAGAATATCACGAGATGCAGTTACGTGGAAGTGCAAAGCTTCTACAGTCCAACATGCTGGCGTCTGATTAAACATAAGTAGCACATTTCCTTGTCAAAAAATTTGAATTGCAGTAAGTGACGAAATAACTGTTTCTAACCGCTCCTCAACTGTTGCCAGGTGAAACGTAAGTTTCAAAAAGATTTTCTTCTGGAACTATTTTTTAGACATAGTTAACGTAGACATTTTTAGGTTGGAAATAAACATAGTTGCATTTTTAATAGTTAGAAGGAATAACTATTTTGGAATCAGAATAGGTCTGTGTTATAATGAAAGGTATGAACTAATTCACGCATTTACAAAGCTATGGCTGACCGATTACGCTTTGTCTTTGGCAGCAATATTTTCCTATATTTTTGACACCTCACTATGTTCTAAGTTCCCTCCTATCCTCTTCTTCTGCAGACAGCTATGCCCCCTTTTTCGCCCTTTATGGTTTTATGCCTCTGTGACGTTGAGGTTATTAGTGATGGGAGAGAATTGTAAGGAATGGGTAAAAAAAAAAATTGTCATTAAAAATCATCTCGGGGTTCGCCTGGAGTGATTTCCAGAAACCATGGAAAATCGAAAACTGGTTTGCTTGAACGACAATTTTAACTGGCATCCTCCGGAATACAAGGCATGATTTTTTCTTCTTATCGCTTTACACCGCGTCGACGTCGAGATAATTAGAGGAGCGATGGGACTGGGGACAAGGAACGGTAAGGAAGTGGACCATGGTGTTTTCTTTAAGGAAGCATCCTGGCATTCGACTGGAAATCATGAAAAACCATGAAAGACCCAACTCTGGATTTCCGGATGGGGACTCGAATTGGTGTCCTCCCGAATGGGAGACCAGAGCGAGCAAGCTTGCGCTTTACTACTGTCGGTGCAGCTAAACCTTTACGGGAGCAGGACCAATACAAGGTTATTCTCACAATGTAGCAAAGTAGGCTGGTCTCCTACATTCAAAATCTCTTTAAATGAACGTCAGGCCTGCATATATATTCTCGACATGAACCAGAAGGATACATTCAACAATGCTTTATTGACTGCTAAGCACTGTAGAGATCATGAAAATAAGTTAAGCTCTATAGCGATAACTTTCTTCTCAGACAGGCTTTCTCTCATGCTAACTAGGAGAACTGTCAGACATTACATGCTTCCTTCAATAGGTCATGGACGAATTCATTCCCATTCCTTGCCCCCCATCCTTTCCCGTCTCTAAAGACCTCGCTGTTAAGAGACGTTAAGCAGTTAAAAAAAAAAAAAGACATTACAATCATGGATTTTGAGGATTTTTTTAAATATGTTCTAGGGTAGAATACCATTAATTAAATTTCTTTAATCGATTTTATGGAACTGCCGTAGTTTCAGAAATATCACGACTTTTCATATGAGCTCACATACAACATAGTAGCTTGATCAGAGGATAATTTTCTAGGTCCTTAATTTCTTTTTACAAGCCAACCATTAAGGTTACACTGTTATCAGATTGTTTCAGATTTTCTCCAGTCGTACTATGGCAGGTAAAGAATTTCCCACGAAAAATGTTTGAGGCATGAAATGACACGCTTGAGCATATGAGTTTGACAGATTCACTTCTTACATTTTTATAATTGTTTTGACAAATAATTAAAAACAATGAAATGTGTTTGGCACCAGTTTAAGGATAAAGAAATATTACATTAATACTGAAATAAAATTGGATTTATTACTATAGAAGCAACGGAACAAAGGTGCCGGATGCAAACACTTTTTTACATCGTGACAGTCGAGTATGTTCCGCTGGCTAAGCTATTGTTGGTTAGTACGTAAGCTACGTGAAAACATTGAGATGCGATATCTCTGAAACTAAAGCTTGTCACTTAAAATCATGCCGATAACGAAGTCGGAATTTTGTGTTTTGCACTGATTTATGAGGATTTAAATGTTTTTCCGGTCGCCAAGTGATTTATACTTTAACTAAAGTATGTAACTAACTTACTTAAACTTCTCAGCAACTGCTAGCGACGTCGTAAATGAACTTTTTATTTAACACTTCAAATGAACATTCAAAAACTTTTCATCAGACATTATCCCAAAGTTTAAGGCACATTACAATAAAGAAATGACGATGCGTTTGTCTTAGCACTGTTTCGAGCGAGACAGCTGGTTGCGATTATCGGGATATTATGCAGGCATCATAGAATGATCTAGAAGACAACGAAGACGTCGGCACACTAACAATTACTTTAGCAATACAAAACAATATAAACTTTTCAGAATTATTTGAAAGTGTTCCCTATTGCTCTTGAAATGTGAAGTTTGTGTTCAGTATGACAATCATACTTTATTTTGTGAAATGGACCGTTGCGAGTAGCAGATTAGGAGCTGTCTAACCATTCAGCTAGGTGAAAGCGCCTAAAAATCGCAATCAAGAAACGGTAAGTCACGACCGGAATTTCATACTTTCCCAGACCGTTGTGGTGGCAGTTTAACGCTCGCAGCTACGTTGGCGGGTTATGACAACAGTATTTGATTGCCATGATCACAGTGCAGGCAGAAGCTCTGCTATCGCGTCCCGTACTTTGGGATAGAGTGCCAGCCACTTAGCTGCTGTTGTCAGGTGTGTCAACTGTGCTCTGCGGCCGTTGTCATCTTACAGGTGCCAACACACACCTGCCACAACAACTGCATTCCCACTGTACTATGTATGCTCTATGGTTGTATGCTTGAAGTAGTACTTCGTCAGTGTTTTTAAAATACATTAAAAAAAGTATCAGCTATTTTTTACCAGCTCTCCACAACTCATTTACAGTAAGTTATAAAGCAAGGGCACCTCATTTTCTGTTAAACATTTACAGAAACAACGAAGGGCATCGATCCAGGTTGAACAGGGATAGAGTTAGTGCTTCGCGTTGCATAAGTCGACGGTTCGATTCTAGCCTCGGGTGTGCGTGGTTTTGATTAATTGTAATGTTCGTCTAGTATTGTTTGTAGTTTTTGAAACGACATACAAGCTTTTAAAATGCTATACAGTTGTTGCTAGCTGAATCATCATGAAACCGGTTGCCATTTAGAAATGAAAAATGCTTAAATTTTCTGATGTGCTAGCAGAATTTAAGCCTGCTATTATAGTAAAGAAGAACGTGATGCGGAAATATATATTCAAGAGTATTGTTAAGACGATCTGATTTATTTGTAATAAATCTCATCGTTTGAATAACAACTTTAATAAAGTCAAATTATTGGACGTTGTTTAGTTTCAATAACTTTCATAAGATTTTGCAAACAGTGATTGATGGATGAATGAATAAGTAATCAGTTCTTCTTCTCTTCAGTATCGGCCATCTAAGCACCACGAAAAGTAATCCTGTGCATTCATTTCTATGCTTCTTTTCTTGACTTCCAATAGTTCTTCATCCTTTCACTTTGCTGTTTCCTCCTTTCTTCCGCCCATATGTTACTACATTTCCTCTTCTCCTTCTCCTGGAAACCTTTGAAATTTTGGATCAATCTCCTAAAAGTTGCTCTATCTTGTATTAAATCTTCTGTTATTCCAATCACAATCATATCTTTCTTTATTTGTTAAAAAAAACGGCCTACTTAGATTTGGACCTAACGCAATTGGAAATCCGTGCATGGTTAGCGTTCCGATCCACAGGCATTACTGCCCGAAGGAGAGGATGTGGTCAACCTCGGTAAATTACATTCTGCTACAGGTAAGAAAAAAACCCTCGTCACACAGCGGGTGCGATTATAAGCTTATTCAAAAGGATTAGAGGGCACGCAATTTCATGCTCCACAATGGCATGGAGACCACAATGTCCGTGATGCCAAGAACTCGACCAACGGGAAATGGGGTCGTGTGCTCTTCTCAGATGAGATCAGATTCAGTCTGAGTAGTGATTCTGGATGTACCTTCATCTGGCGACAGTTGGGAGCACGTAATGTACTCTACATGCTCGTTTTGGTGGGTGAAGTGTTGCAGTGGGGGGAGCCATTATGTTGCATAGGTGTATCGACCTCCAAATCTTTGAACGCGGGACACTCATCTGTCAGCGTTGTTGTGGCTCTGTACTCCTTCCCCGTGTGCGTCTTTTCAAAGGTACAGTACATTTGGTCCTGACTTCTGTTTTATGAAAGACAATGCGCGACCGCATCGCACAGAGCAGGTGGAGGAACTCTTGAAACGAGAGGAAATTCGACGAACGTACTATTTTCTCCGTTCCCCCTACTTAAATTCAATCGAACAAGTTTTGGATGCGCTGTGGAGACGTATTGCAGCATGTCCATAACCTCTTTAATCGTATGATGCCTCCAGGTATTATTTTTTTCTTGGGCCACTGCACAGCTGAACCTTTTCTGGCTATCGTATCATCTACAATATACATCGCGCTTCTCACAGCTCATATGTTCGATCTTCTGCTTTTGGCAGCACTGTTTGGAAACTTGGGATCCTGCAGCTGTACAACATGGCTCGTCGAAATAAAGGTAAAGAAATATATTTTTTCCGTGAAATAAAGTACCATGAAGCAGTAAAGTTGTGTGTGTAATTTTCATGCTTGACTCCCGAGGTAACATATATATATATATATACCATCCATAAAAAATTAATTATTGTTTCAAATTTTTTGTTATGGTCATTCATTGTTAGCTAGCATTAACACAAAGTAAATAACACAATACTAGTTCTCTTGCACTTTTATTATGAGCTAGGGACTGAAGAGGATATGAACCAAGAGCCTACAAGAGCCAACCATCACTTGTTAACCAGGCTGGTGGAGGAATGGAACGCACTAACACAAGAACTCGTCACCAAACTTGTGGCCAGCATAGAAGCACGTTGCATAGCATGCAACACTGCCCGTGGTGATCATACACGCTTCTAAAAACCATGTCCCTCCTTTTTGTAATGTCGAGGAGCAATCATGAATCACAATAATTTCAGTATAACTTATTATATAAAAGAGTTTTTTTTTTTTTTTTTGCTACTCTCATAGAGCTTTTCTTTCAGTTGCTTTGAGTACCATACTGTAGCAGTTCTGTATGGCTCAAGTTAATCGAGTTATGTTCCTTGGCAGTGACACAGCATGCGAAAGTTATTTCCGTCCTTAAGTTTTATGTAGTTACAGGTTTATGGGCACCTTGGTTAGAAAGACTACTGCTGCTGAGCTAGCTCATAAAAAACCCTTCTTAGAGTCCATCAAAATGCGTTATTGGGCATTCTTGAAAGATATGGTCGATAGTTTCCTCAGGAACAGTGTTATAACCCTGAAACCAGTTCCCACTAATTATGATCCCGTAATTAACTAAACTTGAGTCTGAGAGAAAGTGAAGTGGTGGATTGTAAATTTGTATATTATGTGTGATGTTTTTGTGGGTGAAAACACTGTAAATGCATTGAATGGCTTTTGTAATTGTATAAGCACTATAGTGCATGGCATATTTCTGAACATTGTTCAGATACGACGGTCTGAAAATTTTTATTAATTGTAATAGCACGGTTTTTTTGTCTACTATCAGCTATTAAATATTCCATCAAGATATAAATTTAGGATTAGATTTAAGTGTCTCTGTTACTCGTACAGTTACAAAAATGTTAGATTTGTGCGACTGTAGGTGAAATCTTCGTAGAAACACACTGCAGCAACCCGCCTTAAACAAAAGATGTAACTAATGGTAATGCATTTTACCTAGTACTCCTATTACATTCTTATCAATTACTTAACGGCAGCTGTTGAGTTTAATGAGATCAACCTAACATCAATCACGTCCGTTGTGTGCATGAAACCTACTGCTTTAGTTTTCAGATACTCCCGTGCAGTGACTTGAATGGAATTGTCAGGCAATTAATAATGCGGTGCCCAAATCAAGTAATTAATTCATAGCTTTGGAAACGAATCACATTTGTCCATTCGTTATGTATGACACCTTTTTAGCCAATGGCCACATCGTTTTTGTGTTTATTTGTGAGCCGTTCAGACAGCATAGTACACGTATTTAATGATGAACGAACACAGGTGTGATAAATTAGCAACTTCCATGTTAGGTGCAATGTGAAGCCGAATTACAATATTTGGGGCAGACGCTCAATAAATCGTCTCTTATCAAAAACCCATTAGTAGCTGTCAGTGTTGATCTAGCGACCTTTCCGTGGAACTGGTTTATAAATTTATCAGGGTCGTGAACAAAGTTTATTAGTGAGAACAAAGTCTGAAATTACAGGTATCTTATTTTAATTGGACCTAATAGTAATTATTCTTTTTCTTTAGCACCATGTACGGGCAAAGATTACACCATTGTGGGATTTGAAACAACAAAACATAAAACATCTACTGCTATGCAATAGAAACTATTCCACATGTCAGACATAAATTCCTTTGCTTCACCGCATATTTTTACTTCAATGATGCGCGGAGAAGATGATGTAATTCGTCTCTCAGATGTCTAACATTGTACTTTCTTTTATTAAACTGTAAATAGAAGGTTTTTTTTTTTTTTACGTGTAATCTGAATGTTTAGTATTCTTTGTTCACAGCATATGGTGATATTAATACTATTCAGAGACATCATTTTTGCTTTATTTGTAAGCATATTGTAAATTACAAGCACGTTTTTTTTTTTTAAAAAAAGAATTAGTTTCAGAGAAATGCTGTATCTAAGAAAAAAATTGAGAAAAGAAAAGACAAAAGATTTGCGGTATCTTTAATAATTCAACACTTCTAAGGCGTCATCTCCCACAACTTTTTTCTTGCTTCGTGTTTTACAACTTGTCTTTAGAGAAGTTAGAGGCGAAAGACAATGGAAAACACAAATCTGGATGGCCGAACGGAGATTCGAACCGCGTCCATCCGAATATCAGACCAGATCTGTGACAACTAGCTGTACATAACTCACTTCACTTAAATGTGTGTATTGATTACAAAAAAGTCGGAAAAATGTCGCTTTTCTTAATTTTTCCAAAACTCTGTCGCAAATGATATAAAACATATTATCATTTAGATGGGTGCCACAGTCATTCAGAAATTCGAGTTGTAATAAGATGTATCATGTCATTGTCTGCGTAAAATGTTTTCTTCATTTGACGTAAGAATTTTTCTGTCTAAAAAGATAAAATTGGCCGCCATGATAGAAATGAAACTATCAGCAAGGAGGTACGTTACATACGACGTAAATTCTTAGCTCTGTTGTCGCATGTGCAGGTATGGTAATACCAATAAACAGATACTTCTTTTTTTTCCTTAAAATATAAAACTCTCACATCGCTTTCCAACGAAAAAACTGTCAGTTAATACAATAAGCAAGCCTTAGTACAATAAAACCTCAGATACTTGAAGAAGATAGTGGAGGTTTTGTTTCATTGCATGTCTGTGACATACAAGAGTAGAAAATATCCCAGTCACTAGAAGATTGAAATTAGATGATTACAAGATGGGTGTTTAACGAGAGGGATTTCGGGTGAGTATTGAAAACTAAGAGACACGATTCCACACTGTGATTCGAAAGAATTCTGTATCCACCAACCAGTAGCCTTAACACAGTTTCAAAAATTAAAACGAGATTATTTGGCGAAATTAATGGAATATCTCAGAGGCAGATGACTTGAAGAAGAAATACTTCTAAAATTGCCACAAAATAGTAAACGTAATTTCATTTACGATATGAGAACTATCGTGTAGAAGAAACACTACAATTAAATGCCATCAACAAATTGTATAAAACAGTTTCCTGTAGGCAAATTATTATAAAAATTAATACTAGCATCGATTACTTGTCACTGTCTCATAACATGTAAATGCCTCATACATATGTTCATTTATTAGCACAACATCTAAAACAAAAAAACAAAATTAGAAATTAGAAAATAGGTATACATTATATGAATCACATATTACAGAGCTAGAAATATATAAGTAAACAGACAATGAGGTGGATATATTTAATAACGAAACTAATCAGATTTGTTGCAAAACGTAGAAGACCAGGAAATAAGAATTTGAATCTTTGCACAATTTGTATCGTTTTACGTAGATACTTCTAAATAATCATAATAAAGCTTCACAAACTAATAATTATGAAAAACTGTTCATCGGAATCAAAAGACTAATGAAACAGAAAAAGTCAAAGTTTAATCTTCACTTTTCTACCACGTTATAGTTACAATACTGTATGGAAACAGAATACGTAATCTTTTTTCTGCGCATAGTGTCAGCCAATCAGGTGACACGAAAATGCTGATTACGGTGTTAAGAAAAATTATATTTACCTGATGATATACAAACATTGATGCAACTATTCTAATTGATTAACACTTAAATTGGTGCCTCAAACACTTGAGCTTAAAAAATAATGGAGAATGAAAATGTGCAACGTGCATCAGGATTTCGAACACGTGGTCTCCCAGTTGTCTCACCCAAATCCTAACGTTATTCCAAACACTCATTAAAATTATTCCTGGCATTATTTGTTAACTACGCTAAAATGTGAGCAATTCACGTAATATGTGGAAGTAACAGCAGTAGCAATGAAAAGCATCTAAATAGCAGGTGATTTTGTTGTTATTATTATTAGCACAGTTTGAAAGTGAGCTTACTGTCCTATTTAACTAAACATTTTAATGCCCATAATAATGCCATAAATTTAGTGAAATTTTATACTTTGCAACGGTTTTTGAATTTAACGCTATATTTTAAATTTTTATTTGATTTGTTTAATATGTTAATTTAGTGCTTACTTGTTTCGCTTAGCTGTAAATTAAATAAGGTATATTTCAAATTTTGTCTTCTGGTTCATGGAGTATATACATTGATAGTAGTAATAATTTTTATCGCAATTGGTCAACTACAAAGTTTAGTATATTTAGTAACAAGAAAGGAAAACAAACTGAGAAGATTGGTTACAACTAAATTTTAAAAACATTTTGTTAAATCTTGGAATAATCTAAAATAAACGACGATACTGCAGTAGTATAATCCTTATATTTAGTTTGCAGCTTTATTTTGTGTCACTTTCAAGAATCTTGAAAGTAAACGTGGGCGATTATCATTAAACTCAGCAATTTTATGTTATAGTTACACTATTTTAATTTTATGTAATAGTGTCATGTCCGTTAGTTACATCGGTGCACCGACTTCGTTTCACTGTGAAAAAAATAAGGGTAAATCTATACAAAAACTAACTAGGGAATAGTAGGTAATAGAAAATGAGTTGATCTTTCAACCATAAATGCATGCATGGTTTATGCTGTATCACGTTGGTTTTTTTATTCTCCACATCTGTCTTTGCCTCAGGATGCAATCGTTAAATTTCATCTCATCACGTTTTCATCCCGCAACATTAGATGATTGCTTTCACTGGCTTTGATCTTTTAATGTTGCACGAAACGTTTCTAGCTTTGGAAGATAAAATAAATTTAGATTTTCTCAATCGGTGATGTTACCGGAATAGCTTTTTGTTCGTGAGAGGAGTTTCGTTTTGTAAACCGATTTTAACACACATTAATAAAAACGGCGGACAATTTGGCACATGGACTCCATCGATAGGGGATGTCAATCGTTGTATTGTATCTAAGCTTAATACCTTCAGACCTGAGACAAATACGTATTAAGTATGGAAGGATTCCAAGGAAGAAGAAAGAAATCAGGTCCAATTCGGGGGACACTTTTGATAACGACGCGTTGCATTGCTGTATGTTATATTCTGGTTTAGCTTTATAGAAACATATTTAACATTATAAATTTTAAAGAATTTGAAATTTTCAAACATCTAACTAATAGTGATGACTAAGCCCCGGATTTTTAGGTTCTAAAAAACCAAATTTAGGTTTATTCAACTCACGTTTTAGGCTTTTATAGGTTTTTAAAATTCTGATTTAGGAACTTACACGTTTTTAAGGGAAATAAAATTTAAAACACGCAATATATACTGCCATAGTGTTAAAAATATTGTTGACTTTACAATACAATGTCAAGTACTCCTTAAAAACTTCCAACATGTCATTGGTCGATCACATTAAAATATGCAAAATAAACCACTATTATGTTCAAAATACTTCGTCTGTATTGTGTATGGTAAACAACTCATTTAAAACTTCTGAAATGACTGAAATGACTGAACAATGAAATATTTTGACAGATTTTCAGGAGTAAATCCTCCTCTTTTTTCCGTTCAAATTCTCTTGAATGCGGAAAAACTACGCTTTACGTCACTTGTGGTCACAGGTGTGAACTTTGTAACAGCGATTTCCTTAGGATTCCAAGGCAATATTCTTGTTTCTTTAGACCACAGAGGACATGGCCTATGTGTTCCATCCTCTTGAAATCTGAACTGCGGATTAAAACAGACTTCACCGAGCGTGGTGGTGTAACGGATAACGTTCTGGCCTCGCATTCGGGAGGACGGCGGTTCGAATCCCCGTCCGGGCATCCAGATTTGGGTTTTCCATGGTTTCCCCAAATCACTCCAGGTGAATGCCGGGATGCTTCCTTCAAAAGGCCATGGCCGAATTCCTTCCCATTCCTTGCCCCCATCCTTTCCCGTCTCTAAAAGACCACGTTGTTAAAAAGGGACGTTAAACTGTTAAAAAAAAAAAAAAAAAAAAAACAAAAAAAACAGACTTCTGCTTCTTAGCTATAGACACCCCAACTGGTACAGGAGCCACTTTGGCCCTCACTTCTTGGATGATTTGAAGTTCTTTCGTTAACGGTAGAGTACCTCCTTCCAAATTCTTGATTGAAAATTCTGGGTTGTAAGAATTTGCCTTTATATATTTCAACTTCTGTACAGCTGGTACTGAGTGCAACACTTTCTTTGCATATACTATAGCAATAGCTTCGCTTTCATCTAATGATTCGATGACCTCCGTGATGCTCTCATAGTTTTCTGCATAATATACTGCGGCTGAGAGCCAGGTCCCACACCGTGTCACTACTAGCTCAGGAACGAGGGGTATCGATGAAAGTACTGTAACTACTCGACTTGGCGCTTTCAGGAATATTTTCTTCACTGAAGGAATTATCTCTTTAACTACAGGGTGCTGTTCCCGAATTTTTTCAGCTACCTGGTGCAGCCCATGAGCTAGACAGGTGACATGGACCATTCGAAGATGGAATGCCTTCAAACGTTCCCCTGCTTTTATCATATAAGCTGCACTGTCTGTCACCAAAGACAATTTATCCTCGTGTTCTGGACTTGGCCACAACAGTTTTGATGCATCCCTTACAGCAATTACCACAGTAGACTGGTTAGTCATTGGAGGTTCTCTGCACATAATGACTTGGGGTATACTACGTCCCTCACATGCGAGCTTGCCCACACAACGCTATATATCTGCCGCAGGCATCTGACGTCTCATCTACACTTAACCAGATGAAGTGATCGGTAATTTCCACTAGTTCTTCAATGGTTTTCACTTGCAGATGAGGCAAGTAATTCTTTCTTAAAGTGAATTCATCACATATTTTTCTGTTGCAAAATTCTTCCAAAATGGTTTTCAGGATTGCATTCTGGACTGTTGAAACCGGTATATTAGCGGCAGTGATAACTTCACACAGACGCAGGTGAAACGAGACTTCTGCACCCAGCTTTGAACTTGTAATGAAACTCTGCTTCTGTTCGGAAGCGTTTCTCCTGGTAACATTTGCCAAATGAGTTGCTGAATTCTGATACTGTAGTACATGGGATCATTTTTCTGCAGTCACTTATATAGAAATCAAAAATAAAAATAGTCCACCTGAATATAACACCCCGGATAATAGCCAGTTAATATTATGAAATTTCATCCAGCAGTCTAGACTCTGTCACTTTACTTTACTTTAGAAATGAAAACAAATAAAATCTAATTTATTTTTTAAAATTATAAAAGATATATGTATACAGAGTGGGGCATTTAATATGTTTTCTGGAAATATTTCGGAAAGAAAGCATTTTAACAAACAATAACCTATATAAAAAATAATCGTACAGTAAGGGGCTACAATTATGTGATATTGGTTTTTTCACAGGTGGCGCTGTTGTCGTTACAACAAGGTCAACTTAATTCTTTTAAATGGAAACCCCTATTTTTTTTGTATTTTTTTTGAAGATTCCGATTCCTCATGAAAAAATAAAATAGTTTGCTTAACTCACTTTTCTGTTAGCCTCACAGATGGCGCTGTAATCACGAAAAATGAATATTCGCGTTTTTTGTGTATAATTTTAATTATTGTTTAAATAATTACATGTAATTTTCATTCTGTAAACATGGAAGGTAATTTTAAAGGATAATGACGAAATTGATTTTTTAAATGCTTTTTCTTACTTATTTGCAGCCATGTCTACAGGTGCTCAAAAAGGTGACCATTTACTTCCAGACATTTTCTGACCCTTTGCAGAAATGATGCCTGAACAGCTCGAAGGAAAACCACGGAATACCACGTCAGAACAGCTGATGGTTGGGTTCGAACCCATGGCGTCTTCCACAGACCGTAGCCCTGAGCTAATCCGGTTGGACATTTGTTTAAGTAAAAAAATTACAGTCGAACTGGATCAGTACATCGAATTAGGTGATTTTAGGTTCTAAAAACCGAATTAGGTCATTTTAGGTCATAACATAAAAATTAGGTTATTTTAGGTCCTATTAAATTTATGAATATTATTAGTTTATACAGTAGACATAAGAGAAAGTTAAAATTTCGAGGATATTAGGTTGGGAACAAAATAGGTTCGAACCTAAGAATCAGGGCTTAGTGATGACTATATTTTAAACCATGCAACAAAATCCTCTCGGTGTCCTGCTGGATGGTGTTGTAAAACATGACGTTTCGACAGCTGGTTCTGCTGTCTTCATTAGGTTTCTTGTAGCTGTCGCAAGCTGACTGTCACCACCTCGACTTCTTCGAAGGCTTTAAGCCGATACTTTTGACCGGATAGGCAGATAAGGCTAATTGTCCATAACACGATGCCGGTTCTCCTCAGAATTCTGTATATATTTAAGACTTGCTGCATATGTAATAAAGTATCATGTTAGTTGTTATCTTTATATCAGTCCATTTTTGGTTAATAATTATTGTATGTATGGGCCGTTCATTGCGGCTATGCGCATGCTTGTACGCGGTGGCGCAATCTACTTTATCTACCTGTTATTAGCGTGGCCGCATCTTAGCCAGTCGGCGGAAATCATCCGTCCAACATGTACTGTGCGTTTTGGACCGGTGGACATATGTAAGTAACATGTTTGACAATGTAATAGAAGTTATAAAATTTACATTATAACCATTGACATAAGTGCACTGCGATATTACAAGAGTTATTTTGGTTCCTTTCTGAGTATATGTGATTCCACGGGTATCATATAATATTGTGTAGCTGATGTTAAGATTTAGGTGTGATATTTATCATACTATTTATTATTAAACTTAGTTTGTAAAAAATGTTTTTAAAATGTCATATAGGTCCTTCTGAAGAAGATGATCTTATGATCGTCGAAACCGCGGTCAAGGTTAAATAAACCTAATTGCTGCAACTGGTTGGCTATCATTTTCACCTGAATTGTTATAAATTTTGTACTTATATTTCTCATAGGAATGAACCTTCTAAAGAAGATCTTGTCTGATTTTGAGCTAGCCTGAAAATTCTTGGAATGTCATGAAATAGTTTGATAATATGGTAAACATGGCTTGAACTGTTTCCGTACTAATTCTTGAAATTTTAGGTACTGAACATTCTACTAATTCCAAAGAGGATCGTAGAGTAGCTGTACACACCAAATAGACATGGTATTTTCCAAAGATGTTGTGTCAAAGATGCAGCATTTTTGCAATTTTTTTAATTACTAGGTATGTAGTACATGGAAAGAATTCTGATTCGTATTTATTTATAAAAAATTCTCGCACAATTAAAAAATAATAGGGGAGAACAATAAAAATTCATGGACATTGCGGAGACGGATAGAGATTGTTTCCGGGAGTCTGGGACATCTGCAACCCTAATGTAACAACTTTATGTAACTCATTGCTTATAACATCTACTACATAGGTAGTAAAGAAACATTAATTGGTTTAGCTATGAGATGGGCGTACTCCATATCCATCAATTTTCTGATTGATGTTGTGATAAAGTAAATTATTTAAAATTAATGCAGTAAAATCAATAACTAGTTGCTCTGATAAGAAAAGTTCTTTCAAACAATCTCTCCAAGATAAGACTGAAATATGTAATGTAGTTTTCAATCTTGGATTTATTATACACTTCATTTTTAACAGGAAATGGTGGAGAACGTCAGATTTTCGTAACTACAAATTTTGTTTGCAGGCGTATCAAAGACAGCACTGAGAATTATTTTCTTCGGGAGGGAGAAACAGAAATTAATAGATTTAATTGACGGAAAACAATTATGCACTACACTACACATTACAACATTATTTCATTGCAGTTTATAAATGATGTTTACTTCTTTGACTGATAAGAAAGCAGTACTTTAAGAACTTGAAGTGACGGAAAATTAACTGATAAAAAAATAAGTTTCAAGTTGTTACAGGGTGTGAATGATATCGGCAACGAACCATAAAAAAAATGAAAATTTAGAACAGAGTGGACTCATGTGTCACAAAGGTCACACTGATGGAAAGTATGCACCGCTTATCAGAAACTCTAATAGCCATTGAGACTCATGAGAAAGATAATAAATAAAATAATGAACGATGGAAATGTGTGACTTGACAGCAACTGCTTGCGAACGTGTTCACCCTCACCGTGTCATGACAACAAAGTTTTCGACAAGCTGAGGTGCGCATCTATATGTGTTTCCTTCACTTTATATTTAATTGAAAGTTTGTATGAAGTTCTGAGTTTTAGTTTTAAGAACAATAATAAACTCGGTGCTTATTTATGAAGTTTCTTACATGTTATAATGAGCTAATTATTAGTTCACCTCTGGTAGCGATAAAACATCAGCATTATGCGATGACTGCAGAAAAGCTGAAAAGAAAGTAAAAAGAAGAAACCGAAAAAAATAAAACCACCCCTATACGTACAAAATACAATAGTTTTTTACACTTCTTTATTGTCAGTAAAAAAAAAACAAATCATTTTTTAAAAAATATCCTGCGGACAGTACTTTGCGAAGAGTTGCCTCCATCTTTATGGGTTTGTGATGGGATACATCCATTCAAGTAAGGGGTCATCCATAAATTACGTCACACCTTGAGGGGGGGGAGGGAGTCAACAAAGTGTGACAGCGTGTGACAATTGGGGGGGGGGACGTGTCATAAACTTTGTGACATCACATGCATAATTTGTACCACTTTTTGGCTCGTATTGTCCCAGCGTCGAGGCATACTTATTTAAACGATCATGTGGCATCTGTGGGCTATATTTTTCACCATAACCAACATAAGCAATTACATAAGAGGCACCCTAGAGGTTTTCCCCATCATGAAGATTCGTCCACAAAGTATTGCCGCTAGATGAAACAGGCAGGTTCATTGATTATTAAACAATGACGATGCTTAATGGGTGGATGATGATGATGATCGAATGTTCCCAACACTATCGAAATCAAGAATGAAGTAATTACTATGCCAATAATAAACAGTATCAAGGAATGGGTTCAAAATCCATGGATACATGATGACTCAATTTTTGTATCATTAATTCGATTTTTTATGTTTTTTTTAAAAAATTTCTTAAATGTTTGATTTATTGTTGATATGATTTTTTAACTAGAAATACATAAATCATTTTGAAAGTGCTGTTTTAATTTATAAATTAAAAATTTCAAAATATGTGACGTCACACTAGGGGAGGGGGGGTCCCACAAATGTGACAACCTGTGACATGGGAGAGGGGAGCGGTCCAAAAATCATGAAATTCGTGTGACGTAATTTGTGGATGGCTCCTAATAGCTGTTTTTAGCATGTAAAATAAACTGTTGGTGTGTTCGGTGATAAATCAGCAATGGATAAACACTCATTGACTCTCGCCAAACACTCCTTTCTCCTCCATGATGTATGTATATCTCATTGCAATTTTCGTTAAATGTCATTGCCATTCCAATTTCTAGTAACTTCCTTCCAAACAATCATCTTTATGTTCTTCCTAAGAACTTCTTTCCTAAAACAATCCCTCGTTTGCCTCCTTCTGTTCGCAACAATCAACGCAATAAATACTTCATTATAAACAACCCTACTGTAAGTCTGTTACTCAGACTATTTTGTACAAGCCATGGATTTTCTAGTTTTATTTAAAGTAATTAATAGAAAACTATTTAATTTGCTAATACCACAACAAATTTTTCCACCTTTAAGTTGCAGCAATGGTAGCTATGTTTAAATCTTAACTCATTTTTATTTGAAACTAATATATTATTGGTGCTCCATATGAAATATAAAATGTTGATTGGAAAGGTTTGTAAGAATATTTCTGTAATTATAATTTTATCGGATTTTATTGTTATGAAGAAGTGGGAGGTTTTAGGTTCTTTGTAACATCATATAAAAATATACGGCACATTCATTTAGAAAATTGGTTACTGATTTAATTTAGCAAAAGTCGTGCGGAACGGGGGCTTTGTTTTTCGTTACGATAAGACCCGCTTGGACCACATACCAATTTAAATTCTTCATCCTCTGTTGAAGTTTTTACTTCCATTCAATCAAATATTCGATCATCATTTCACTTCGTTTCTCCCTTCTCTTGTCAGACCACTTCTTACCGGAATTCTTTCTTCTGCCATACAAACCTTCCCATACTTAATACCTTCTTCCTAAAGATGTCTTTTACGATATTTTCCTCCTCTCTTATCTTATTTTTTCAAATCTTTTCTGACCTCTTGAATCCAGCTTTTTGTTGATTTTTTTTATTTCACTAAACGTAATTGAATTTTTTTTTTTGGTAATCTACTCTATAGATATGTACAAAAAACAGAAAAATCGGTGACAAACCATCACCTTACCACCGACCTGCTTTTTATTGATAAGCTTTAAATTTTATTTTAGAAACTGTGTCTGTAAATGTTTCGCGTATTACTTTTGCTGATTTAGATATCACTACAATTTCATGAATTATTTTATCCGTCTCAACTGATCAAAATCCTTTCTAAAATCTGTAAATGTTACTGTTATGTCCTTGGATTTTAGTACTCGAAGACGAATTATTGATTATAAATTAAATATTTCCTTTGAACCAAATCTACTTTTTCAAAATCTACCGTGATACTTGCTCAATTGCATGTCAAGTGTTATCTCTATTCTGGTCAGCAATTTTGAGAAATCTTTATCTGCAGCTTGCAATAGGGATACTCCTCTTTTTTCCACAGAGGCGGTTTTCCGCGACCACGAGGAAAGAGACTTTTGCGGGTATAATTAAACGTCACAGGGAAAGTGAGTTATGCAGAAGTAATTAAATGCTACAGATTATAGATACTTAACACTCTCAAAAATATCAACGCATCTCTAAAAAATAAAGGCAACTTTATAATTAACCCCACATTCTATAATTATTTTATAATTATCCATTAATGCTATACAGAAAGCTATCTCACAGACTATTGTTTATTTATATTGCTCAGTGCGTTTCTCTCTAATTAAAGAGACGTGTGTGTAACTCACAAAAATTTAAAGATAAAAAAAGTCGTATGTAATTATGTGCGTTAATGAAGCGCTCTGTTCTGCTAAAACCAGCCTTTTACTTTAATAATGCTTTAGTGGAAAGTAAACAGATATTAAAGCCATTGAAGCAATTTTAGAAAAGAGTTTTAACAAAACGTAGAATAAAACAAAAACAAAACTTCATCAATTGTAGAGTCCACAGAAATTCTAAACGAATCATATGCAAATGTGTTTGGTCAGCTTAAGAAAATGTAAACCATAATAGGATTGTACAAAATGAAATTGAAACTGATATGTGTAAATGAGTAAGTGATTTTACGGTTAAAATTTCTGTACAGTGATTATTTGTGAAATAAAGGGTTCTACTTTAAAACCAGACCATTCAGATTATTTTCGACAGCTGACTTCTTAACTTTTAGTTATAACCACTTTGTAAGAATAATCACTTTCACGTATGACTCCAAACAAATTGAAAGGCATGATTTTCACCTTACCGAATCTTTTTTTATGAGAATTTCAGAAAAAATTGACAATTTAATCATTGGAATCTCGTAAATAGATAATGGGAATAAAATTAACCGACTTACCGGAGGAATTTCGTACTAACAAAGTTCACTAAGCCAACGTTATTGTAATTACTTAATTTGACATCTATTTTTCTCAGTTTACAGGAACATGTATAGGGTATAAATGTTCTGATTTTATGCACAATAATCGACGTAACTGTGTTTCCTGTTAACGAGAGACCTTACTGCTCGTGCCTTCTAAGATAATTCATCGTCATATTCTTTTGTGCAGGAAATTAGATGAATCATTCAATGATTCTTTTAATATACATGTATCAAGTTTTCATTCATTCGTTACTGGGTCTAGTTTCCGGATTCACATTCAATGTTGTTTCAATACTCTCTGATATTGATTGCTCCCTCTCTCTACGGAAGATGTAATGAAGAAGCAAAAACTACGTACAATTCTACTTCGACCCTCTACACTTTACCATTAGTAAATACCGGTACGATTCCTCGACACAATTATACTAAGAACACAAGCTGGTGAGTGAGCGGTAAGGTTCTGGCTTCGTATTTGGGAGGACGTGGTTTTGAATCCCAGTCCGGCCATCTATATTTAGGTTTTTCACGATTTCCTCAAATCACTCCAGGAAAATTTCGAAGTAGTTTCTTCAAAAAGGTGAAAGCGGAATTGCTTCCCATTCCTTTCTCCCAGTCATTTCCCTCCTCTAAGACATCGACAGGAATAGTAGCCATAAACCATGAATTATTTTATCGGCAAATGAACACTGTAACTATCTGGTATTTGGCCTGTACTTCTCGTTCACGGACCTGTAGAAAAGCTTAACCCCCTTTTTTTTATATCACATATTATCGTGTAGAATGAGAAAATGTTATCTAGGATATATCCTTTCTTTCCGTTACTACCTTAAGTTTGGATTTCATTCTGATGTACGAAAGTAATTAAATATGTGAAATTAAATTAGTGATTGCTCATAAAGCTACGCGAAACATTATACATGTTAAACGTAATTATTGTACACTAGTATTATCCTATTTCTCGGATGATTGTATACATAAATATACTGTTGAAAAATTGTTTTAAGTATATGAAATATTAAATGAAGTAGTATTTCAGAGAAATAATACGTTAATTTTACCTATAAGATTTCCATAATAGTTAACTTGAGTAAAAATCGCATTTTTAAATGCGGATGCAGGAACAACCACGAATAAAATTAACAACATACTATCATGTTTTAGTATTGGCAATAAACAGAAGGAATCCAGTGAGTAGTAGTGTTATCTGTGAAGAGTATCTGTTAAGGCACAGTGAACATGTTTACAGTAAATCTAAATGTTAACGTTAGTTATTCCATTCATTTTAACATGCTACTTTTTAGAAAACTGAAGAAATAAATAACGAAAAAAAAAAAAAATACGGAATCGAAAGAGTTCTCGTAGTAGCGTGGCTGCTGGCGCGGAATTGGCGTGGGATTTAAATTCTGCTCCTATTGTACTTTCCCAATATGGCGGTGCTGCATGTAGATCAGTCAAATTGTTAGCGTTGCCTTCTTATCCTGCTTGTACACAAGTCTGTTGTTGTGACTTGCGACTGTGAATTAATATTTTTACCCATTTAACCAGTACTAAAAATAGTTTGCAAACAAGTGAAATCGCTTATCTTCAGAAGGTAAATGCGCTGCAGTTTCCAGCTTGCATGACTAGCTAGAATGTAACCGTATACTTACTCAATCGATGATTTTAACTTTGTTCTACACGCAACGGCGACTACATATCAGCATCAGAAAACCGCAGCATGCCAATTTTTTTCTCGGAAATAGCAGTGAAGTTTTGGGAATGCGTTGATCTATAAATTAGTATTGTCTATATTTCTTATTACAAACAGGTCATACAATAATCACACGACTTTGTATGATAGCGATATATTTTATATCTATCAGTTATATTTCTTCCCCATTATACGTGTGATGACGTCAAATCAAATTTCTTTGAGTATTTACGTTTCCTGCCCCTCCACCCATTCAGAAACAGTTGCAAGATACTGGTCGTTATTTGCAATTATCGTTGCGTAATATGTTTCTTGTTATTCTGGGCATAATATTTTATTATCCAATGTGGTGAACTGTTTGTCCCGAAAGAAATTCCTCTAACACCTACTTGAACATTAATTAAATTTTTATTTTAGTCGTATTTCTTTCAAAATTTGAGTTAAATTATTAACCACATGCCTCCATAACTGACTGCAGTCTCTGTGTCCATAATCTGCAAATAAAAATTTCCCCTCTAAATCAGTTGCTAGTCTGGGGTCATATCTTCCATTCCGTATACTACTTTTAATCCTGCTCCAAATATCTGTCCGAGATTCATCGTCAACATATACGAAGTCTGTCCAAAATGTATCCGACCTTCCTTCATGACTTTGTTCCTGATAATTTTAGTGCTATATGCCGGGTATGAGTATCTACAGTAAAGCTTCACGAACTCCCTAGATGCTTCAGTTGTCGCCGGGACGATTTCCAGGACTGCTTCAAAAAGTGCAAAGGCCGTTGGGAGCGTATTCTTCAGTCAGATGGGGACTACTTCGACGGGTGCCACCAATACGATGACGCAGAATAACACCAGCGGGGAAATATGAAGGAACTTTGAATACGTTTGCGACAGGCCTTGTATATGACGCATCCTCATCAGAGCAGTCTTCTGATAACTCTAATATACGTCCTTTTTGATGTAATATTCTGATGGCGTTCTATGGCGATTTACGAATATAAATCTAGCTGCCGTTTTTGTATCTTATCCACATCTTGCATGTGACGTGAAAAATATTCGGTCCCAACACCCCAAATTCGAGATAGAGCTGCTATAGCTCTTGTATTCCAGGTATAGACAGCGATGAGATTAACTGAAAAAATATAATCTAGCTCAGTTTATTTTTTGGTGCGGTGATAGTAAAATGGAGGGCCGTTGTACTCATACTAAGTAGTAATTTAATGACAAGCGTTTGAATAGCAGAACGACTTGGCAGTAATTGGACAGTTCTGTGGCTATGTCCACCATCGGACAGACGGACTCCCTTCCGCTTGTTATCTATTAACAAAGAGACCAGAGCTTATCAGGCGTATGACGGAACATAATGGCTGTCAGCCAAGCCGGGACAGGACTACTTGCAGATAACGTCATGTTCGTCTCTTGTCTGTCCCTCAAGCTACAGGAGCTTTAAGCGCTCTACCTCAAGCAGACTAAGGGATGTTAGTCCGCGCTTGACGTTACTGTCGGATTACTATCCACTAGTATAAATTCAGACGTAACTGTTGCTTAGAACTAGGTATAAACACAATAATTTTAATGCTCTATTACTGTTAACTGAAGAATGTGTAAACAGAAAATTCATGTATACAGTCTGATCACATTGTGAAAGGCTTGTTACATGTCTACAACATGTCTCAACCTGTGGTCTACGGACCACCAGTCGTCCGCGAAGATGACATCGGTGGTCCGCAGACATTACATTATTATCCATTTGGTTAATAAATACTGAGATTTTTTCATTATGTAATTCACTTTTAATGGTTCACTTATAATTTCAGAACTGTGTTTCAGAAAGGATTCAGAACATAATTTTAGATTCATTATATTATAATAGCACAATGCAAAAAAAAAAAAAAAAATTGCTTCTGTAGTTAATAATGTTTGACATTTTATTGGTCCTCGGGTTGCAAAAGGCTGAGAAAAGCTGGTCTAGATCATTTAGTGTGATAAGTCTAGAGTATGTGCGTTCGTTGGTCTTAACACAATTTTCATACTCTGAGATGTAAAATCAGAAGAGCCTCTTGATGTTACAATGTAAACTAAACATTTATAGCAAATTTTTTAATCAGTAAAATAGAAAAGCGGTAAATCTATGGAAAAAATATAACGTCTCGACAATTTGCGAAGCGACGTACAGAGCTGAATTATGATTGCGGAGGAAACCATCCCAGTGAAGAGCGATGCTAACATAGGTATTTACGAAAATAGTGATTAAAAGTCTTATGTAGATTTAACGCTCTGGATCATAAAGCTTTTTCTGAAAGTCGATGTAGTAGTAATCTGTTCTAAAATGAAACAAGGTTCAACGAACAAAGATAAACATTTTACACTTATAAACCAATGATGATTAAGATATTTCGAATATGTTCCATTAATTAATTACATTTTTCTTTATTTTTATGGAATATTTTTTAGTCCATGACTTCATATACCCGTAACCCAAAAGTTCTTGGACATTTTACAGTCTACTTGGAAATAATATAATTAATTTATTAAGATTTGAAATGAATAAGAGGATTTTTTTATATTTTCTTTACAAAATTCGTGTAAACTGTGAAAATTCCAGTAAACTTTGTTCTGTAAATTTATGTGATGCCGAAACAGACAAAGCCCCGCTACCGATTTATAATAATATAGATTACTCTTAAGAATTGCAAGAGCCCCACCCTGCCCCATCCTGGTTACATCCATGCGCCATACTATCCTGTCTTGTGCCATCCTCTTCATGTCCATGTAGTTTCTGTTTCCATTGATGTTATCTGTGATGCTGTACATACGTCCTTCTTCCTTCAACGCTCCTCTCACAGACTTGTCCTTCCAAAGCGTGTCTTACCAAGCACTCACCCCTCAGCAAGTGTCCCATCCAGTTCTTCCTTCTTTGTGTTATGTCTTGGAATAGTTTCCTCTTCTCACCAACCCTTTCCAGCACTACAACATTACTTACTTTTTCCACAAAGCATATCCTCTCAGTTCTCCTCCACATCTGCATCTAAAATGATTCTATCCGCTTTTCTTCCTCTCGTCTCAGCCCCCTTAAAGTGCCGCACTCCATACGAAACATTTGCCAATTCTTTTCCTTCACGTCCTGATAGCATCTCAAGTGCTCAGTGGTTGTACTTTCACGATATTTTTATTTCCCTTCCGTATACAGAAACTAGAACGTATAATGTGGATGCGGGAGATACTATGAACGGCGTTGCGTAAGCGTAGTGTGAAATGGCAATGTAGAACACTAGAAAACTATACGGGCCATGGTATGAAGAAATTTAATCCTATTTAGCCTTTTACGAATGGCTATCACACAGTGCTAAATCAGTTAATCTAAGTGAAATGTCTGACGTCAATATTAAATTTGCGGCTGTTAGCTTACCACTGTGTGGCTATAATAGCGTGTGGTTCGTCAGCATTAACAATTCAGAGCGCGCGCGGTTGTGAAATAATGCAAATTTATGCCGTTCAGCGGCGGCAGGCAGCGCGCTACAAAGGAATGTTGCAGCGAAATTATATTTGGCGTGATGGACGTCACTGCGTCACTTGCAGCGCCGACTGGTCCTGTCCCAGGTCCGCTGCCGACTGCAGACCCCACCGTATATTTGACAGAGCCGATGAAATGTTGCAACTGCAGTTGCCGTTGGAATAAATTCTTAAGATGCTGAAGTTTCCGCCGGTTACCTGGGGCTCGCAAGTCGTTCTGCGCAACTGGAGCGACGTAGTACATTCAATCTGCGACGGAACTAATTAGTTTTGTACAGCAAACATGGCGAATATGAGTGGGTAAATCCAAAGTGTGCATAACTCGTCTTGCCAACCGTTCTCTGTCGTCTATTGCTACGAGTACCATAATAAGGAAATCATATGGAAGAGAAAAGATTGTTACTGTTATATAAACATATTCATCAGTATAAAAAGGTCTAGAGAATTCGGCATATTTTGGGGATAGGAAATAAATAGTCTTCAGCGTGCATTGAAAAGCAATGAAAGAATGTAGGCTAGCTCTGTGAATCAGATGAACAAAATCTTCTCGAGTTTTCCACCTGGAGAGCGCACCCATAACAGGCGAAGATTCGGAGCCCGACTGTGGTTCCATCATCCGGCAGGAACATGGAACCAGATTTTATTTTTCTAAAGCTTTGTATGTATATTTGGATCAGATTTACTATTCTCAGGCTTAAGTATATGTTTCCGGCCTAGCTTCCGGGAGATTCCGGGTTCGATTTCTGGACTGCCCATGCGGAATTTGATTCTCAATTGTATTCTGAAATCACTTTCGGTGCTTTGGTGATTCCTTCACAGATCTCACAGCCGATTTTTCTCACAAATCCTTTTCCACAATCCTATACCGGCTCTAACGTGAACTAAAGATTAAGCCTTGTTTTAAAATAAAGGAAAACCAATAAAAACGATTCAGGACTTAGCCTACATATCTTCTTCACTAATTTTCTTCAGAAATGTTTTTTACTCAGAAAACAAATTCACACAATATTATTTCTATCACCCATTATGTCCCTAAAGTATTGATGGAATTCTGATGCCATCAGATTCAATCGATACGTTTTTAGGATAATTACTGGAGATAGAGCAAGTAAGAAAACTCTGGGGTCATCAAATTGTTTCGTAAAACATTCCGCAACGTATCCGGAAGGCGTTATCATCATTGGACAGTGTAGTACATAGTACACGCACCTGACGAGGCGACTCTATTAAGACATTTTTATATTGAGCTAGTCCTGACTGTAATTTTAATAAAAATACAACTTTGGCGATTAAATTGTTTGTTCATATAGATAACTTAGTATTTGTAGTCTCATGTAGGGTGGCGCCAGCATTAATAAATGTTTTAGGATATTCAATCATTTTATTAAAAATAAAGTGATTAACGTTTCTTATTTTTTCTCTATCTAATGATTTTTGATTTCTATATTATAAAATAAATATCTAATCACTTAATAAATTTATCTTTTCGATGTAAATCTGATCCTTTCCCGAACAGATTGCAACGGAAACTTACGTGAGATCAAGACAAGAAGATACGAAATTCATAAAATAATTAAATAATAAATAATAAATTATAATAACATTTTGCAATTTCGTTGTTAAAGGTGGCTGGGGCATCACAACAAAGAAAATAATATATTTTGTGTGTAGTGCTATGGCGACTACTTCAACCTCCCCTGATTCCAGAGTTGAAAGACTAAATCGATACGGCAGTCAATATCGAGTGATATCGTAGGAGTGAAATCCAAACTTATTTGTTAATTTGTCAATCTACAAAACAGTACTTCACAGAACAAGTTGTGATATTGTGTCCTCACGCACAATGTCGAGGTAGTAAAGATTCTGATGAGAGTAACTTATGACTCCAGAAAAATGTTTATAACCTTTGCTATATTAAAACATAATCGACAGCGGCCTGTCCATATGCACTTAAATAAGCATTAGATTAATTTGGAAGCTTGTAAAAATTTATTTATCAAATGAAAAATGAATGCTTACTACGGTGGTTTTAGCAAAGATTATTAAAGGTGTGATATAATATAAGCCTGATTATACGCGTAATATAAAACCCATAGAATGGTTAAGATACAGTTAAACTTGGCGTTCCCTTGTACAGTAATGTTGGCAGTACTAATGATAGAACGAGGGGAGTCAAATTTAAATTACGCCGTCACCAAATCCAATAATAGGCTTAATGGTAACTATGGCATAATTGCACGAGGCAGAGGAAACAAGCGACTGAATTTAGGACTGCGGATTGTGTATCTTTAGGCTATACGGCTCGTCGATGTAGAGTTCTTCTAAGCCGGGAGCACGTTGGGAGAGCAAGGGACGGAAAAGAGTTATTCCGTGTCCATTAGAAGAAACCATACCGACATCTACCTTGAGTGATTTCGGTAAAACCGTGGAAAACCGAAATCTAATTAGCCCGAATGCCAGGCCCGAGCGTTTCCACTCACTGACCATTCTTGGTGCCAATTATATACTTTTATAAGTATGTAGGACGTATGCTGTCCTCAAAGAGAGAAAAGAAATTGTATTCAAAGAATTTTAAAGGTGTATACACCCGTCATCTGTGGGTGTTTAAGCACCAAAATTTAGGAACCGAAAGGTATAACGACCGTTAACCTCTTGCCCTACGATTTAAGATTCAACAGCGTATTCCCAAAATGTAAGCAGAAGTGTTGAACCTTCGAGCCATTCCAGGGCTCCGAAATACTGTCTAAAGTTGTACCAATCGCACACGAAAAGATAATTTAATAAAATACAAGCGAAAAATTTAAAAAACCAACCAATGATTCAAACTAAGTGATCTATTAAAGTAAACAACAAACTGTAAAGATTAATAATTGAAATAAATATTTCACAGAAGGTTTATTATCTCGAACTAAATCAATAACATTTATACCAAATTTCTGAATAAATTTTCACTGAACACAATAAGCGTTTTTACAAAAATTAATAATCTTCGACCATGTGATTTTTCATGGTGTTCAAACTTGTCCCGCGGGCCAGGCCCGTGATAGTCAGTTTTGGCTCGGTCGCTCAGTTTAGGCTCGAAAACCTTACTACGAGCCTCACACGTGGTTGTAGGCCAAAGCATTAATTCAAGAATCGGGCCCAACAAAAAATCACAACATGTTAACGTTTTGTAGAAATTCTACACAAATTGAAAAGTAAACTGCTAAAACTATTGTGCACATGAAACATTTAGTACCAATAGTTTTTGCTGTCTTTATTTATTCATAAATATTTAAATCACCAAAAATTAATGGCTAGACTCAAGGTTTAGTTTTTCCATTACGATTTAAGTTTGTTGGTAATAGAGTAAAACGAAAGTTTGCCAACACAAGGTAACAGTATGCTAACTGAGACAATTTTAGTGACAAGCCATGTCTCCAAATTTTTGAGTCGTATGGCTGGAAAATTAGAGGGGAGATACACATTGTTAACTACTTCGGAAGCACGTGAAATACACATCTAAATAAATTTTCCCATAAAATTTTTGAATACCTGCTGAATGTAATCTCTCTTGATAGATTACAAGAAAAGGACTGTACAGGGGTAGGGGATACCTTAATTTATTGTTTAGTGTTTATTTAATGACAGGTTTAGCTGTTAGTTAATTTAATTACAATTTTAGTTATAAAAGGTGCACAGGCGGCTGAAATTCGCGGCTGTGTCATACGGATGAAACATTAGTTACAATGATTATAGATGGACGAGGATAAAATTCGGTGTGACGACGGTGTCATGCGATGTAGCAGCCAGTGACCACGTGGTGAGTCATCAGAAAGCGATCAGTCAAACCGGGAGGATTGCCGACCATGGCAGCGTAAGGGATAGTTGAGCTCGAGTAACTGAGGTCACATTTTCGAGTCCGGCCTTAGGAATGGGTGGTTTTAATTAAATGTTGATCTGTTTTGTGTTGTCCATACTATTGTGAATAAAAACACAAGCTATGAATACTTGAAGAACTAACTTACGCTTCTAGAGTCCATAATAAAAACGTTGAGAAGTCTGCTAAAATGGCAATAAATGCCAAAAGCCACATTTTATTTAAAAAAAAAAAAAAATAAAAAAAAAAAAAAATAAAAAAAAAAAAACAATATCGGGGGTATTGCCTCAGAAAATACGAGCGCAGTGTACCATTTGGAACGACCTACAGCTTCGACTAGAAATTAGTCCTTCCCATCCTTCCTCTTCCCATTTTGTGGCATGTTTACTTAGTCCGTTCACGTTGTCAGAATATCTCTAGATTATTTAAGTTGTTCAGCTGGTGCTAGTTTCCGTTGACCGAATGGCGCAAACTAACGCAGCCTTGAATCGTTCACAAACCCTGCGCGACAGTTGACCACAAATGTAAGCGATGTGCCGGTTTGCCATTTGAAATGCGTCTGTAAGTTGATCAGGCTAAAATTACGGATGAATGTATAAGCGGCACGCCTGCAGTAACTAACACAAGGTATCAATCTGTCGACCGACGGAACAAAAACAAAAATCCAGGAATGAGCATTTAATAGGATGTGGCAAGTTGTTGATGGTCTTAAGTAGGAGGAGGACCTGTTTTCTGGGAACAGCCAATCAGCGTCCAGGGATTGCATGACGTCACGAAGTGAGCAGCCAATCAGCGTTCAAGGTCGTATGACGTCACACGTTAGTTCCTCAACCAGCCGCACAGATGGCGACACCGGGTGGGCTTGCGCATATGTTAGTTCACCGATCGGCCGCACAGATGGCACCATCTCCCAAGGGCTTAATATCTTTGGGCGCAGATATTCCACACCGCCCACCCAAGCCCTGAGGCAATGGCTATTTCTGTTCTGGAATGCGCGCGTTGTGAAATGTGTACACTGTTTCAACACCTACGGAAATACCCACTCGGCTGTTTGCTTATCCACTAAGTGTGACGAAATATGTATTCCTAGCGTCCTGTTAAGCAAGCACTGAACATCTTGGCTACTATCGACACACAGTAAAATATTTTGTATCGTGAAAAATACTTAAGCGATTTTTTTACGTGAACAGACATCGGTAGCGTAGGGGTTAGAGTGCCGAAGGTCGCCGGTTCGAGTCCGGCCGCGGTGTTTTTATTGAAAAAGCCGTTCCAACTCGTCAATTTCAAAATTTTAGTTTCCATACCTAGAGAGGATACCTGCCTTGAATAAAAAAAGCATAAATGTTTCCTTTTAACGGGAAAAAAAGCGTCATAAACTCCAGATATAAATTCTATGTGTACATGTTTTCATGAAATTATTTAGCGTTCTTGCCTCTCATTCGGGAGGACAGAGGTTCCAGGCATCCATGGTTTCCCCCAGGTGAATGCCGGGGATGCTACCTTCAAAAGGCCATGGCCGAATTCCTTCCCATCCTTTCCCCGTCTCTAAAGACCTCGCTGTTAACATAAATTCCGTTCATCGAAGCAGGCAGACATTAAAAATTAATTCACCGACGAAGAGACGGGAAACAAACTCACTTTTTCATTATGAACAATATAATATAACTCACGAGTGTCACCTACAGTCCGTGTATTTTAAAGGATGTATTAAATTAGGGGTATTTATATTTTTATTTATATTTCTCGTGTCCAGGACATAACAAGTTGAAAAAACAAATAACATTAATTAATTAATATTAACTATAAACACAATTATATAGAATGTGACCAGAATTCCGCAATCTTGATGGCCTTCTCGTTTGCCCTGTAAAGGTCGTCGATATTGCAGGTTTCAGGGAGATTCCTGCATATCAGAAGATGTTGTGGGTTCTGAAGCTCACCACATTCACATAGATCGTTGTCATTAGTGTACCCCCATTTTTTAAATATTATATTTACATCGGGACACTTCAGTTCTTAGTCTGTTTAGAGCCTTCCATATAGCATATGGCTGATTACATCCCGCAGCCGGTGCCTCTTTGATGTTCCTCCACCAGGACAAATTTCAAAATTAGGGTAATGAAATTGTGTGTCTCCAAGTGAATGCCGGGGATGCTACCTTCAAAAGGCCATGACCGAATTCATTCCCATTCCTTTCCCCGTCTCTAAAGACCACGTTGTTAGAGAGACGTTAAAAAAAGTACCTGTTTTAGCGTTCTGACCTTGTATTCGAGAGGACGGCGTTTCCGGTCATCCAGATTTGGGTTTTCCATGGTTTCCCCAAATCACTCCAGGTGAATGCCGGGATGCTTCCTTCAAAAGGACATGGCCGAATTCCTTCCCATTCCTTGCTCCCCATCCTTTCCCCATCTCAAAATGCCAGGTTGTTAGAGAGACGTTAAAAAGTTTAAAAAATGAAATTATTGTGATAAAGTATAGCAATACCACACATACGTTATTCCTTTCAAAATTCGTAGCCTCAAAAACCCATCAATGGTGAAATCCTTTCATTGAAACCGAGAGACATTCACCGATGAAGGTAGGGAAAACCATAAAAAAATTCCGTTCATCGAAGCAGGCAGACATTAAAAATTAATACACCGACGAAGAGACGGGAAACAAACTCAATTAGTCACATCATGTTGGATTCGTTATAAACAATTTAATATAGCTCGCGAGTGTCACCTACATTCCGTGTATTTTAAAGGATGTATTAAATTATGTGTAATGAAACACAGACACTTTTGGACTCAAAGAGGCAATGAAGGGGTTTACTGATGGATGTAAGTATAACCTCGATTGGTTGAGAGCCTCTAAACTAAAGCAAGTTGTCGATTTGAAAACCAGGCTCGTAATTGTTGCCATCCAGGTCAAACCTTTGTCGTTTGTCTATCCAGGCCAATCTATGTATCAATTCTGTTATGCTTTCGTAAGCAATCACAAATTGAGTGTCCTTAGCTGTACTTTGTCTAAAATTCCAATAAATCCCTTGTGACACATCAGTGATTGACTAGAAACAGAGAGATATACCCACCTTTAACTGTATTTTACAGTACAGCACTTATGTTCGAGGAACGAAATACCGTCTGTTAATCTTACTAATTTCACACCTGGGGAATCTAAGTACGCCAGTCCTATGTGATAAAAAAATCGAGTCACGCTATGCACAGAACATGCCTGAGACCATCGCCTGTGACCAAGGTGGAGATATAGAAGATTTACACACTCCCTTATAGAAGAAATCCAGTGCACTATTCCTAATTCTTTCACCAAGATCCACCTCTAGCCTCATCGCCAACATACCCACAACACTTCCCCAAACTTCATTCTGTTTTCCAATGATTCCCACTCCAATCCCTGATCAGTTACCTTTTTTTTCGTGCGTTAAAGTAAACCAAAAATTCGCAGAGTCTTCTGCTAATCAGTAACCAGGTACCAAAATGTCCATTTAAGGTCGTTCTACTGCAGTTTTCCAGGAAAATTCTCCCCTTTTCCAGGAAATTATTTTTCAATAAATCAGGACCCAGGGTAGTTCTCCATTCGGTTTAAAATGTTCCCATCTAACGCCAACCTTCGGATTCAGGACCAAGTGTGACATTTGTTTATAATTGCATGCTTCATCCAACTAACCACGATAAAAGTGACATAATGCCGTTAGCTAACTTGGCCATCAAACAGACATCATAACCCACATTTTCATAGAAGACCCCCACACATCGACAAGTATCCATAGGTGCAGACACTAGTTCTATTGCGCCGAAGATAGTACCCACGCTTGAATTGTCGTAAATTGTTAGATCAAAGTGGGTGTTTGGATATTTTATCCACTCAGGCCTCATCATCTAAAGTCTAATGCCAGATTGTGGTCATTGCCAACTTAGGCTCCATACACCACTCAGAATTATTCCTCCAATATCCATTCTAACAGCATTATACACCACATACAGCCCCTGACACTCTTCCAATCTCCCAATGACATCCAGGCCAGTTCCTTTATTAAGGCACTTGTTGAATATTTCCCACTAATAAATCTTGCTGCCATATTTTGCACCTTGCATTTGATGTACTAAAAATTTGGACTCCATACTACACTATTTACAAACAATGGTCTGATTGTGGGTTTGTATCCAAGTCCTTAAGTGGTGTAGTACTCTCTTGCATCATGACTGGCTGAAAAACAGAAGTCTCCTTACATATCATCAGCCTGGCGAGATAGAAGGTGTGCAAAAGATGGCATGTTTTCACAATAAACCTAAGTGTTTATACCATAAATAGTGTTCATCACGCCCAGTTGATTACATTTACCATCAACACGTCTCTCCCACACCGCAACCATTTCTACCATTCAGTAAAAAAAAAGTGACGCAGGTACCATGAGTTGCAATAGACACTTGACCTATCAGATCTACCCACAAATCCATACATCTCAATACACTAGCACAAACAAACATAAGTGGAGGGGCAGCAAAATCATTCGTCCAGACAGACATTTTTATAGAAGGTATCACCATATTTACGCATACAGACACAGAGAGAGACGCACAAACACTCACATTTCCATGCCTTCAGCGAGCTAGACACAATATCCAACCCCAATCATGGCGACGAAAAAGTGGGGTAGAACCCCCCCATGGCTCATAACTGACCAAAAAATCATCAGTAACATATGTTCCAGGCACCATACTCTTCACATCAACATCATCTCATTTATTTTCACACTACAGACCTCACTATCATCCAGTATCATGGTACAAAACTGTTCACATCAGCACCAACACGTCTATCCCACACCTAAGCTTTTTCTGCCATTCAGTAACATGTGCCCCCCCATGTACCACGAGTAGCAGTAGACACTTGGTCATCAGACAGATATCATAACTCCCATATTCATACTAGGTCTCACCCACAAATCCATATGTCACCTCACACAAGGCATAAGTGCAGGAACAGCACATCATACATCCAGAAAACGAGATAAAGGAAGGTATCACCACATTACGCAAAAAAACACACGGAGATAGAGATGCATACACACGTACATTTCCATGCCTACAGCGATCTCGACTCAACAACTAGCCCAATCATGGCAACGAAAAAGTGGAACAGAACACCCATGACTGACCAAAAATCATAGAAAGACACACATACACACACACATGTCAATGCATTCACACAGTTCCATTCATCACCACACATAACTGGAGGAAAGAGACTGAACATGCTAGATCCAAACTGAAGAGTTACAGGATGTGTGAAGTTTGAAATCACAGCCACATCTCGCCCACACCGCAACCCTTTCTGTCACCACGAGTAGCAGTAGACACTTGGTCATCAGACAGATATCATAACTCCCATATTCATACTAGGTCTCACCCACAAATCCATATGTCACCTCACACAAGCATAAGTGCAGGAACAGCACATCATACATCCAGAAAAACGAGATAAAGGAAGGTATCACCACATTTACGCAAAAAACACACGGAGATAGAGATGCATACACAGGTACATTTCCATGCCTACAGCGATCTCGACTCAACAACTAGCCCAATCGTGGCAACGAAAAAGTGGAACAGAACACCCATGACTGACCAAAAATCATAGAAAGACACACATACACACTCACATGTCAAAGCATTCACGCAGTTCCATTCATCACCACACATAACTGGAGGAAAGAGACTGAACATGCTAGATCCAAACTGAAGAGTTACAGGATGTGTGAAGTTTTGAAATCACAGTCACATCTCTCCCACACCGCAACCCTTTCGGTCATTTAATAACATGTGACCAAGGTACCATGAGTTGCAATAGACACTTGACCATCAGGTCGTACCCACAAATCCATACATCTCAATACACTAGCACAAACAAACATAAGTGGAGGGACAGCAAAATCATTCGTCCAGACAGACGTGTTTATAGAAAGTATCACCATATTTACGCATACAGACACAGAGAGAGACGCATATTTCCATGCCTTCAGCAAGCTAGACACAACAACCAGCCCAATCATGACGACGAAAAAGTGGAGTAGAACCCCCATGGCTCATAACTGACCAAAAAATCATCAGTAACATAATATGTTCCAGGCACCATACTCTTCACATCAATATCATCTTCATTTATTTCACACTACAGACCTCACTACCATCCAGTATCATGTGTGCTAGGTACAAAACTGTTTATATCAGCACCACCACGTGTATCCCACACCTAAGCCTTTTCTGCCATTCAGTAACATGTACCACGCGTAGCAGTAGACATCTGGTCATCAGACAGATATCATAACTCCCATATTCATACTAGGTCTCAACCAAAAATCTGTACGTCACCTCACACAAGGAAGGTATCACCACATTTACGAAAAAAACACACAGAGATAGAGACGCATACACACGTTCATTTCCAGGCCTACAGCGATCTCAACAACTAGCCCAATCATGGCAACGAAAAAGTGGAACAGAACACCCATGACTGGCCAAAAATCATAGAAAGACACACATACATACACACTAACATGTCAATGCATTCAAACAATTCCATTCATCACCACACATAACTGGAGGAAAAACTGAAGAGTTACAGGATGTGTGAAGTTTGAAATCACAGCCACATCTCTCCCACACCGCAACCCTTTCTGTCATTTAGTAACATGTGACCCAGGTACCATGAGTTACAATAGACACTTGTCTATCAGACAGATATCATAACCTCCATATTCATACTACGTCTCACCCACAAACCCATACGTTTCCACACAAGCACAAACATATGGGAGGAACAGCAATTCATACGTCCAGATAAATGAGTTTAAGGAAGGTATCACCATACTTACGCACACAGACACATATATCCATGCCTACAGCGAGCTCAACACAACAACGAGCCCAATCATGGAAAAGAAAAAGTGGGACAGAACCCCCATGGCTCAAGAATGACGAAAAAAAATCATCATTAACATGTGTTCCAAGTAACAAACTCCTCACATCAAAATCATATCATTTAACTAACACTACAGACCTCTCTGCCATTCAGTATCGTTGGTAATATGTACAAAGCTGTTCACCACCTCTATCCCACGCCACAAGCCTTTTCTGCTATTCAGTAATATTTGCCCCACGTACCACGAGTATCAGTAGTCACATGGTCATCAGACAAATATCATAACTCCCATACTCATACTAGACCTCACACACAAACATAACTGACCAAAAAACCATCAGACAGACGTTAGAGTGTGTGCAAAGGATGACATGTTTTTGCCATACACCTCAGTACTTATCACATTATCAATTAATTACATCAACACATAGGTAGCCAGTCATTGTGAAATCTCAAAGTCGAATATAATCCTATCGTGATAGACACACAGCCACATAGAAAGACACACAATCACATGTCCATGCATACACACAGTTACCATACATCACCACACACATACACGTAACTGGAGGAAAAGGACTGAACACCATAGGTCCAGACTGAATAGCTACAGGATGTGCGAAATATTTCATTTCTTTGCCACAAACCTCGGTGCTCATCATACCCAAATGATTACATCTACATAGGTGGCCACTGATGGAAAAATCTCAAGTAGACTCCTACCACCATAATTACACACATAACCACACAGGAACACGCGCACACACACATACAGTATGTCCATGCATATACCACAATTTCATAAGTTACCACATACATACAAGTAACTGCAGGAAAGGGACCCGACACACGACGTCCACACCGAAGTGTTACATGATAAGCAGGCGATAGTATGTCTTTCCAATGCACATCAGTGCTCACCACATTAACTTGATTTTTAATGTGCCATCAGTATAGCTGGTGGCTGGAACTAAGCTCTTGACAATGTTTGGCCAAAAGTCATTTGTTAATAGCAGCTCATCAAAGACAAATTTTGGGATCAACCTGCCCGGGCGGGCGCGGCGGGAGGGGGCCACCCTTCCTCACAGCGGACGCGTACATCATGTAGGTCGGTATACCGGCGGATATAACCGCTTACTAGCGCAATGAAATTCCGGTCTTCAGTCCGGTCCTAAAAATGCGGTTACCGGTAATAGGTCCCGGACGCGTACATCATGTAGGTCGGTATACCGGCGGATATAACCGCTTACTAGCGCAATGAAATTCCGGTCTTCAGTATGGTCCTAAAAATGCGGTTACCGGTAATAGGTCCCGGACGCGTACATCATGTAGGTCGGTATACCGGCGGATATAACCGCTTACTAGCGCAATGAAATTCCGGTCTTCAGTCCGGTCCTAAAAATGCGGTTACCGGTAATAGGTCCCGGTCGGGAAACTCCGGTAAACCAACGCGGTCCGCGCTTTTAGACCGGCGAATTGCGGTATTTCGGTCCGCAGTGGGGAAGGGTGGGCCCCCTCCCGCCGCGCCCACCCGGGCAGGTTGATCCCAAAATTTGTCTTTGATGAGCTGCTATTAACAAATGACTTTTGGCCAAACATTGTCAAGAGCTTAGTTCCAGCCACCAGCTATACTGATGGCACATTAAAAATCAAGTTAATGTGGTGAGCACTGATGTGCATTGGAAAGACATACTATCGCCTGCTTATCATGTAACACTTCGGTGTGGACGTCGTGTGTCGGGTCCCTTTCCTGCAGTTACTTGTATGTATGTGGTAACTTATGAAATTGTGGTATATGCATGGACATACTGTATGTGTGTGTGCGCGTGTTCCTGTGTGGTTATGTGTGTAATTATGGTGGTAGGAGTCTACTTGAGATTTTTCCATCAGTGGCCACCTATGTAGATGTAATCATTTGGGTATGATGAGCACCGAGGTTTGTGGCAAAGAAATGAAATATTTCGCACATCCTGTAGCTATTCAGTCTGGACCTATGGTGTTCAGTCCTTTTCCTCCAGTTACGTGTATGTGTGTGGTGATGTATGGTAACTGTGTGTATGCATGGACATGTGATTGTGTGTCTTTCTATGTGGCTGTGTGTCTATCACGATAGGATTATATTCGACTTTGAGATTTCACAATGACTGGCTACCTATGTGTTGATGTAATTAATTGATAATGTGATAAGTACTGAGGTGTATGGCAAAAACATGTCATCCTTTGCACACACTCTAACGTCTGTCTGATGGTTTTTTGGTCAGTTATGTTTGTGTGTGAGGTCTAGTATGAGTATGGGAGTTATGATATTTGTCTGATGACCATGTGACTACTGATACTCGTGGTACGTGGGGCAAATATTACTGAATAGCAGAAAAGGCTTGTGGCGTGGGATAGAGGTGGTGAACAGCTTTGTACATATTACCAACGATACTGAATGGCAGAGAGGTCTGTAGTGTTAGTTAAATGATATGATTTTGATGTGAGGAGTTTGTTACTTGGAACACATGTTAATGATGATTTTTTTTCGTCATTCTTGAGCCATGGGGGTTCTGTCCCACTTTTTCTTTTCCATGATTGGGCTCGTTGTTGTGTTGAGCTCGCTGTAGGCATGGATATATGTGTCTGTGTGCGTAAGTATGGTGATACCTTCCTTAAACTCATTTATCTGGACGTATGAATTGCTGTTCCTCCCATATGTTTGTGCTTGTGTGGAAACGTATGGGTTTGTGGGTGAGACGTAGTATGAATATGGAGGTTATGATATCTGTCTGATAGACAAGTGTCTAGTTGTAACTCATGGTACCTGGGTCACATGTTACTAAATGACAGAAAGGGTTGCGGTGTGGGAGAGATGTGGCTGTGATTTCAAACTTCACACATCCTGTAACTCTTCAGTTTTTCCTCCAGTTATGTGTGGTGATGAATGGAATTGTTTGAATGCATTGACATGTTAGTGTGTATGTATGTGTGTCTTTCTATGATTTTTGGCCAGTCATGGGTGTTCTGTTCCACTTTTTCGTTGCCATGATTGGGCTAGTTGTTGAGATCGCTGTAGGCCTGGAAATGAACGTGTGTATGCGTCTCTATCTCTGTGTGTTTTTTTCGTAAATGTGGTGATACCTTCCTTGTGTGAGGTGACGTACAGATTTTTGGTTGAGACCTAGTATGAATATGGGAGTTATGATATCTGTCTGATGACCAGATGTCTACTGCTACGCGTGGTACATGTTACTGAATGGCAGAAAAGGCTTAGGTGTGGGATACACGTGGTGGTGCTGATATAAACAGTTTTGTACCTAGCACACATGATACTGGATGGTAGTGAGGTCTGTAGTGTGAAATAAATGAGATGATATTGATGTGAAGAGTATGGTGCCTGGAACATATTATGTTACTGATGATTTTTTGGTCAGTTATGAGCCATGGGGGTTCTACTCCACTTTTTCGTCGTCATGATTGGGCTGGTTGTTGTGTCTAGCTTGCTGAAGGCATGGAAATATGCGTCTCTCTCTGTGTCTGTATGCGTAAATATGGTGATACTTTCTATAAACACGTCTGTCTGGACGAATGATTTTGCTGTCCCTCCACTTATGTTTGTTTGTGCTAGTGTATTGAGATGTATGGATTTGTGGGTACGACCTGATGGTCAAGTGTCTATTGCAACTCATGGTACCTTGGTCACATGTTATTAAATGACCGAAAGGGTTGCGGTGTGGGAGAGATGTGACTGTGATTTCAAACTTCACACATCCTGTAACTCTTCAGTTTGGATCTAGCATGTTCAGTCTCTTTCCTCCAGTTATGTGTGGTGATGAATGGAACTGCGTGAATGCTTTGACATGTGAGTGTGTATGTGTGTCTTTCTATGATTTTTGGTCAGTCATGGGTGTTCTGTTCCACTTTTTCGTTGCCACGATTGGGCTAGTTGTTGAGTCGAGATCGCTGTAGGCATGGAAATGTACGTGTGTATGCATCTCTATCCCCGTGTGTTTTTTGCGTAAATGTGGTGATACCTTCCTTTATCTCGTTTTTCTGGATGTATGATGTGCTGTTCCTGCACTTATGCTTGTGTGAGGTGACATATGGATTTGTGGGTGAGACCTAGTATGAATATGGGAGTTATGATATCTGTCTGATGACCAAGTGTCTACTGCTACTCGTGGTGACAGAAAGGGTTGCGGTGTGGGCGAGATGTGGCTGTGATTTCAAACTTCACACATCCTGTAACTCTTCAGTTTGGATCTAGCATGTTCAGTCTCTTTCCTCCAGTTATGTGTGGTGATGAATGGAACTGTGTGAATGCATTGACATGTGTGTGTGTATGTGTGTCTTTCTATGATTTTTGGTCAGTCATGGGTGTTCTGTTCCACTTTTTCGTTGCCATGATTGGGCTAGTTGTTGAGTCGAGATCGCTGTAGGCATGGAAATGTACGTGTGTATGCATCTCTATCTCCGTGTGTTTTTTGCGTAAATGTGGTGATACCTTCCTTTATCTCGTTTTTCTGGATGTATGATGTGCTGTTCCTGCACTTATGCTTGTGTGAGGTGACATATGGATTTGTGGGTGAGACCTAGTATGAATATGGGAGTTATGATATCTGTCTGATGACCAAGTGTCTACTGCTACTCGTGGTGACAGAAAGGGTTGCGGTGTGGGCGAGATGTGGCTGTGATTTCAAACTTCACACATCCTGTAACTCTTCAGTTTGGATCTAGCATGTTCAGTCTCTTTCCTCCAGTTATGTGTGGTGATGAATGGAACTGTGTGAATGCATTGACATGTGTGTGTGTATGTGTGTCTTTCTATGATTTTTGGTCAGTCATGGGTGTTCTGTTCCACTTTTTCGTTGCCATGATTGGGCTAGTTGTTGAGTCGAGATCGCTGTAGGCATGGAAATGTACGTGTGTATGCATCTCTATCTCCGTGTGTTTTTTGCGTAAATGTGGTGATACCTTCCTTTATCTCGTTTTTCTGGATGTATGATGTGCTGTTCCTGCACTTATGCTTGTGTGAGGTGACATATGGATTTGTGGGTGAGACCTAGTATGAATATGGGAGTTATGATATCTGTCTGATGACCAAGTGTCTACTGCTACTCGTGGTACATGGGGGGCACATGTTACTGAATGGCAGAAAAAGCTTAGGTGTGGGATAGACGTGTTGGTGCTGATGTGAACAGTTTTGTACCATGATACTGGATGATAGTGAGGTCTGTAGTGTGAAATAAATGAGATGATGTTGATGTGAAGAGTATGGTGCCTGGAACATATGTTACTGATGATTTTTTGGTCAGTTATGAGCCATGGGGGGGTTCTACCCCACTTTTTCGTCGCCATGATTGGGGTTGGATATTGTGTCTAGCTCGCTGAAGGCATGGAAATGTGAGTGTTTGTGCGTCTCTCTCTGTGTCTGTATGCGTAAATATGGTGATACCTTCTATAAAAATGTCTGTCTGGACGAATGATTTTGCTGCCCCTCCACTTATGTTTGTTTGTGCTAGTGTATTGAGATATATGGATTTGTGGGTGAGATCTGATAGTCAAGTGTCTATTGCAACTCATGGTACCTGCGTCACTTTTTTTTACTGAATGGTAGAAATGGTTGCGGTGTGGGAGAGACGTGTTGATGGTAAATGTAATCAACTGGGCGTGATGAACACTATTTATGGTATAAACACTTAGGTTTATTGTGAAAACATGCCATCTTTTGCACACCTTCTATCTCGCCAGGCTGATGATATGTAAGGAGACTTCTGTTTTTCAGCCAGTCATGATGCAAGAGAGTACTACACCACTTTTTTGTTTCCATGATTGGTACCGGTAGTTGTGTTGAACTCTCTGTAGTCTTGGACATGTGTATCTGCGTCTCTCTTTGTGCATGTAAGCGTAAGTATGGTGATACCTCGTCTGTCTGATGATTTTGGTAACGATAGTTCTGTCCAGTTAATCAGTGGTAACGACAATTCTGCCCCCACTTCATCGTTTCCATGATGCTTGCTGTTAGTTCTGTCGACCTCGCTGTATGTATGTACAAGTGTGTGCGTGTGTCTACTTCCTCTGTTAATTTGAGTCTAAAATATATGGTTATATTTTTTTTTTTTTTTGTAACAGTTTAACGTCTCTTTTTAACAACGTGGTCTTTAGAGACGGGAAAGGATGGGGGCAAGGAATGGGAAGGAATTCGGCCATGGCCTTTTGAAGGAAGCATCCCGGCATTCACCTGGAGTGATTTGGGGAAACCATGGAAAACCGAAATCTGGATGCCCGGACGGGGATTCGAACCGCCGTCCTCCCGAATGCGAGGCCAGAACGCTATCCGTTACACCACCACGCTCGGTTATATGGTTATAGAATTATGCTCACCATCAACGTGTGCTTCTAACCATTGCTTCAGGGCTTAGGCAATCTCCCATTTGACTGTACTCTTTACAGTTTACTGCCGGTTGTGTTGGCATACGAATTGTGTTTCTCACGTTTTTCACTACATAAAAATCATTTAACAGAGAGGGTGATGAGGGAATGTACCAGAGAAGCGAATGACTTGGATACAAACCCACAGTCAGACCATTTCTTGTATATATAAGTGTAGTATGGAGACCACATTTTTTGTACATCAAATGCAAGATGCAAAATATAGCAGCTGGATTTATTAGTGGAAAATATTCAGCAAGTGCCTTAATAAAGGAACTGGACTGGATGTCATTGGGAGATTGGAAGAGTGTCAGGGGGCTGTATGTGGTGTATAATGCTGTTAGAATGGATATTGGCAGAATAATTCTGAGTGGTGTATGGAGCCTAAGTTGACCATGACCACAATCTGTCATTAGACTTTAGATGATGAGGCCTGAGTGGTAAAATATCCAAACACCCACTTTGACCTAACAATTTACGACAGTTCAAGCGTGGGTGCTATCTTCGGCGCAATAGAACTAGTGTCTGCACCTTTGGATACTTGTCGATGTGTGGGGATCTTCTATTAAAATGTGGGTTATGATGCCTGTTTGATGACCAAGAAACTATCAGTTAGCTAAGAGCATTATGGTAACTTTATCGTGGTTACTTGAACGAAGCATGCAATTACAAACAAATGTCACACTTGGCCCTGAATCCGAAGGTTGGCGTTAGATGGGAACATTTTAAACCGAATGGAGAACTCTCCTGGGTCCTGATTTATTGAAAAGTAATTTCCTGGAAAAGGGGAGAATTTTCCTGGAAAACTGCAGTAGAAGCACCTTAAGTGAACATTTTGGTACCTGGCTACTGATTAGGAGAAGACTCTGCGAATTTTTAATTTTTGGTTTACTTTAACCCACGAACAGAAGGTAACCCTGTCTGTAACTGATCAGGGAATCATTGGAAAACAGAAGGTGGTTTGAGGAAGTGCTTGGCGTATGTTGGCGATGAGGCTAGGGGTGGATCTTGGTGAAAGAATTAGGAATAGAATATCAGTAGAAGCTGGCACTGGATTTCTTCTACAAGGGAGTATCTCCACCTTGGTCACATGCGATGGTCTCAGGCATGTTCAGTGCTTAGCACTGCCTTAGCGTGACTCGATTTTTATCACATAGGACTGGCGTACTTCGATTCGACAGGGGTGAAATTAGTAAGATTAACAGACGTATTTCGTCCCCCTGATTTATTGAAAAATAATTTCCTGGAAAAGGGGAGAATTTCCCTGTAAACTGTAGTAGAACCACCTTAAATGAACATTTTGGTACCTGGCTACTGATTAGCAGAAGACTTTGCGAAAGCACTGCCTTAGCGTGACTCGATTTTTATCACATAGGACTGGTGTACTTCGATTTGGCAGGGGTGAAATTAGTAAGATTAACAGACGTATTTCGTTCCTGGAACATACGTGCTGTGCTGTAAAATACAGTTAAGGTGTCAATCACTGATGTGTCACAAGGGATTGATTGGAATTTTAGACAAAGTACAGCTAAGGACACTCAATTTGTGATTGCTTACGAAAGCATAACAGAATTGATACATAGATTGGCCTGGATAGACAAACGACAAAGGTTTGACCTGGATGGCAACAATTACGAGTGTGATTAAATATTTTATACCACTGGCAGCAGAGATAAGTTAAAGAAATAAGGTGTCGTACTGATGCTAATATGAATTCATTCTTCCCTCACTGCATTCCATGAGCTTTGCCAAGCGAGGTCTTTAGAGACGGGAAAGGATGGGGGGCAAGGAATTCGGCCATGGTCTTTTAAAGGAAGCATCCCAGCATTTGCCTGGAGTGATTTTGGAAACCATGGAAAACCCAAATCTAGATGCTCGGAACCGCCGTCCTCCCGAATGCGAGGTCAGAACGCTATCCGTTACACCACCATGCTCGGTCATAGCAATAGGATAGAAATGCACAAAGTTCATCGAGGTTGTAGACACATACATTAGGAAATCACTTCTTTGAGTTTAAAACATTAGTTGGATTATCGCTTTGTTTCATTGCATATAATTTAACAAATTAAAATAATGGCAGTGTGACAGAAATTCCCGAGTTATCATTAACGATTAATTATATTGGAATCCCACCGTACTGACCCTTATTTCCTCTTGTTATTCGCACAGAGTTATTTTTTGTGCAAAGCACCCTCTGCCAATTTCGAATATCAGAACTGAATTGTATAGACGTGAATTTGACCTATGCCAAGACATTCCGTGGTTCATTATCACGTTTTAAACGTAAAAGTTACGCTTTCTCATGGTCTATGTCTTATTTTTTAATTAAATACAAAGACTCAAGCAGTTTTTCTGTTCACCCAGAATGAAAACTAAATTTTCGATTTTCGTTTTTAAAACACGTTATTCTGGCGAGGGATTAGGCTACCATAAAAGATTCTTATATTTGTTCTACGAAAACTGACATATAATAATTATTCTCATCTCGTAATAATTTCTTCTTGAACCGCAGTGAATTTCTATGTATCCTGCTGGAACGGTTTCGATGGCGCAACCCGATAGCAGGACACCTGAACATATAACAAATACACATGAAATTTTTTGCAAGCCTGAGACTCTGCAATATGTATTGGACGCCCTAATTTCTTTGTCCGCCAGCTATGCTTTCATAATGGTGGATGGCCTAGCTGTATCGCTCTGTAATGGAGCCATTTCGTAACCTGTCGGACTCCCGAGCAAACGTCGAAATATTTCACGCATATTGGGACACCCGCACCATCTAGCGGCAAATGTCTACTACCGTGTGCTGACCTCTAGCGAGAGTTATGCAAGTTATCGCGCATGTCGCAACAGGGTCTCGGCGGCCGAGCAAGTGCGTACATGTCGACCGACACCTGTGCAAATACGCCTTAGGCTAGGGTTTTCCCCCGCAAGACAAGGATAGAAGATCTCGTGGCGAAGTGGAATATCTCTGGCCGGCGCATGCGCAGATGAAGTTTCTCGTGTCATGCGCTGTTCGGTAGAGACATCTGGTGGCAGGATGTGTGTATATGCTACATTGCAACATTTGTGCAGCTGGAATATCTACATCACATAGGACAAAATCGGAAATAATATCGCTGATTTCAGATTAACATTGTTGCAGATAAGTGAAATAACAGCTAGAATAAAGACTAAATAACAGTTATATATGTTTAATTTGAAATATGCCGTCGTCATGCCGTCAATGTGGCAACACTGCACTAGATTTGAATTTCCCGCCAACCGGAAGTGACGTCATGGAGGGGAGGGAGAAAAGGGGAAGGGAAGCCGCCATTTTGTGCCACGTAACCGGAAGTTGGGTTTATAGAGCTCCATCCTTATCTTCCTACTATGTACTTATTTCGTTTTTCCTTAATTGCGAGGTCCATTTTTTCTTCGTGTGTTGAATTGATTGTACCTGTTTGCTGGTTGTGGTATCTATTGGTGGAATTATGAAGTACTGAAGTCACCGCCGCCCTGAGGTTTGTTGGACCTGTTAAGCTACTTTGCCGAAATAACGAAATTAAGACAGTTATTCACTTGTCTGCTTTTCAACCAAAGAAGTTACACGTACCGTCAATGCGACGACACTTCCGCATGCCGTGGAGTGGGGGGTTTTGTGCTCGGCATCGAGTGTACCCACAGACCCACGTTAGGAATGTAGTCGAATCTAAGATGTTAGTTACACTTGCAGATCTCTATGCAAGAACTTTCATGCATATTGCCTTATCCAGAGCAAAGCAATTAACCTGCAAATATGCGTTATAATTTTACATGTTTATAGGGTGTCATTCAATAAATGCGGGAAAAACCCGCAATATTAGACTTTGCTAAGATTTGTGAATAAAACCATAAATATGTACCAAATTATCTGTTTCTAGAAGCATTAAACATACAGTTGAAAAAGTTTTTGAATATCGTACATTCCAAAGGTAAGGGCAGGAATTAACATAATTTAACCCATTTGTTAAACTTAGTAAGCTTCCTCTTAGTACATACTTACTTTTTCTTGTTGAGATATTTATATTTGACCTCTTTGTACAATTTTTTTAAAAACAATGTTCCTAGTACAATTAGTGTAATTAATTATACTGAAATATAAATAGGGATCCACAGATGGTAGTATGTGTAGAGCTGGATAGTAATAGTATCTTAGTTTGTAAGTTGACTAATAATGCTTCTTTGATCAACAAAGAACAGCGTTGTGGTAGCTCAGTTGTTGAGGCGCTTGCTTTCGCTGGTTCGGTCCCGGGTTCGAATCCCGTCAGGTGCAGGGATTTTATCATATGAGCTATGCCAGGACGGTCCGTGGTTGGATTCCACGTTTAAACTATAGGTCCCAGAGGAAAGGAACTACTTCTGACACAATGGCTTACTATGCCTCCTTCCGAGGGATCCAACCAACCATCGGTTTGTGAATTAGTTAAGTTTAAGATCAATAGTGAGTGTGGCGCTCGCGTGCTGGCGCGGGAAGGCTTGTGTGTGAGCTACGCTAGTTGCTGTTAAGAGTGTAATTTGAATATTCTAGAATTTGTATTGTGTGTAAAACTGAGGATAAGTTTTGGAAAATATTAATCTGAACGTCAGTATTCGTTGAACTGTGTGTTTTGATTTCTTGAAGTCATTTAAGAAATCCTAAATATCGGGGGCATGATACTAATAGTCGGTCATTAAAAATAAGAACTGTTCGGCTTGCAGTGTTAGAGGTGGACAGAGGGCCAACCACCCACAACACGGCGAAGGTAATTAGCAGCTTATAGTGTCCAGACATCATAATCGCCCAGTGGTTGGACAAAGTCATCGATATCTCTTCCTGTTCATAAGTCTTTGAGTTTTGTTGAAAAGTTGCACTGCTTGCAAACATAGAGGTGATCCATGGTCTGCTGTTCTCCACACTCACATCGATCATCTGTTGTCAGACCCCCGTTTATAAATATTAGCTGTTGCTGGAGCCACTCCTGTTCTTATATGGTCAAGGGCTCTCCATTTATCCAGTCCAACTTTATGTCAGAAGGTTCTTCCTCAGAGTGCCATTTGGAGGATCGAAATTTGTATGATTTAGCAAAAGGACCCTATAGATTAATCTTCTAAATGGAGGGCTTGGTTTCCCAAACATTATGTGCCTCTCATCGATTTTTTTTTAATCATTCTGTGTACTTTATGGTAGTTGGGCGTATTTTGCTTGAGAAAATGCAGCTGCTTTGTACAGTAGGTGAA
>CM061920.1:65236273-65381811 GCA_031002005.1 Vandiemenella viatica
AAACTCATTTATCTGGACGTATGAATTGCTGTTCCCCCATATGTTTGTGCTTGTGTGGAAACGTATGGGTTTGTGGGTGAGACGTAGTATGAATATGGAGGTTATGATATCTGTCTGATAGACAAGTGTCTATTGTAACTCATGGTACCTGGGTCACATGTTACTAAATGACAGAAAGGGTTGCGGTGTGGGAGAGATGTGGCTGTGATTTCAAACTTCACACATCCTGTAACTCTTCAGTTTTTCCTCCAGTTATGTGTGGTGATGAATGGAATTGTTTGAATGCATTGACATGTTAGTGTGTATGTATGTGTGTCTTTCTATGATTTTTGGCCAGTCATGGGTGTTCTGTTCCACTTTTTCGTTGCCATGATTGGGCTAGTTGTGAGATCGCTGTAGGCCTGGAAATGAACGTGTGTATGCGTCTCTATCTCTGTGTGTTTTTTTCGTAAATGTGGTGATACCTTCCTTGTGTGAGGTGACGTACAGATTTTTGGTTGAGACCTAGTATGAATATGGGAGTTATGATATCTGTCTGATGACCAGATGTCTACTGCTACGCGTGGTACATGTTACTGAATGGCAGAAAAGGCTTAGGTGTGGGATACACGTGGTGGTGCTGATATAAACAGTTTTGTACCTAGCACACATGATACTGGATGGTAGTGAGGTCTGTATGTGAAATAAATGAGATGATATTGATGTGAAGAGTATGGTGCCTGGAACATATTATGTTACTGATGATTTTTTGGTCAGTTATGAGCCATGGGGGTTCTACTCCACTTTTTCGTCGTCATGATTGGGCTGGTTGTTGTGTCTAGCTTGCTGAAGGCATGGAAATATGCGTCTCTCTCTGTGTCTGTATGCGTAAATATGGTGATACTTTCTATAAACACGTCTGTCTGGACGAATGATTTTGCTGTCCCTCCACTTATGTTTGTTTGTGCTAGTGTATTGAGATGTATGGATTTGTGGGTACGACCTGATGGTCAAGTGTCTATTGCAACTCATGGTACCTGCGTCACTTTTTTTTTACTGAATGGTAGAAATGGTTGCGGTGTGGGAGAGACGTGTTGATGGTAAATGTAATCAACTGGGCGTGATGAACACTATTTATGGTATAAACACTTAGGTTTATTGTGAAAACATGCCATCTTTTGCACACCTTCTATCTCGCCAGGCTGATGATATGTAAGGAGACTTCTATTTTTCAGCCAGTCATGATGCAAGAGAGTACTACACCACTTAAGGACTTGGATACAAACCCACAATCAGACCATTGTTTGTAAATAGTGTAGTATGGAGTCCAAATTTTTAGTACATCAAATGCAAGGTGCAAAATATGGCAGCAAGATTTATTAGTGGGAAATATTCAACAAGTGCCTTAATAAAGGAACTGGCCTGGATGTCATTGGGAGATTGGAAGAGTGTCAGGGGCTGTATGTGGTGTATAATGCTGTTAGAATGGATATTGGAGGAATAATTCTGAGTGGTGTATGGAGCCTAAGTTGGCAATGACCACAATCTGGCATTAGACTTTAGATGATGAGGCCTGAGTGGATAAAATATCCAAACACCCACTTTGATCTAACAATTTACGACAATTCAAGCGTGGGTACTATCTTCGGCGCAATAGAACTAGTGTCTGCACCTATGGATACTTGTCGATGTGTGGGGGTCTTCTATGAAAATGTGGGTTATGATGTCTGTTTGATGCTCAAGTTAGCTAACGGCATTATGTCACTTTTATCGTGGTTAGTGGATGAAGCATGCAATATAAATCAAATGTCACACTTGGTCCTGAATCCGAAGGTTGGCGTTAGATGGGAACATTTTAAACCGAATGGAGAACTACCCTGGGTCCTGATTTATTGAAAAATAATTTCCTGGAAAAGGGAGAATTTTCCTGGAAAACTGCAGTAGAACGACCTTAAATGGACATTTTGGTACCTGGCTACTGATTAGCAGAAGACTCTGCGAATTTTTGGTTTACTTTAACGCACGAAAAAAAGGTAACTGATCAGGGATTGGAGTGGGAATCATTGGAAAACAGAATGAAGTTTGGGGAAGTGTTGTGGGTATGTTGGCGATGAGGCTAGAGGTGGATCTTGGTGAAAGAATTAGGAATAGTGCACTGGATTTCTTCTATAAGGGAGTGTGTAAATCTTCTATATCTCCACCTTGGTCACAGGCGATGGTCTCAGGCATGTTCTGTGCTTAGCGTGACTCGATTTTTTTATCACATAGGACTGGCGTACTTAGATTCCCCAGGTGTGAAATTAGTAAGATTAACAGACGGTATTTCGTTCCTGGAACATAAGTGCTGTACTGTAAAATACAGTTAAAGGTGTCAATCACTGATGTGTCACAAGGGATTTATTGGAATTTTAGACAAAGTACAGCTAAGGACACTCAATTTGTGATTGCTTACGAAAGCATAACAGAATTGATACATAGATTGGCCTGGATAGACAAACGACAAAGGTTTGACCTGGATGGCAACAATTACGAGCCTGGTTTTCAAATCGACAACTTTGCTTTAGTTTAGAGGCTCTCAACCAATCGAGGTTATACTTACATCCATCAGTAAACCCCTTCAATGCCTCTTTGAGTCCAAAAAGTGTCTGTGTTTCATTACACATAATTTAATACATCCTTTAAAATACACGGAATGTAGGTGACACTCGCGAGCTATATTAAATTGTTTATAACGAATCCAACATGATGTGACTAATTGAGTTTGTTTCCCGTCTCTTCGTCGGTGTATTAATTTTTAATGTCTGCCTGCTTCGATGAACGGAATTTTTTTATGGTTTTCCCTACCTTCATCGGTGAATGTCTCTCGGTTTCAATGAAAGGATTTCACCATTGATGGGTTTTTGAGGCTACGAATTTTGAAAGGAATAACGTATGTGTGGTATTGCTATACTTTATCACAATAATTTCATTTTTTAAACTTTTTAACGTCTCTCTAACAACCTGGCATTTTGAGATGGGGAAAGGATGGGGAGCAAGGAATGGGAAGGAATTCGGCCATGTCCTTTTGAAGGAAGCATCCCGGCATTCACCTGGAGTGATTTTGGGGAAACCATGGAAAACCCAAATCTGGATGACCGGAAACGCCGTCCTCTCGAATACAAGGTCAGAATGCTAAAACAGGTACTTTTTTTTTTAACGTCTCTCTAACAACGTGGTCTTTAGAGACGGGGAAAGGAATGGGAATGAATTCGGTCATGGCCTTTTGAAGGTAGCATCCCCGGCATTCACTTGGAGACACACAATTTCATTACCCCTAATTTTGAAATTTGTCCTGGTGGAGGAACATCAAAGAGGCACCGGCTGCGGGATGTAATCAGCCATATGCTATATGGAAGGCTCTAAACAGACTAAGAACTGAAGTGTCCCGATGTAAATATAATATTAAAAAATGGGGGTACACTAATGACAACGATCTATGTGAATGTGGCGAGCTTCAGAACCCACAACATCTTCTGATATGCAGGAATCTCCCTGAAACCTGCAATATCGACGACCTTTACAGGGCAAACGAGAAGGCCATCAAGATTGCGGAATTCTGGTCACATTCTATATAATTGTGTTTATAGTTAATATTAATTAATTAATGTTATTTGTTTATTCAACTTGTTATGTCCTGGACACGAGAAATATAAATAAAAATATAAATACCCCTAATTTAATACATCCTTTAAAATACACGGACTGTAGGTGACACTCGTGAGTTATATTATATTGTTCATAATGAAAAGTGAGTTTGTTTCCCGTCTCTTCGTCGGTGAATTAATTTTTAATGTCTGCCTGCTTCGATGAACGGAATTTATGTTAACAGCGAGGTCTTTAGAGACGGGAAGGAATTCGGCCATGGCCTTTTGAAGGTAGCATCCCCGGCATTCACCTTGGAGTGATTTTGGGAAACCATGGATGCCTGGAACCTCCGTCCTCCCGAATGAGAGGCAAGAACGCTAAATAATTTCATGAAAACAGGTACACATAGAATTTATATCTGGAGTTTATGACGCTTTTTTTCCCGTTAAAAGGAAACATTTATGCTTTTTTTATTCAAGGCAGGTATCCTCTCTAGGTATGGAAACTAAAATTTTGAAATTGACGAGTTGGAACGGCTTTTTCAATAAAAACACCGCGGCCGGACTCGAACCGGCGACCTTCGGCACTCTAACCCCCTACGCTACCGATGTCTGTTCACGTAAAAAAATCGCTTAAGTATTTTTCACGATACAAAATATTTTACTGTGTGTCGATAGTAGCCAAGATGTTCAGTGCTTGCTTAACAGGACGCTAGGAATACATATTTCGTCACACTTAGTGGATAAGCAAACAGCCGAGTGGGTATTTCCGTAGGTGTTGAAACAGTGTACACATTTCACAACGCGCGCATTCCAGAACAGAAATAGCCATTGCCTCAGGGCTTGGGTGGGCGGTGTGGAATATCTGCGCCCAAAGATATTAAGCCCTTGGGAGATGGTGCCATCTGTGCGGCCGATCGGTGAACTAACATATGCGCAAGCCCACCCGGTTGTCGCCATCTGTGCGGCTGGTTGAGGAACTAACGTGTGACGTCATACGACCTTGAACGCTGATTGGCTGCTCACTTCGTGACGTCATGCAATCCCTGGACGCTGATTGGCTGTTCCCAGAAAACAGGTCCTCCTCCTACTGTCTTAGGATTATGAGTTAATAACTCCATCTTGCTACCAAAAGAATAAAATGTTATTTATCTATGATAACTGTCAAGTATCTACACGCGGCGTATCGTACAGTTGCAGAACTAATCAATTAGTCAAAAGTACTCGCAACATCAAGAAAACAATGATACTGCAACTGGAGTATCAATACAAGGACGACCAATATCAAATAGTAGACGGGTCCACTTGGATAACGTGACAGAACAAAAATATACCAAATCTGTAGTAGTGGTTTGGTAGCTATATGGGCTGTTGTCAATGTGAGAGGTTATTTTTGTTAAACGAAAAAAAGATTCTATCGACCTTGGTAATGGTGACGAAATGCAGCAGGTTGGGCTGCCCAAACGGTAGACAAATTGTGCTCTTCTTCCATGGTAAATGAAGGTACATCGTTTCGAATATCTGTGGCATTTGGAGTCTCACACTTGTGTCAAGTAATCATTTAGTCAAAATCAAAGTAGTGACGTAGATACTGTCTGAAGTACCGTTGCAGAAGAGGTTCCCTCGGCGTTGATAGTGACAAGTCACTCATTTGTTTTACATTAAATAGAAAAAGGTCCTATCGCAGTCTTTTCATAGGTTTTAATGGAATTTTTTCCTTCTATTATTTTGCATTTGACCCCATTATGTGTGTCTCGCCGTTGCTCTATCCCTTCCCTCTTTCTGTCAACACAAATACACACTTAAATTAACATTTGACGTGCATATCAGGTATTTAATTCTTCAGTGCATCAAAGAGAATTTTAATTTTGGTATAGCGAAATTGGTCTTCCTCTACCAGTGTACGGTTTAACAACGATATCCAGCCATTTCTCTGCCAATGAAAAAAAAATTTCTGTATGTTTTGTGGTTTCAGAAGAAATATATCCGTTCCAGAAATTTGAATAGTTTGATAGCGTCCTTGAAAAAATATTGATAAATTTAAGAAGCCGATTTTATCAACTTATTACATTACAGTCTAGAAAGAAACAGCGTTAAAATTACACTGCTAGGTATTAAATAAAGAATTACGTATTCATCAATATAATTTTTATAATTCTTGTGAAAAAAAATCTGTAAAAACCGCAGCTAATCTACGAACAACTAGAAGCTAAAACACGAACAGCTATATTCATTTTACAAAATTTCATAGTTAATCTCGTGCTATAAAACACATAACGATCCAGCGAATGTTTGGTTATGAAATCCTATACTAATGTGATTTGCGTTGGTTCCTCCTGTGAGGCCCTGCGCGGCTGAACATCATTTTTCTTCATCATACAGTATATTTAATTAACAACAACTTCTGCTCTGTTTTCGTACGGCTTATGATGGTCGTTTGTCTTGTCAAGAATTCTGGCGTAGGAGTTGCTTGCTATTTACCTTGAAACGCAAACAACGTTTCGATCAATTACCATTAGCGCTGTGCTGATACAACGACTTCGTCCTAAGTAATGTTTAATCAGCGCCGTAATTACCTATGCTTTCCTACCCATTTTGCAAAAGATATTTTCCACATCTGTCAATCGCTTGTCCTCTGTTCTCCTTGCCAGCAAACTGCAATGAGGTGAACTAATATTTAACACACTGAGTGTGTTTATTCAGGCACTCATTGATGATAAAAAAAATCTGAGCTTAGTTTGGTTTAAAGCATACATCCGTCACTCATTTCGCAATCAGTCTACAGTAACTGACCAATCCTCAGTGTTTTCTGTGATTCAAAAAAAAAAAAAAAAAAAAAAAAAAAAAAAAAAAAAAAAAAAACAAAAAAAAAAAAAAAAAAAAAAAAACAGTAGAAATTTCGTCAACTGATTTATGGTTGTGAGTTTCGTATTATATTAGATTTTACTATTCTATTTCAATCTAAATATCTGAATTTGAGCTCTTTTGTTTTAAACTAATCCCTAACAACTTCACTGAAGCGCAGCGTTTTCAAAGGAAAATTTTCGGCAATATATGTTAAAATCTTACGAATAACACTCCAGATCTCATAACAAGCCAACTGCTTCGTAATAGTTCGTGATAATTTGTTATGAACACCTCAACTGAGTTTTTGAAGATACAAGTGTCACGGAATGTCTTGGAGAGTAACTTCTTTTTATGGTTAATGCATGTTGGCCTGTAATATCTATCAGTCAGCTTAGTATTTTAGTTTATTATTGCGGTTTTATAGAATTTATTAGTTAGCCGATAAATGTTTTCCCCCGTTCTAAATTTTATTTTCTGTATATTTCGTTTTCAAATTTTTAAGCAGAGGAGAATGTTAAAATATTTACCCAACTGTATAGGTGTTTTTTTTTTTTTTTTTTTTGTGCTATAATGGAAAGATTTACTTTACGGCGCCTGGGTACATAGCCGTATAGGCTATAAAAGATTCATATTCTTATTATACAACGTAATGGGATTTTTTTGAAAAAAGAAAAAATACACTGAACCATCCTCTAAAATCGTTCACTTTGCAGTTAAATACCTTCAGTACGCTTTCGTTTTGCCGATGCGCCACGTAAAAATTTCTGTGCTTCAGAGCTACAACTGCTATGCCATCTTAACAAACCATTTAAGCACTGTACTAATTGCCTATCTTGTTTCAGACTTGAGACAGCAGTAAAAACTGCACTTTTAATTCTCAGTGCTTGAAAGGAATCGATCTCGACAAAAAATTTGCGCCTTATCTTAAAACTATTCGTTGCGTGGTCAGTATGGTCACGCCAGGAATTAGCAGGCCATTGGCTCTGGACACAGTTCACTTGTACAGTGAGTGCGTTTTGTTGCACGATGGTATCAGTTGTTCTCTGGTTACACTGCAGATTTTTCTATATGTAATTCTATTTTATGTTGATAAACAAATTTATAGAATTTCATAAAAACTATGTTTGTATATGGCGTTAAGATTCCATAAAATTTTTGCATTCTTTCATTATTCTTAGTCTGGCAACAGCTTCGCTATCTTTGGTCGGTAAGGAGAACTTATCCACTTTCGTGGAACTAAGTTGAGATAGTGAGAATGACTTCGACTATTTTACATGACTAGACGACCCGTGCGAATATTTCGCGAAACAAATGCAATGAATAGTGAGCATGAATATGATGTCACCAAAGCTGAGTCATTACTCTTCATACTCCTACTTCATTTATCGATTTTGGTTATAAATCAAAAAAAGTTAATAGGCTCGAAAAACAAAAAACGTATTTTAGAAATATTGACATTTTTTGCCCTTTAAGGGTCGAATTACGAAAAATTCCGTTCTTAGAATATAATGTTATCACGGCGGAAACCTTAGTCTTTAATATGATATCTTATTTATCTATATCGGTTAGATATGAAGGGAGATAAACAGCTTGTGACACAAAAATTGCGTTGTAGAACCATTTATACTTTTTCCCTTTAAGGGTTGAATTCCAGAAACTTCTTTCTTAAAACATGATTTCACCAAAGCTGAGATATTATTCCTAATAATCTTACTTGATTTGTCGATTTACGATAAATATCCAAGGAGATAAGTGGCTCGAGACACAAAAAACGCATTTTAGAAAAATTGACTTTTTGTTCTTTAAGGGTCGAATTGCGAAAAATTTCTTTCTTAAAATATAATGTTACCACGGCGGAGACCTTAGTCTTTAATATGATATCCCATTTATATATTACAGTTAGATACCAAGGGAGATAAATCGCTCGTGACACAAAAATGCGTTATAGAAAAATTTATACTTTTTCCCTTTAAGGGTTGAATTCCAAAAACATTATTTCTTAAAATATGATTTCACCAAGCTGAGACATTACTCCTTATATTCCTACTTCATTTGTCGATTTTGGTTAGATATCCAGGGAGATAAATGGCTTGAGATACAAAAAACGCATTTTAGAAAAAGTGACATTTTTGCCCTATAAGGGTCGAATTACGAAAAATTCCTTTCTTAAAATATAATGTTACCACGGCGGAGACCTTAGTCTTTAATATGATATCCCATTTATATATTACAGTTAGATACCAAGGGAGATAAATCGCTCGTGACACAAAAATGCGTTATAGAAAAATTTATACTTTTTCCCTTTAAGGGTTGAATTCCAAAAACATTATTTCTTAAAATATGATTTCACCAAGCTGAGACATTACTCCTTATATTCCTACTTCATTTGTCGATTTTGGTTAGATATCCAGGGAGATAAATGGCTCGAGATACAAAAAACGCATTTTAGAAAAAGTGACATTTTTGCCCTATAAGGGTCGAATTACGAAAAATTCCTTTCTTATAATATAATGTTACCATGGCGGAGACCTTATTCTTTAATATGATACCTCATTTATCTATATCGGTTAGATATTAAGGGAGTTAAATCGCTCGTGACACAAAAATCCGCATTGCAAAAATATTGATACTTTTGCCCTTTAAGGGTCGAATTCCGAAAACTTTCTGGCTTAATATATGACGTCACTAAAGCGGAGATCTTAATCTTTAAAACGATACTTCACTAAACGATTTCAGTTAGGTATCCAGGGAGATAACTGACTCGTTACACAGAAAACAGCATATTAGACAAATTTACATTTTTGCCCTTTAAGGGTCGAATTCCGAAAACTTTCTTCCTTAAAATACGATTTAACCAAAGTGGAAACCATAAGCTTTAAAATGACACCTCATTCATTGATTTCGGTTAAGTATGAAGGAAGATATAGGCTTGTGACAAAAAAATACCTTATAGAAATAATATATATGATAGTCTGTCTGTACGCATTGTCTGTCTACGTAAGTTATAAAATAATATTGGACTTATGAATTTGTTGCATCTCCAACAACGAATTGTTATGGAATTATCTTTACGTAAGATATGTGGAGGAATGATACAAACTTACTACTAAAGATGTCATGCATCATTGTCAATTATAAGTAGGAATTTTAATCGAAAATTTAAAAGTTTTCCTCGATAACTTTCTAAACCTTGTGATAAACTATTTTACTTTTATTACATTTTGGTTGTTGGGAACCCTAAAACTGAAATAATAAAATGGTACTGTGACAAACTTTATGGTGTCGGGTTTAGTCTTTAAAAAAATCCTGACCAAACCGAATCCAATTGTTCATTCTAGCAACCCGGTGACCTACCATCAAATGGCTGTTACGAAATGAGTTAATTTAATTTAAATACAAATGTGTATATAAAATCTGATTAATCATTTCAGGTACCAACAAACCCCAAACCCTACCTACATGAGAAAATCAAAATGTCAGATTGCGAAAGTGACCAAGATGGAGTCTTCGTATGTAAATCATCAATAAAGAAAAGAACAAATGCAAAAATTGGAGAAATTAGCTGATACACGGGAACAAGCACTGACCCAGAGCTAAGAGAGCTGAGAAGGAAGAAGACGTGCATCCAAGTGTGTATCAAAATATTCTTATCAAAGGCGTTAATCTATCAGAAATTTGCGGATTTTTTTTTTATTTAAAAAAAAGATTGGTAAAAGGTTATTGTCAGAAATAAACGCATGTAACTGCTGAAATTCGTATAACATGCCCAAGAATGCGTGTACTATAAACAGAACTCTCGTCGTCCGAAGGTTTAGACAGCAGAATACTTTTATTTTACTCTCAATAAATGCTACCAAAATATGTCACCGACGCATTGAAAATAGGGAGGATTATACTGAAAACTAACGGTTTGATAATTTAAACCTGAATGTTCCTTCGAATATTATTCAGAATATAAATTTGCTACAAAGGCACGCATTAAATTATTATGGTGCGCAACCTTGAATTAATTGTTTAATTTCATCCAATTTCTACTCCCAAAATCGAAATTATAGAGAAACTGCTCGAAATATTGGTATCAATACTTCATTTTAGCATCTAAATTATAATAATATTTCATCATTTGGTTTTTCAAATAAGATCTAAAATTTGTGGGGGACAAACAAAACAATGATCAAGATGTTAATTTTACTGTGATTACAGCAAAAATGGAAGAAGGAAGAAATTCCTTGAGGCAAAATTTATTTGGAAAGGAAACATAAATATTACCCACCACTCCCCAAAGTTTAAGCTAGTAGGGCAGCAGCATTAAATAATATCATTCACAAAATAAATAAATAAATAAAAATATCGCGCCAAAAAATGTGTTTGTGAATTATATTTTTATTGCTTCTGCCTTCCTCTCTTCAACCTTGCTGAGTGTATTTTTCCTTTCCATATTACTGCGGTTACAAGTAAATTTTGTTTTATCCTAGCCTACAAATCTCTGCTTGCGGTATCATTTGCATCCTGACAAAGTTATTTGCTCTGTAGATGAGGTCTTAAAAGGTAGAAAGAAAATTTTAGGAAATTCAGTATCTAAAGAATTGAAAGTGAATACCACAGGGTAGCGTATTGGGACCATTGCTAATCATTACTCTAATGAATAATTGTGTTGATGTTTACCATCAGAAGTTATGTTGTTTGTGGATGATATAATGTTATATAATATGATCAAAATGGTAAAGGTCTTTGAAACAGTTGCAGGGTGATCTGAACAGGATATGTAGCTGGGATGGTAAACGTGGGACGAAGATACATGCAAAGAAGAGTCAGATTATTAGGTACAAAGATAAAAAAACTAAAGGTTCATTATGATTATAAGGCGGGGAAAGAACTTCTTGTTGAAGACTTGAAATGTAAATATCTTGGAATTACATTTCATAACAAGCTCTAGTAGGCAGGAAAACATTGGACAGGTAGTTGGGAAAAATTTTAAAATCCTGAACTTGTTGGAGAAAGCGATGATGGGATGTTCCAGAGAAGTAAAGGTACTGGGTTACAAAACATTGGTCAGACCATTGCTTGAATGTGTTGGTGTAATATGGGACCCACATTTTAGGTATCAAATGTAGGAGTTGGTGCAAAGAAGGGCTGCTAGATTTGCCTCTGGAAATCATCGCAGAACACAATCAGTAACCGATATGATAAATGAGCTGTAATGGGATTCATTGGAAGAAAGGAAGAGGGTGAAGAGAGTCATGGGGGTGTACAAGGCGTATATTGGCGATGAGGGAGTGGAAAGTATTTCATGGAAGGTAAAAGATGACCATGACCACAAGCTGGCACTCGGTTTCAGGAACAAGGGTGTGGCAAGATTTTCTTTCATAGGTAATGGGGTCAGGGATTGGAATAAGCTACCAAGAGAAATGATAAATAATTGATAAAATACGTTGAAAGGGTTTAACGTTGAAAATTGTAGAGTTCGAAGTTAGGTGGTCACAGGAAAGGAGAAAAAATGGGTGTGTAGGAAAATTGCCACAGGAGCGTGTGCTTCATTGCAATTAAATTATTTTTATTTTTTTAAATCCTTATTTGCAACATATGATTGTTTATGGAGAACTACTTACATTAAAAAACTACTTTTATGAAATTTTTGTAATTATCAATTTAAAGTGCTACATTAATTTTAGAATTACTCAGTTCTCTTTCAAATGGCTACCAGTACAAGTGCAGAGAATATACTTTGATTCAGTACAATATCTACTAAAAATAATTAGAAAATATATTAAGATCACATCTCTAAAATTTGGGAAAGAATAAATTACCGGCCCGCAACGGAGTATACAATAATGGCACATAATTTTTCACAGCAAGATAATTTGGTCATATTGCGTGGTGTTACGCGCTGGAAAGCTTTGCCAAAGCCCTCGTGATTATAAAAGGCACAGCTGGCATTAATGCGGCTTTCAAACTGGTGATGTGTTAATGCCAGTTCGAATTTTTGCTTTTAGCTTACATGATTAACGGCGTCAACATACACAAATAGAACATTAACCGAAGAGATAATTAAGAACGAAAAATTATTCTGAAAATTCAAAATTGCACTCAGTATTTAATCTATATTATATCATATCAAAGGCTTTGTTTCGACAGATCTTCATTTTTATATCAACGGTCAGTGTAAAATATTATTAAAAGTGGAATACCTTCTAGGAATGATTTTGACCTGTGAATTTTTGCAGCTCTTTGTATCCTAAGTGATTAGCTCCTTCTTGTGATCGAAGTCTATTATATCGCCATTTTTTTGTTGGAAATGTGGAAAACCACTTAGAAATAGGCACTGGTAAGATATTGTCTTTATTTATGATTGTAGATTTAACTTTTCTTTTGGAACCGAAAATTACACGTCAGCCGTTATCACTATGTCGAGAAATTTTATTGAAATGTTCATTTTTCATTCGAAGCTTCTGAGGAAACTTTGATTGTGTTATAAAATGCACTTATCTTGTTAGTAGCAGTAGAAAATAAAGAACAGAGGCATCTCGCCTAGATAACAGAAACGAGGAAAGCATTGTACCGTCACTGTTTGTGAATAAAGAGCTTATTATCTTCCGCTTGATCATCTACACTATACCATATAAAAAATGTTAGAATGACTCCACATGAAATTTATTTCAAAACGAATATTAGAAATGTACACTACTGGCGATAGAAATACCAAAACAGCAAAAAATTTGGATTTTTTTTTGTCTATTTTTGTCCGCGCATCACGCAAAAGTTGATGGATGGATTTTAACGATTCATATTGGAAGCTTGTTGACATATCGGAGACATCCTTTTCGGATTAGTTATACTGTTACCTACAAAGAGGGTCCATCGCCACGCTAATCTCGCAGAAGATTTTGAACACATTTCAGAGGAACAGTGATAGGTTAGGTCATAGTTTAATATACAGGATACTTTTTATGTATACTAGTGAAATACTTCTCGATGATACGGAGGCCAATATAGGAAAGTTTGGGATTTTTGTACGTGGCCCGCATCAAGCAAAAATCGACCATTTAAATGAAACTGTAAATAATCACATTAGCGAAAGCTTACGTTTTGTTTTGATGTGACATCAAGACGTTTGAAAATAACAGATTGTCCGTTAATTTAATAATAATTGTGTTCCGTAACAGAAACTATTCATTTAATATTGTATGGCACAAGCCTCTACGCAATCGAAATATCGACCAGTGGCTTTATATATGCTGTGACTGTGTGTTTGAAATGAAGGCAGATCGCTTCCAGGAGGAGTACGATATCGCTCTTGTACTTGGCATTTGGAAGGGTAGGGGTTCAAATCCTTGTCTTGCCACGTTGATTGCGGTTTTCGTGGTTTTCAGCAGTTACTCCAGACGAATGCTGGGATGGTTCCTTTGAAAGGTTACGGCCGAAATCCTTTCGTATTATGGCGTTTCAAGAGGTGGTAGAAACAAATGGTGCTAACAAACGTCTAAAACATTTACACACAACATAAGAAGGAGATCCAAGAAAGAGGATATCACAGGGCTGTGTCTCTTCTTTTAACAAGCCAGCCCAGAGTGTTTGATAATTAATCTGTGAATTTAACAGCAGAAATTTTAAATTCTGCTCGAAAAATGTTGCAGCAAAAGTTAATTATCACCATAAAACAAAATGGTATTATAATTGGAATAAAGGAATAAGTACCCCTGTATGTGAACATTAGTTTTACGTATTTTAATACTTATAATCGAAGCAGTCTGTTAGTTTATTCCGTGATTACAATTAAAGTCAAGCTATAATTGATCAAAACGAAATGCGCTTTGAAAAAATATGGCTGCAGATCAATAATGGATTGCTAACTGTAAGTTTTCGTGTTATTAAATATGACTTCTATAATACTCCAACTCATAGGTAGCTTGACTGGGATGAAGGATTTTCATCGATGTGAAACTCGTATGCCGTGATATTCGATATACCATTTGTTGGAAACGAATGTGATGTAGTAGAGCATCGTTTTTCAGGTACTGAGACTAATGCCACAGTGTCAGACTTCCCCCAGCATTGTTCAAAACTGGTTGATTTGGGTGGGAAGGATACTGCGATTGGCTGAAATCAACGTGGAACATTCTTGAATCAGTTATTACTGACTACTTAGTTCGTTTCTAGTCAATTCTGTGCTTCTTGTCCGACCTTGCTTCCCACGTAAAATAGACAGCTGTGTAGCCTTGACCTGCGCGTATAGAGACAGATGATGAGACCGTCGTCTTTCAGTGAATTGACCGGTCCGAGGCTTAGGCGAGAAAACCCCTTTAGTCTTGTAACGAACGCGTCTTGTGACCGCTAGTTACATTGATAAACTATATGTTTATTTTTTTTAAATGGAGAATATTTTAGCTAGCTTGTGGGTGCTAAGCGGCTGGTCAGGAATCCCAGCAGGCTGGTTCCTAGAATTAGCGAGGGGAGAAGACTGTGGGCCTAATGGAGGGGAGATTTGTGCGTGCCAGGTAGACAAACAGGGTGATCTGCGGATTTTTTTTTATTATTATTATTTTTTTTTTTTTTTTTTATGTGGCACGACGAACGAGAGAAGTTCTATTCGGTGCTGGAGGGTATACGCGATCGGTCGATGTGCACATTAATGGGAATGTGCTGCCTGGAACGCGACATCAGCTATTTTGTTTGAGCAGATGTGCTCAGGCATAGGCCGTCCTGAGGAACTGTGCCACACTGGTTCATAGCAGAGCTGAAAACTTCATCCAGTGTGTGTGGCCGACATCAAAATTCGGTAATTATATATCGCCATATGAAGGACATTGTGCTAGCTACAAGTGCAAGTTCATATCATTGCCCAGCTACAACCCTGCAGATATGAACTCTCATTGCCCGGAGCAAACAATCATTTGACAAGTGAACACTTCAAATATTGAATATTTCATTGTGTAATTTTGTGTATTTTATGTAAAATACCTTGGCGCCCGCAGAAGGACAGTTGATTGATTTTATTTAATTGTTGTTACTTAAAAATGTCTTATCATTAATTTTAATAAAACACTGATGATTTCTCATACAAAATATTCACTAAAGTTCTACCTTCATGATAAAAATTAATTAGATTAATTACTTTTCATTTAGCTAATGAGGTCAGAACGTTATAGTCTTAATATTTCAAATACGGATTGACTATCCATTAGAAAGACAGACAGACAGATAAATAAAAAAACTATCAAAAATTCTAAATTTTATGATTTTGGCGCATATATCATCAGTAGTGCAAATTGCGATTACTCTTTTTGAAACAAATTTATGTACAGACACAAGTTTTCAACAGTTTTATTAAATAGTATGGATATTAGCCACAATCACAACACACATCAATTTTTTTTTTTTTTTTTTTTTTTTTACTCTCGATGTTGAGGTCATTCGAGGCGGGGAAGGCGGCAAGGAAGGGGAAGGAATTCGTCGATGACGTTTTGAACGAACCATCCCGGCATTTGGCTTGACTGATTTGGAGGAACCATGAGAAACCGGAATCCGATTGTCTGTGTTACGTCGAGGCGACGAGGGTTAGAAAATTCAGTGGCTAAAGATTTACTCGTGTGCTTCCCTTAACTAATTTTTACATGCTGGAATAGAGTCACCTGATATAACTGTTATTCGAAAGGCCCCGTACACTGATCGGTTGATAATATTAACTCATATTAACCTCGAGGAAATGGAAGAAGCCTATCGGATCCGTTGATGAAATTACTTGTCGTGACCAAAACTAAAAAGCATCCGAATAACCTTCAGTCTGATGACTTTGATTTGTCATTTAGCCTCTGATTTCGCACGTTAAAGTAGGTCTGTCTGTCTCAAATGCTACAGTAAGCGCTGTTGCCGTGAAGCGCCGAAGATGCCGGAGATGATTGGAACTTCTTTGTGTTTGTTCGCTCTCAGCTGTAAGGGAGATTTCGCCGTCTCCCGAACTTCTCGGCGACGATCCGCAGAGTGGAAGCCGCGGTACCGGTAATGTGTATTTAGTGGAATTAGATCCGACGGGAAATTGAATGCGCCGCGGAGCCAAGTTCCGACGAAAGGCGTCAGATGTCACCTCTGAGCCGATCCACCTCGGCCGGTGTTGTGTCTCAAAACACCTCGGAAATTGCCGCCGGGGCGGAACTCCCTGAGCCGGGGGGGATTTGCATTTATCATCAGCTTAGGTGCGATAAGTGCGCCATTCAAAATTCACCGGGGCGCATAATTAATGGGTGCGGACGATTCCTTTCGCTCCGCCTAACAGCAGCGCTTCGGACGTTACGTTGGTACGCAGCCTGGACTTTCTCCATATTATGACGCTTACACAACACAGAGGACAAAACACATTGTCGCAATACAGTAGGGCAGCGATCCTTTATCTCATGTAGTAATGAGTAGTTTTGTCAAAATGTATCCGAGTATACACGTTTCGATGATGTTAGGAGTATCATTTCGATTAATCGAATCGCCATGGCGTTGCGAGTCACGCAAAAGTGCAGTCGCGGAGTAAGATTGGTAAAGTGCAGTTGTGTACAAGTGTGTGTAGCCTACCATGAGGACATGCCGGGTCCATGCAGATACGTATTTCAGGCTTTCGAGTAGGTAAAATTAATACTGGCAGCCGTATTCGTACCGTCATGTTAGCCAGAGACTATCAGACTGTTTAATCAGGTGCTGGAAGAGCATGTACCATGTGTTTTAGTTTTTTTTTTTTCGGCTTTACTCCTCGTTGACAGCAAGATTATTAGAGGCGGGATGGGATTGGGACAAAGAACGGGAAGGAATTCGGCCATGACCTTTTTGAATGAATCTCCCCGGCATTCGCCTGGAGTGATTTGGGGAAACCATGGAAAACCCAAACCTGGATGCCCGGACGGGGATTCTAACCCGCGTCCTCCCGAATGCGAGGCCAGAACGTTAACCGTTCACCCACCACGCTCGGAGCGTGTTTTAGTGGCGTTGTGATTGATGTAATGAACGATAGTACTAACTGCTACAAATACTTGTTTAAACTTGAAATTCTCACTCCTAAGAAATTGCTATCATCAGAGTATGAGTGTATCACATATAAAATGTGTTCACTTTATAATTTTTCGGTTGGTGGTCGGTATATTTTACTATTAAAACTGTGATAGTAAAAGAATGGTTCTGCATTTCGTGAGAACGTGGGTGACCAGATCTTACCATATACTTGCTATTTAAAATCTTAAGAGATTTATTTTAATGTAAATAGGCTTGCTACCAACAGTGGCTACCGCCTTGGTTAAAGGAATTGAAGACTAGATCCTAACCATTAGGAAGGACAAACAATATACTAATGACTATTTTAATACTATATTAAACAGTTGATTTACATGACTCATGTCCGTGACAGAACTGTTACTTAAATTGAATCAGTGAAGTTTTACTTCGCTTTGCCGTGAATAATACTGAGTAATAAATGAACTCAGTAATCACTGCTAAATAAATTATGTAAAAACAGATGTTTTATACCATGTTTACACCCAATACAGCCTTGGGTTACATAATAATTTGAGTATCTACCACCTGAATCGATAGCTCTTAATTCTTTTATACACATATAACATGTGCGTTTATTTGCAAAATGTGAAGAAGTTCATTAGTACTATTAGTAGTATTTCCATTAGTAGTATTTCTGAGCTGCCTCTATTACGTAATACTTCACAATATCGCTGTCCCTGTATGTTAAAATATATAGCTGTAGAAAATATTTAGCTCATACACACCAATACATCACTGGATACAGCTTTTGTGATTACATCAGATTTCGCTTAAAATGCATAAAACCTTCATAGTTAATTAGAACTTCAACGTATATAACGTTATAAAATGTAATTACTCGTAGTCTGAAATATCTATAGCAAATACGTTCTTTCGTTAAAATGATATGAAACGATTAATAAGAAGGGATCATTGTCTTCCACTAATAGCCAATGATGACTATTTCGCTTTGTAGGAAGTTGTGATTTGTTTAAGTATCTCTGTTAACTCTACATTACTGATCAAGGGCACATGAAGGTTTAAAATTATAAAATAGTTAGCTAAAAAAATAATAATAACAATTAAAAAACTAAAATACGTGAAAACTCTGTTTATACCGAGGCAGAAAATTACGAAATTTCTTTTAATTCAGTCGGTCAAAATAAAATTATCTTCCTTACGAGAATATACCTTTGACCGAATGTTACATGGTCATGCAGACAGACAAATAGCATGGTGAAAACTATTTAAAACAGTTTCGGAGATAGGATAGTTCGATTTAACCGAAAAAAATACTTTTTATAGGCAATAGATTTCTTTCAACACCCACCCTATTGTGTTAGCTGGTTCGTTCGTCGCTGGTGCACATGGGTTTCATCATTCTGTACTGATACTGAAGGGTAGGTGAAGTTGTGGTGCATGATACATAACTACCAAATTGTGTACCAAAATAACAAGGAACGAGGACATGCAACACTACTGATTTGATTCGTCCGTTGGATCTCGGTTTTCATCTTGCAGTGTCTTCGGAAGAGCGGGCCTGAATAAGCACTCATATTTACTTAATGTGACGGTTCCTCGGTCGAATTCCTCGTCGTTCCTTGCCATCATTCCTATCTCGGCTCTAATGACCTGAACGTCGACAAGCCGCAAATATCTAACCCCGGGACCACACGTTTGGCGCTTGTCACCACAAACTCCAAGCCTCTACAAACGCTTGGTTAATTTAGGGGAGCCAAACATCGTCATCCACACGCTTGCGCGTGCGCTTGTATGTTTTGTAGAAGCAAGCATGACGGACGTAGAGGTTGTTTCGGCCATAACTTATGGCCCAACATATTTTTATATAAAAAAAACGAGAAAGAGTATCGTGGAAGTTAAAAATCCATAGAAATCATACCAGGTAATTATTGTAATTTCATTCATACAACTATGATTACTATGTTGCTTCATGTATGTATTTCATTTAATATAAGTATATTGTTTTATTATTATAAGTCTATAATAATTATTGTTTTAACGGCATTATAATGTCTGTATTAATTATTTTTTGATTGCAGAGAATTTAAGGAAGAAACATTTCATGAGCTTCTTTTTGAGTTATCTGGGTAGTTTGATAACTTCTGCCGGATGAGCTATGCTGATTCTGCATATTCGCTGAATGAAATTTCACCAATGATTTCTATCTAACTGAGTTTAGAGAAGCTATACTACACCAGCTAAATTAATAAATTTATACCTGAGCCAGAGCAAATAGAATCTTGTTTTTTCTTTAAATGTTTACGAAATGTGACAATAAGAAATTATTTTTCTTTATTCTGCATGACAGTTTTATTTAAAACTTCACTAAGACGACTCCAAGCATCAGCTACTTTTTTATGGTCTTTATTCTTCCGGTCAAAAATGCAGGGTTCTACTTGGTATCATTCGGAGAATTTTAAAATATCCTTGTTGGGCCATTTATTCATTTTTCCTGCAGCACTTCGATAACAACAAACAGGAACGCACGTCTGTCCGCCGTCGGTGCACAACCGATACAAACTTCGCACAAACGTGTAGACGCTTCGCAAGCGCTTGCCGCAAACTTCCTTTGATTTGTGCCAAAAAACCGACACTCTATCGGATCAGCCACTAGTGCTAACAAGTCTACACAAGGCAAGCCAAACGCCCTATCCACATGTTTCAATTTGTGACGGTTTGACGAGGTTTGGCAAGCGTGTGGTCCCGTCACCAGTTATCAACATATATATAACAACTCTCAGTACTCTCATGTTTCGCCTGAAAAACCACGCATTTCATAAGCAAGAGCTATTCTTTAGCCTACAAAACACAGGTTCAAGGTTTCAGGCATTTAAGTTTTCCCTTTTTGTCACACTGTCGACGACAAACCGGCTGGTACGTTTATCAAATTTATAGAGTAAAAGCAAACCCTTTGGGGCCGTTGGGTGAGCGGTAACACACTGAGCCCGTATATGGAAGAACGCAGTTTCGAATCCCCATCAAGCATAACAGATTTCGGTTTGCAATGGTTTCCCCGAAATCATTGCAAACCGAAATCACTCCAGGTGAATGTCGGGATTATTTGTTCAGTTGTCAGGGCCGAATTCCTTCCCTTTGCTTCTCCCCACTCCTTCCGCGACTCGATGACGACTACATATGAAACCCGAAGAAGAAGAAGAATAAAGCGAACTTAACGAAACAGCACTAATAAACGCTAGGGGGCGTCCATAATGACTTGAGGTGTTTTTGCGGAATGCCGGACTTCCCTCCCTCCTAAGATGACGTGAGATTTTGACGAAAAAACCCTTCCCCCCTCGTAGTTTTTTTGAGACCTTCTTTTACCTCTCATGCTCCCGAGGGCGGTTAGTCCCCCCCCCCCCCTTCCCCCGTCTAAAGTCGGGTTTTCATACCTTATACCTCCCCCCCCCCCTAAAGTCGACATCTGCGCTATTTGAATACTTTTTTTTTGTTTTGAGCTCTACTGTCCTTAACGAATTTCGAAACGTCACGTGAGATTTCCGCCAACCACTCCCCCCTCCTCACCCTTCGTGAGATTTCACCGGATCCCCCCGCCTCCCTATTTCACCTCACGTAATTAATGGATGCGCCCCCCTCCCCCAAGATTTCTTTCGAAGAAGTAATCAGCGGAGTTCGACTAAATGCGCAGGACTGTAAGGATTTTGTTACGTTATTTACCACTAAGTAAGGAAGCGTATGCCGGCTTCTTTACCGCGGGACTAGCGAGCTGGCTTCGCGTTGCAGAGGTCGCCGGTTCGAGTCTCGACCAGGGCATGGGTGGTTTTGAGTGTTGTGTTCGTCCTGTGTTGCCCTTTCACTTCAAGAGTCACTAGAAGAGTCTAACATAATTGAGGAAAATGAAACACAGATGATGCTGGCTGAATGGCTACAAAGTCGAATGCGATTAAAAAAGAAAAAAGAGCGTATGATATTCGGAGACAGTGTCACATGTGAAGCTTGATTTTTAACACGGCAGATTGTAATAATTACAGCACAGGTCTGTATGAAATATCTGATTTGAAAGGAATTAGCGATTCTCGCAGCTGTATTATTATGATTGTTAATAATATATGAAAGCACAGTAATATGAGAAACGTATATTCTCGCTTCAGTTTCACATATCTCACGTAAGTAGGGAGATCTTGATACTCAATTTCCAGTTGAATTCCTTTCTTAGATCTACCGAAGTTTCAGATGATTTCATTGTGTAAAACGTGCCATTTCAATGGGAGAGCCGGAACGTATTACCTTGTCCTCGGCGAGTATAGTGTGTGAGCGGTAACGTTCTTGCTTGACATCCAGGAAGAGACAGGTTCGAAAACCCGTCCGGCTATCCAGATTTCGGTCTTCCATGATTTACCGAAATAATTCTAGGAGAATATCGGTATTGTGCCTGCATAAAGCCATGGTCGAATTTCTTGCCATTCGTAACTCCCTCCCCCCCCCCCCCCCCTAACCCAAATTCTCGCTAATGACCTCGATGTCGACGAGGCGTAAATCCTGGAATGAAATTAAAAAAATTAGAGAAAACTTCTATCAAGAATCTTGAACGAAGTCCATCGTTACGCACCACCTCATTTCACAGGTAATTTAAGAGGATTGGGAGAAATAGATTCCTTTGTTCTACATCGCACCTATAACATTAATAAATGCATGTCATGAATGCACAGAAAACTCTTTTATAGAGTGCCAACATTGTTCTATTGACAATGTTAAGACTTCAAATGAGCTTAAGATGATCTTACGAGAGCTTACGAGATAGATGTTTTTTTTTTAATTTTTTTTTTTTATTTTTTTTATTTTTTTTACAGCAGTCTTCTGAAAGCTTTGCATTTCTAAAATACGAACAATGCGTTAGTTGAGACAGTTTGAAATTCTAACATAAAACCTTAGGACTCTGCAATGCCACTGACTTTGCATAACAATAACCTGCAGTACCGTCGGAGAGTGGTTCTATTTCTGTTCGGCGCGCAGAGGTCTGGTTTAATGTTTGATGTTCGGTTCCGTTGGCCAGGTCCCCCCGGACACGGTTGGGAGGCCGGCACGAACTGGCCGAGATAGGGCAGGCCCGCTCCAAATGTCAAGGGCCTCTCGACCCGTCGCAGTCGATGTCCACTGTCGACCACGTCGACCTTAATTAGCGGCACACGGCTGTCTGCAGTCGTCACGGCTACCTGCCACACTGCACTCCAAAGTTAATCCCTAATTGGAAGTCCTCACCGGGAGCCTTCATGTATAGTCTACATCGCTATTATTGGGGATAATGTGAAGTTCAAAGTAACATTTTGTGTCTCCCAAAAGTTCGTTGACGTTCCTAACTGACATCAGTCTCGCACTTTAGCCTTCCCGCTGCATATCATATCAGTTCACACTAACCGTTAGGAGTAGTCGTATACTTTACTGATCTTACAGTAACAACATTTTATTTGCTTATGCCTTTACGTGTAGGTGAGAGAAGGAATTTGGCCATGGCCATTTGAAGGAACCAACCCGGTTTTCGCCTGAAGTGATATGGCGAAACCATGGAAACCTCAACTCTTGATGGTCGGTATTCGAACTCGCGTGCTTCCAAACGCGAGGCCAAAGCGTTACCGCTCATCCTTGACGTTCGATAAGATTGATTTTCCTTTAAAAGTCAGACCTGAGTCATTCAGAATCTTTCTTCGTTATAAAACTGAGTTGTAGTCTATGCACGTATATTTAAGATAATACTCGTATTGCTTCTGGTTTCCTTACATGGATGTAGTAGTTGCTGAAAAATTTCACGGATTGCAGCTGCCACTGTAACCTATCAGCTAGACTAAGAGTAAAATCTACAGCTCGGTATCGCGATAAACCAAAGATTAATCTGATACATTTTTATATAAATTAATTTGCAATCCCACAAACATTTATCTTCGATGATGAGTGCAACCTCTGGTTGAGGTTAAAAACAAACAGTTCCAAAGGTATTTGTTTATTAGCACAACAGACGTACATACAATTTAAGTGAAAAGCGAGCAGTAGTGCACCAGAAGATAATTAACTCTACAACGCTTAAACGACAGTCGAAGACTTAATTAATCTGTGGTTGGGAAGAAAAATTTAACAATCATGGGTGACCAGAATGCTGTGTTTGGTAGGAAATAAAATAATCAAATTATGTTGAACATTTCTGTCTTCGAGAACGAAATGAGCCTGTAAGAAAGCTGTTACAATTTTGGGCAACGAGTGTACGCGACTACAAATATGTTTCTAAACAATGGATTGACAGACGTGCCATAGTAATCAGAAAGCTCATTTTACTGTGTAAGGATCCCTAGTGTGGGACATTGTAACATAGATGGCAAGGGCACGAGAACATTTTACATTACAACTTTAAGAATGAAAACACTCCGTAATATGATTAACAGCAACTTGCCTGTTTTTGAGGAACCATAAGACCACGTGCGAAGGCGCGTGCGTCTGTCATTATGACACCTCATTTTTATACTCGAGCACTTTGTGTGTTCCTTGTAAATGTCGTACGACAATCAGCAGACGCGAATTTGCTTTCATAGAAATATGTTGTTTCTGTTTCATGTCGTTATCGCTTAAGACTACAACTAGCTCGATATTTCCACAGCGAAATATTGTACGGAGCATGCATTCCGTGGCTGGCCATCACCTGATGGAGATTGTCTTTTGGTCTCTGAAGGTCGTGATTAAGGATTTCTTTTGCCTCTGCGCTGTTGTTCTCTACACTAAGGTTGATATCATCAGCGTATAGGAACTTATGAAGGACAGTGTCTGGTTCATGGAGTGAGAGGATATGACATCGTTGATTGTGAGCCATTAGTCGGGTGGGAACGTTACGTTTGGCAGCCACCTTGTTTCTACTGGAAGAGTATCCCTGAATGGGCCAAACCAGAGTTTCATCCTCTCCTATCTTTCATTAGAAGAGCGAAAAGTACCTTCAGACTGGAAAATCGCGCAACTCCGATTTTCAAGAAAGGTGATCGAAGTGATCCTGTAAACTATCGTCCAATATCTATAACATCTGCTTGTAGTAGTTATGGAGCATATTATATGCTCAAACATCATGAATTTTCTTGATGATAATAATTTGCTTACAACAAATCAACACAGATTTCGGAAGAAAAGAGCATGTGAAACACAGCTGGCCCTATTTACAAATGACGTAATTAAAGTTATTGATGCAAGTTCACAAGTAGATGCAATTTTTTTTTAGATTTTCAGATAGCCTTTGACTCTGTGCCACACAACCGCCTTTTAGCGAAGCTTCGAGCGTACTGTATATCGGATCAGCTTTGTGAATGGATAAAGGATTTTACAACTGGTTGTCGTCGTTGAAGGAGGAAGTTCTTGTAATCTAGATGTTACATCGGGGGTACCTCAAGGAAGTTTAATAGGATCACTTCGTTTCTTAATCTTTATAAACGATCTCGGAGACAAAGTGAAAAGCATTTTTAAATTGTTTGCTGATGATGCGGTTATTTATAGGGAAGTAAGGAATTTGGCTGATTGCTTAGATATTCAGTATGATCTGGATGTTATTTTTGCAGCTTACGCTAAATTGTAAAAAGTGTAAGTTCAGAAATACGAGTTAAACAATTCAGTTATTGACATGGTTGATTCTATGAAATATTTGGGAGTAACAGTACAACGGAAGATGAAATGGGACATACACATTAATTCGTTAGTAGGTAGAGCTAATTCTAGGCTGTGATTCATAGGTCAAATCTTGAAAAATTGTAATGAAAAAACAAAGGAGATAGCGTAAAAATCTCTTGTGCGTCCACATTTGGACTATTGTTGTGCCATTTGGGATCCGTTTCATAAGGGGATGATCGAAAATATAGGGAAAATATATAGAAGAGCCGCTCGATTCGTGACCGCTTGCTACAGTTCTTATGAAAGCGTCACAGAACTAATTAGTATACTAGGCTTGGAATATCTGGTAGATAGACGACGCACGTTTCGTTTAAACTTATTGGTAAACATGTGTACTCCCACTTTCACTTACGAGTGTAGTGAAATACTTCGTCCACCAACCTACTTGAGCCGGAATGACAGGAAAGATAAGATTAGAGAAATAAAGTGCCGCAATGATGCTTATATGAATTCTTTTTTCCCTCGTACATTGGAATGCACAACAAAGAGATTAGCTATGGTGCTGAGCACCCTCTGCCACCCATCTGCCACCCACAATTCATAACGCGAACAAAATATTGAACTGAACACACAGTGATCACAGTCATCCACACAGAACAGTAACAGGTATTATATAAATAAAATACCGATCGTGGTGGGTGAGTGGTTAACGCTCTGGCCTCGCATTCCGGAGGACGCCGGATCGAATCCTCGTCTGAGGATCCAGATTTGGGTTTTCCATGGTTTCTCCAAATAACTCCAGGCGAATAGCGGGATGCTTCCTTCAAAATGTCATGGCCGAAATCCTTCCCATACCTTGTCCCCAGTCCCATCCCGCCTCTAATGACCTTACCGTCGACGAGGCGTATAGTCATAAGTAAAATAAATGAATAAACAAACTTTTCTCGGACTTCCAGCCGCGTAAGAAAGAGAAACTTGTGGGACGTTTCGAAGGAGTCCAACTCAGCCCTCATTTTCAACCATAGATGTCACTGATTAACTGTTTATTTACACGCTGCAACGGAAACGGCGGAAGACAAAAGCCGACCCAGCGCGATGGCGTCATACACTCTTCTGCTCATTACCGAAGCGAAGCAGTTTCAGCATTTTGATAGCCGTGTTCCAGGCCACACTGAGTTGGTAACCAGTGTCCCTGTTAACTAAACAATCAATTATTCTGATTTCTACAGCTTCTGTTATAATAATGTCCCAAAAATCTCTTACCCGGACTAAAATTGTATTTTTTTGTATTTTTTAAATACCTTCTTGGACACTGTTCGGATACAGCTGATTTCTCTTCTTGCCTCAACGAACATTTCTAGAGACACATCGCTGCACAAAACACAGCGGCATTTTTTCGATACAACCACGGCCACATTCACAAGGTATATAGTACACACCACGGGTTCGTAAACCTAGGTTATCTCTAATGATGCCTACCAAGTTTTTAATTTTTGTGAGTTGTCTGAAAACTGTCTTGACTCCGCATTGAGCCAACAGTCTGCCTATTTCGAACTTATGGCAAGGACCTTGGTGTGAATACGGTCTTTCTGTGGACTTTCCTTCTTTTTAATCGCGCTGGGTTGGCTTTTGTCTTCCACCGTTCCGCGGCAGTGTGTAAACAATCAGTGACATCTATGTTTGAAAGTGAGGGCTGAGTTTGACGCCTTCGAAATGTTCCATAAGTGTGACTTTTTTACGCGGCTGGAAGCCCGAGAAGAGTTTATTTACTTAAACGCCGTAAAAAACTTCGATCTTAGATATTATACACTTCCATTACTGGAAAAGGTAAGAGAAAACCATCGCCGTTTAAGTTACTCAAGAGAGCAGTCACCAAGCCTGGGCCGCCGGTAATGAAGATGATAATCATCATCCGTGACAAAAAAAAAATAAAAAAAAGGATGGAGGGCTGAGTAAAACCAATTAAGGGAAGGAGGAGGGAGAGAAAGTGGTTTTGTGTGGATGCCGGGGCAGCAGATGAGTGGAGGCTGCAATCTGCGCGTGTGCGGAGTGGCTGGTTGGCTCACCTGTCTGTCGACGGGCTTGATGCATTGCTGCCTCAACTGCAGCCGACTTGTTTATCCGCGCGCGCTCGCTTGCTGCGCGTTTGATGAATGGGTCGCACGTGGCTGCATTCGTCGCTCCGCCGACGGCGCTTTCACCAAAAAGCAAGAGCAAATTCCACGCAGCTCAGATGGAGATTTTTAATCGCATCGTGCGAAAAATTTATTTATCGATATTGTATGCAGCTCGCAAGGTGCGGTAGGCGTGAATGCTGACGCTAAACGATGGCTCTTTTTTATTCTCTTTTTAGCATCCTGCCCCGCTGCCGCTACGAACGACACAAAGCTGGAGCCGAGAGCTCGGCTGTAATTGGCTCGCACTGCCGCAGCCACAGACGCATTCGTGTCAGAGCTGTAACGCAGGTGTAACATTCACGAATGGAGTGCCTGACTCCTCCTCTCTCATCAAGTCAGCACGTTCCGTCTGGATCGGCTTTGAAGTTTTTCTGAACCGTGATTTTCTCATTAGCTTAACGACTATCTGAATAAAACTTGTTTTGCGTTTGGAAGTTATTTGTTCGTTAATCGCAGATATCTCTTTTATCAAACTACCTATTAAGTGTTTATTTTACATCTGAAACACGGAATCTTATTGTCAGTTGCAATCATTCGAGACACATAAAATGTATTTAAAAATGAACCAATACCACAATTAATAACTCAAAATTTCAATTGGGAAGCACTTTTACAAATTTTCATGTATGTTGTTGACACACTTTACACATACAGTATTATTCTTTACTAGTGTAAGACAGTGGCCGTTTATCAAGTATCTTCACAAGTCTAGAATGTTTTCAGTTTTTAAGATAAAAGACTAAGACAGGTTGACGTGATCTGTTCAAAGACAAACCCGACATGTAATTCACAGTTAGAGTGAATAAAAGTTCTTGACCTTGAAGAAATCAGAAGTTTTCATACACGTAGCCTATTAAACACGGACAGAGGTGGTCGCGCTATCGTTTCAAAGGTCGACTCCAACTTGCTGAAATACGAACTTGTATTTGATTCTAAAAGTTCACTTTGAAAAATTCTAGAAAAAGGGAGTGCACAATTGCTTCGAAATCTGGGGCACTAATGACCTCGCTTTCGACGCGCCCTAAAGCCGCAACAATAAAAACAATAACAATGATCTGAAAGCATCACGTTGTTTTTTTTTTTTTTATTGATGCTGGGGTCACAATCATAATGAAATCTTTGGTCATAGTGTCTGTAACGGCCAGAGACCTTAATACAGATTATTAAATAATTCAGTAATTCCTAAGAAATGAATTGTCAGAATATTCGATTCCGTTACATATTTGGTCTGATGTCCACGTACAGCGAACCCGAATAAAGGTCATTAACGAAAGTGGTAAATAAAATGAGTCCTAAAAATCAAATAAACCGTAATTTATAAATTTTGGTCAAGCAGCAACATTAGCGAAAGTTTTAACCAAAGTTAAATTTAGCCTAAGCCGGAATGACAATTGGCGTTCGTGATTACATCAGACACCATGGGAAATTGTATTTTTAAGTTGCTGTTATAAAATTCGTGTTACTGGAAAGCAATTCCACGTTTTTACAGCACTAAACATTATCGATATTTATTTAACTATGAAATGCTACGAATATCAAGCTTAATGAATGTATTATGGCAATTAATTTTCTAGCAGTTGCTTAGCTATGAAATTGTGGACCTTACCTCGAATTTTTTCTAATAACATCTCTGGTCGCTGTTAATTGGCGAGCGACGGCCGGCGCTATCGAGGTAAGGGAGTGAACTTAGCAAATTATAATAAATAAATAATACTGTTTGTGTAAAGTTTAAGAACAACATTTGCGAAAGGACCCAATGGGATCACGAAAAGTCTTGATTCTCATCATGAATTGTAATTAAGGATTTGTCCAATGTATCCACTGCGTATTTAGAACCAGGGATATCAGTTTCTGGAGCAACGGAGGGAGTTTAGGTGTTACCATCTCTATGCGATTTATGTAACTTTTGTTTTCTGTGATATGTGAATTACTGTTTGTGAAATATATAGTTTATAAGGCGGAGATTGGAGACAGTCGGCTGCCGAAAACCTCTTTAAAACCACACTCATGACGTCTGTGAGCGGTGTCCAGGACTCTAATCTGCTCCTGTACTGCCGTCCCTCTCCAGTGAGGTGGAGCCATAACGTGCGCTGATCAGTTAACACAAATTTATTTGTTCCAGATTATAATTTTATGCTTTTATTGAAAACAATTTGGCTGTCATGCGTTAATAAACATTTTTAAATTGATCGAAACGCTTAGAGAACAATTTACACATTCGAAGCTGTGACCCAGCTGTCGGTTCAACAGTGTCCGTGTATCACACGAACAACGCAGCTGTAATCCTGTACGGAGAGGGAGCGAATTCTTTTCGCCTTTTTGAAGCGACTTAACCAACTAAAAAATTACTAATTACTGACTTCAGTTTTGTTGTTGGAATAAGCATAAAACGTGACTGGAATGACTAACGATATATCACTGCAAATCTTTAAATAGGAACAAAAGAAATACTAGCCAATAGAAGTCGTCAGTGTGGCAGTTTTATCTGAGTAATTTCTATGAGGAAATCTTCATTCCCAAAATCGCAAAAAAGCCATTTAAAAGGTATCACATAAATTAAGTGAAAAAATGTATTAAAAATAAATAAAAATCATCTAATTGAATTTATTAGGTTTAGAAGGACATGGTTAAGACTTAAAGCTTGTAGACTGCAAACCTTCAAATTTTGACAAAACAGAAGGAAGCCATGACTGAAGAGTCGATGTGGAAACAACCAAGTAACTATTTTTTTTTTTTTTTTTTTTTTTTTTTTAATTTGAGTTGTTGTTGCAGCTCGATTCAGACTTATCATACATATTAGTTGCGAGGTTGAAACTGGTCAAAAATTCATACAGGTAAAGAAATATTTGCATTGTAAGTTTTGCTATAAAGCGAAAGACATAGGGAAGTCGTTGCAGTTACTCAAGTTTTATAAGATTTTTTTTTTTTTTTTTGCTACATCTCGTTGACATGCAATCATTAGGGTGAGGAGAATATGGAGGGGAGCAAGAAACTTTAACGGATATGACCTTTTGTAGGAACCATCCTGGCATGATTTCAAGAAATCGTGAAAAACCTGAATCAGGATGGCTGGTCAGGGATTTTAACCCTCCTTTTCCCAAATGCCCACCCAATAGCCTTGGGAATCGTATCCATCCCACTTAACGTTATCTTATATTCTTCATTGAATCTTTTGTCTATGGGGCAATATCACTCGCTGGTACTTTTGTGTTTCATTATTTTTGTACACTTCGTATCAAAATGATTAAAATTTTGTAACTGTCCATACTTTCCATTCTACATAAATTTTAATGAAAGTTATTTTTTTTTCTGAATACTTCTAACATGCCCATTACATTTGTTTAATGTATGAAACAGTGGATTGATTCCTTTCTGAATTATATTCACATATCTGATCGCCAGTCTGAAGATTCTTCTTTTTTTTTTGCCTCTACGTCACTAGGCAACTTGCAAATTATTTCTGCATTGGTTACGTATTTTAGTTTTTGACTCATAAGTAAAGGAAATTTAGATTTTTATCTTTCTGGTTGAAATATTCATGAGAAGAGAAAGAGACGAATGCGACAGTAAAATGGATTTGAAATTTCTCTTAAGCTGAATAGTTGATCTACGAACAATGGTTATGGTACGTTAGGAAGGATGTATACAATACTTTGAGAAATGTGTTATACGTTTAATTTCTAGTCTGCGGTGAGGTGTAATGGAAGTGAAACTCCGAGTATGAGGGTAGCTGAAGCTTCGCTGGGTAGGATTATCTCCGGAACTAAGTACATTAATAGAGGCGCTGGGTCGTCACCGGGCAGTGGGCCCCCGCAATATGCTGACAGGTGCAGTGGCGCAGTTAGGCGGAGTTGCAGGCTGGGCTGAGACGGGCGACGGATTACGGAGGGCCGCAATCAGCGGAGGCTCGGCAGCTGCTGGCCCGTCCTGTATCGCTGATGAGCGCCTCTGGGTAACGAGCGACGGCCGAGTAACGAACTTGCGCGACTAATGATATTTACTCTGCGCTCGCAGCACCACCTAGGCCGCGCCGCGGCGGTGTGCCTCCTCGCGCTCTGCCGCCGCGACGCGCTTCTTTTGTCTGGCGCGTCTAACAATGCGCGCCAGAGTGGGGTGGGGCGGGGCGCCCGCCGCGCGGTGCACTATGGGTCGATGTGGGGCAGCCCAGCTGGCGCGGGCTCCACTCACGCTCAACGCTGTTCCGGTTGTCTCCGACGATTTTAAAACGTCTTTTACGCCTTTAAACTTGTACTAAAGATTTATTGAAAATCACAAAATTTTTACGATGTAAGGACTCGTCCCAACAATTATTTGTTTAATACAGTCACTAGAAAAACTTTTAAATGCAAACCACTTAATTTATAAAGGAGAGAAGTAAACAGAAACACTGTTTTCTTTTAAAAAAATTACATTTGGCTACTTAGGCCATACAGTTGGCTCAATGGGATTTGTTGCTAGCAAGAATTGACACATGGACACTACAACACGGATAAGACATTTACACACACAACACTTAAACACCCTTGCCCTAGGTAGGAATCGAACCGGCGACCTTCGGCACGCGGAGCTAGCGCTCTAGCCCCAACGCTACCGAGGCCGGCGGGAAACGTGCTTAAAAACATGTGCTTTACGTAAAACAGAGAAAGCCCTTTTAGTGAGGACGGTAATGAGGATTCTAACGTGGCTATTGGGTACCCGTATTTCACTAGTGATATACTTCGAAATTAAAAGATAGGAAAAATAATCGCTAGTATTAGTGACGTCATCAGAGAGGGAAAAGATTAAGGTGGTACGGTCATGTAATAAAAAGAGGTGAAGGAGATCCAATCAAGAAAATGTAAGGGATGCCTTTGCGAGGAAAGAGATCCAGAGGCAAACAAAGTATTAGGTTGAAGGATCTAGTTAAGAAGGACCTCGTGAACAGAAGGATGAAAGAAAAGGACACTGTAGGCAGGAAAAGGTGGAGGAAACTTATCAAGGCACCCAATCCCTAATATTGGGGAAAGGTTATGAAGAAGGAAAGGAAGAAGTAAATATTTTTTACAATTTTCCGACTAAAATGAAAATGCTTTCATACCTTAACCTTCAGGTCCTACAGATTGTGACTATGTTATGATTGGTTTGTGTGTGACAATCATGTGTCAACAGAAACTATAATTTTCAAAACAATGCATGTGAAATTTTCCCTATCCCACTCTTGTTTACTATTTTATTAATCTTGTTTTGCAATTTAAGAAAGCCGTCGTTCACATCATCTTCATCGTGGAACATATTGTAACGAAATTTACCTATCAAAACTACTATTATCACTTCAGATATTGCAAGCGGGAACAGGAAACTATTATCCATTCTAGACCTTTTCTGATCCAAGATGTTCTATGTTCGTAAGTCTGTTAACCTTCCAATTTGAGATGTGCGAGATCACATTTATTGTTAGGTGTGATTTTTTAATACTTCTGAAAAGCGTGATGTAAAACTGATGATAATGTGGTGTTTACATTTGTCGTCTAAATATTTAATCATTAGTTAAAGATGATTTTTTGCACCATATTGACATAGTTTCAAATGATGTCTACCTTTCTTTATTTACTGTGTATGCTTGCAGCTGTACTGCTTGGGTATCTTAACAGTACTGATATACAGGTCGTGATTGATATCTTTACAATTTTTGATAGTGGGTTCAGAATTGGAAGTTAAAAGCTTAAAATGGAAATTTCTGATTCAGCAATCATCCTTTCTATACACAACGATAAAACAGACGGATAGAGAACACTGCGCTTATTTGTATATGCACACTCTGCAGTTATGGAAAATCGCAGTTTGATTCGCCGATTAATGGCGCGGATGTGATGTTTAATTTCACGCTCTGGCCATTTCAGCGCCCGCAGCAATAGCTGCCAAGTGATGAAACATATTTCCCTGGTCACGTGTAATTCTAAAACTCATCTGCGCCTGCAGAGGGAATTGGCCCTTCTGATTTGACCGGATTGAAAAGATATCTTGTTATGATCTTATTTCTGCCGTCATGTAGTTAGGACTAAGTGAATAATGAAAACGATTTAGCAGAAATCCCTACGAATTACAAAATACGTCTTCAATCTGCACTGTAAAACTACCCACCATACCCGTAGGTAATTTCACTTGTGTTACTTGTATAAGCAACAGGTACAATAACAATTTCTACCTCAAATACATATACACTTCCAGTATCTAGTCAAAGAATAGATTTTTTCAATATGTCCGTCTCCTGACTGGTTAAAGGCAAGGCATCTCTATCTAACATGATCTTATATCTTTATCTCGATATTCCCTTTAAAACCTGTTTCAAATTATTTTTGTTTGATATACTTCACTTTCCGCTTTCTTTTAAGCAGCACCTGTTGATTGCACTAATAGATTAACATGTTCTACATCTCTTAATATGTAACTCATCGTTCTACCTCTATGTTTCATTATATCATTCCATGAACTGCCTTCTGTATTTATCATTTACAGATCATGTTTCCTTCTTTATCAATTTAAAGCTCAAGGTTCTTCTGGAGTATCAAGTCGCGATTCAGTTGGTTCATCGATAAAGGTGTGGGTTCCGTAGGTATACATTTCTAGCTTATATTCTTTCTGTGTTTTCTAACAGTGTTTGATTCTATTTTTTTTTGTTTTTTAGAGATAATACCACAGAAAATATGCAAATAAGTAACAATGTTAATGGACTTTTAAGGGTAAGAGTTATTCTTCATATTAGTGTGTAACACACTAGCGTCTCGTTAAAGTATAAATTGTTAACAAGTAAGAAATGAAAATATTTATTATATATATATATATATTCATATAAAAGTGCAAGCATAGCAGCAACAGACATCTTACAGACACCTTCAGAGACAAAGTAGACAAATAGGAAGTTATAACTGAACAATTAAAACAAAAACAATACAGACCAAAGTGGTCGGAAGAACGCAAACAAGCTTTCTCGGAAAGAATAAAAGCCTATTGGAATAATAAGAAGAACTCGAAGAAAACTTGATTCGGTCATTCGCTTACCGTCTTCTATTTTTTGGGAGAATTCGCCTATATATATATATATATATATATATATATATATACAATGAATGTTAAAAAATGTTAATAAGAAGTTAAGGTTCCTTGGCAGCAAGGACATATGTGTGGATTGGCCATGGAGTTTATATATAGAGATGAAGACTGCATGACATTATTATGGAGGATTTGATAGAAGAAGAATACAGGGCATTAAAATGTATGGATAATGAAGCAGATCTGGTGTATCTGAAATTAATTTGTACTGCTGGCATCCAGAGAAAATATTTATTTATTTGAAAGTTGTGAAATGTTAAAATTGATATTGTGTAATGTAAAGTGTGTTATAATAGAAGAAAAATACTGAAAAGATTTTATAGTGTTATTGATCATTTGAAAAGAAGAAATCGAGACATAATTTCAGGTAATAATATAACAGTTATTTTTCAGGTGATGGAAAAGACGAATAGGAATTACAGGGTGATTCAAAAAAACGTGGACAAAATGACATGGTAGATCTGTCATACAATAGGGATCAAAAATCGCATAGGAACAGAGGGTTGCAAACGCCTGTACAGGGTGCTAGAGCCACGAGAGGCATGGCCACCACGATCACCAGACCTGTCTCCCTTGGATTTTTTCTTGTGGGTATTTTTAAAAGGACTTGTGTATGAAACACCTGTTGAAACGCCGGAAGACTTAGTAAGAAGAATCGTTGCGGCAGCCGGATGTGTTCGAGATACACCTGGTATCTTTGAGAAGGTGCGGCGTTCCATGCAACGGAGATGCCGGGCTTGTCTCGATGCATCTGGCAAAAACTTTGAGCATCTGCTGCAGGCTCAACATTTGGCTTGCATTCGTCGCATTTGAGTGAGTAATTATCAATAAAATGATCTGTAATGGTTTTGTTTCTTCTCTTTGTGTCAGTTTTATTTTAGACGCCCTGTAGCGGCTCCGGATCGCAGTTGCGACTCTCTGTTCCTATGCGATTTTTAATTCTTATTGTATGACTGATCTACCATGTCATTTTGTCCACGTTATTTTGAATCACCCTGTATAACCGGAAAGGTTAACGTGAAAATACATCTTGATATGAAAAGATGTTAAAACACGTATTTTCTTACTGGCAGAAGGTGCAAAGAATCACTTCAAGGTAAAGATAATGATGTACAATTATTTGCAATCGTCGTTGACTGACTGAATGGTAGAATTTGCATACTGCTAAATTAAAGCCAGCAAGGTAAATAGCTTTAGTAGAAGTAAATGATTTGCATAAGCCAGTGGGTAGGTTAGAAGTCGTTATGTCACATGTAGAGCATATTATAGGTGTAGTCCGGTATTAAATCGCTTAATGGATAGTTTCGAATGAAATCCGACATTAAATGGCTACAGAGCAGCCCTGGCGTTTTGCCGCCTGGCACTCAGACTAGCCCGCATCTCACAGGCCACAGCGTGGTGTACAGTACGCGGCTGCCTCATTCTATAATCCGCCCGCCTTTTGTGGCAAACCTCAGCGAGGTACGCCGGCGGCCGATATTTGGATGAAAGAGCGGCGCCCAATACAGCCGCGTGGAACGTAGCTGTAACATTCCTCTGAGGGCTTCTGACAGACACTGACAAGTAACACCGCGCCGGTGCATTTCTTCCAAATTGAACAGCGTTACAATCATTCGACCGTAATAAAAAGTCCCGGAATATTGAATTTTTGCGGTATATGCTTTTTCAGTCAAGCGAAATTTGCTGCTAGGGTTGTTTTGAAATGCTGTCATCTACTATGTTGACCAAGACTGACAAAAGCTTTTGTTGATTCCGAATTACTGGATATACCAACCCTTCGTGGATTAAAATACTATGAGTGCTAAAATTTACAATTATAGAAACATTTTTTAGACTTTCACTCTATAGTTTCAGTTTCTCGGTTAGTAACTAATCAAATATCTAAATGGGATCTAATGAATAACGTCGGTGAACTAAGAGAAATTAATAAAAGCACTCTAATAGCATAGATATTAAATACAGACTAAACAAAGTGATTAGATTTCAAACGTAAACCCATCTTCAGTTAAGAATAAGTGTGCAGCAGGACTTTCTGAAGATAACCTGAGATTGTTCCGACTAGGATAAATAAGATAATAAACCGCACACAAACTATTATATACCAAGAACGAACATGAATCATCGAATACAATTTTGATACATGTATAATGTTCCAAAAACAATATCCGAATTACACGTTTAACTATCAAGCTCAACATTAATATCAATCGATTTCTAACAAACGCACCAAGGAAATCTAACACATAACACCAACTTCGATATAGATGCTTGTTTTTAGAATCAGGTTTCCCATACAAGCATAGATTCACTAACTCAAACATTGTTGTTTTTCGTATACTGTGAAGAAAACCTAAGTTTGATCAGAAATTGTTTTGTTTATTTGTTACTTTGTTGCTGTTTTAACGCTACCATTTCCAAGAATTATAGGGTTATCTATCTAGCACGCGAAAACTATCATTCCGACCAAAGCGTACGCCAAGTAACACGCTTCTCTGTAATTTCCACTTTCATTCTCTCTTTCTCTTTGCAACCACCAACATTTATATCACTTTGAACTGTTATAGATGATTAACGTCTCGAAGACAATGATTATGTACGCTAAACACCGGTAAGGGAGATATGAGTTGCATAGATCTCATATAAAATGTAGTTAACGTAGTTAGATTAGAAGTACCATTTGCTTTCCCCGAAGAACATCATCTTTGTCTTCATATCTGTAGTAGGCTACATATTTTAGTCTAAATTCGGCTTTGTAAAGCCTGAAATAGAATAATTTTTCTTCCAATACTTGATATTTTACCTCCTTTGTCTCTCAAAATTTATTTGGTCTGCATTTGATAATAAACAGCGTATTTACTCTTCCGCTGAACAACACTTCAAGGCACAACTTATAAACTTCCATATAACATACTTTACAATATATACATAACACAGCCGTTATCATGATATTAATTACCATCTAACCATAAAAAACTAATCGTTTATTGTTTCTTAGTGTCCATATTTTGTTCAATCTCTCACAACCTGAAAACTTATGTACCATCCATCTTGTCTTACTTGATTTCACTCATCTATTTATTGCTATGAGTAGGTTGATCTGTATTTCTCTCGGTATACCATGCAGTAGCACCTTATCACACATATATATTTATCTTAATAATCATTATTATTCATTTCGTTGCATTACATAGAATATTACCGACATAGTCTTATTTTATCCATCATAAAAATAGGAGTGTTAAGAGGGAAACAGTTCTAGCCATCTGTTGGCGAATTAAAACACTGTAAAGTAACGCTTGTTCCTGAAATATTTTATTGTTTAGTTGAAACGGGTGCTTCATAACCATTTGCATGAGATTTAAACGCCTAAATAAGCAGAAGTGGTGTGCCAACCTGAAACAACGTATAGAACGTTCCGTTTTTTTTTTGTTCCGTTATCATCCCATTAGTCCTCGAGTGATTTGATGCAAACCTCCATCTCTTCCTATCTTGCACTAACCTATTCATCTCAACATATCCTTTACAACATACATGCTCTATTATCAGCTTCATATATACTAATCTTTGTCTACCACTGCTGTTCTTACTTTTAACTGCTCCCTCCACTAACAAATTTACCAATCCCGTATGTCTTACAATGTGACGCACCATCCTGTTTCTTCTTACTGTGAGACTCTTCCACTAACCTCTCTCCTCATACTTCATCCTCAAAAACACGTTATCTTCGTACTTCTGTCCACTTGACTTCCAGCATCCTAGTACAGCACTACATTTCAAATACATCAGTCTTCCTTCTTTCTGGTATCCCAAGTCGATGCTTCACAACCATGAAGTACTGTGCAGCGCACACAAAGTTTATTTCTGAATCCGAGATCAATATTTGAAACTAAAAGTTTTCTTTATTTCAAGATTTTTTTTTTTTTTTTGCTATTCTTTTTTTACCATCATTCCTGCTTCTGACAACAGTTGTAATTTCACTTCCTTAGTAACAGTATTCACTTATTTCTACTACTGGATCCGATCTCACTTTTATATTTAATTTGCTGTTATTGAAATAATTTCTGCTATGTTTCGTCATTTTTGTCTAGCTTTGGTTTATATTCATTTCACAATCTTCCTTCAGTATTTTGTTAATGCCGTTCAGTATAACTGCTTAATCTTCTGGCTAAGTGAAAGTTTCGGAGAGCCGTGATATAAACTCGAGTGATTAACCGGATGTTCCGGCTCTGTTCGCTCGTGTCTTATTCATAAGCAGCTCAGCTGCCATGCGACACGCCCAGGATGATAATTTTCACCCGAGAGGCTTTCATTATTTCCTACACGGACAGGACTAGCGAGCTGCTTTTAATTACGATCTAGGGCCGTCATGTTATCTTCGGCGAGAGTGCTGACGCGAGCAAATTGCCGAGAGTGGAGACTAATTAGCAGGCGTCTTCTGGCCGGCGCTGCACGAACGATCAGGATTATCGGGTCGAAGTGGAACAGACCAATAACCGTGTTCACAAGCTGTCCTATGTCGTACATTGCATTACTCCTCGAACAGCACATGCAGAAGTTACGATTCCCCGGAAAGAGAATTTCCCCCCAGGCTTTATTTTTTTTTTATTGTATATGGATTTACGCCTCTTTGACGTCGAGGTCATTGGAGGCGATTAAGGTCGGGGAACAAAGAACAGGAAGAAATTCAGCCGTGGCCTTTTGAAGGAAGCATACCGGCATTCGCCTGGAGTGTATTGCATTTAAATTAATATCTAAGTTCTGCATGTAGTCTTTAGGGTAATGGTATTAGAAACATTTTGAGTTTCCTATTTTAAGATAAAGCTTTGCGTTGGTATGTCATAGTGTGTCTTTATACCAGGTAGAAAACTATGCAAACCAGCGATTAATGTTTATGCTAATATTGACTTTAGACCACGTTACAATATCATCAGTAATTGGCAGAGAGGGTAAGTTCGTGGAATTTAGTTTAAGTTCGATGTTTTTGAAATCATTCATCTGTGAGACGTATAAAACATTTTTAAATGATAATAAAGTCGACAGACAAACCTGTGTGCTGCGTGAGTTAAGGCAACACCACGCAGTCGAACAGGTACAACGGGTCAGAGTTCTCGACCTCGCATGCTGGATGTCCTGTCTGAGCTTTTTTAGACGGTTTTCTGTACTCACCAGTTGAAAACTAGGATTAAATCTCCGACTTCTAAATCACACATTTAAGAAGCACATAATTGAAAACATTGAGTTGCATGAATCTCAGACTGATGGCAACACTTACGTTTCTCCATTGCTCCGGGAACTGACAATCTCTGGTTCAAACTATCCAGTAGAAACGTTGATCAAACTCTTAACTACGAGCCATAAAGAGAATCAAGGCTTTGCATGATCTGATAGTGCACATTAAATAATAATAACGTCGAAACAGAAACATAAACACAAGTGATACTTGCAACACGCTTTACCCCTGCTTTCAGTGTGTACGACTCTGACATGATACCACGGCTTGCGAAGGATAGTTTTATAGATTTTCTGCGACATTGAGCGCGACCACACATAGAGAATGAGAGGAAGCTGGTAGGAATTTCACATGGCTGAAATTACATATACGTAAGTAGCTTGCGTCCGTCACAGTTGGTATTTGAAGAATTTGTTGCAGACGGCAAAGCGCTTCAGTGCTGAACGAAACCAGGTATGCTATTCTTTACACAAAGGACATAACATACCTATACGGCCTAGGACTGCACAGGAAATGCACGACTTGCCGCTTCTAAACAATAGTACCGAAAACGAGAGGATATGTCGTAGGTAATCGCGTCAAAAATACTGGATCAGTGTGAATACCCAGGAAGTAACGTTACAGATGAAGAAATAGTAGAAGTATTTCACTATTTTTCAAAATAGCAAACAAGTAGATCTCATCGGATTTGGCGAAGGTCCTGAGGGGAATTGAAGCTGATTTTGTACTCAGTGAACGCTTGGAGCAGTGGAACGGAGGAGAATTCCAAAGATATTGAAAAGTAGCCTATTGTTATATGAATTAACACGGCTAATCATCAATGATACCAGTCGAACCCGGAGAGGATTAGGAACCAGATTTATGAGGGATAAGAAACCATAGCCGTCGTGAAAGAACCATCTCCGCCTTCATCTGGAGTTATTTCGGAAAACCGTGGATAGCGATGGTATTATTATAGTTAAAGGTGGAATCTAATACCAGCAATCTCTTAGGCCAATGGCCTACGTAAAATACAGAGAAAGATATTCTCAAACAAACTTAAGTAACACGGAGTAAGAAATGAAATCAACCAGACCAAAACACAGTGGTTACGTCAACAAAGGATGCTGGTATTTTTTACACGTTTTATATTAACTTGACTTGTATGTATGAATGCAACGGAACTTTATAACTCCATTCTGACCCACTTCCAGATATCCGAATGATATCAGTTTCAAATTTGGCACACATATTACGAACCGGTGACAATACAATAATTTCGTAGCTATATCCTGCTATTCTCATTACTTTGACAGTAACAAAAAAATTGCACATGTTTTAAGAACCGTTGATAATACAGCAGTCTCTTAGCAACATCCTGCTATTCTCGCTACTTTGACAGTAACAGTAAAAAATGGTTGCGTGTAATGGAATCTTTACCCGCATCCTGACGTCCGAATCGTTTGAAATTTTGCACAGTTATAAAAATTCAATAATTTCTCTCTCACCGCGTTGTCAGAAATAACTTAAAAGTGGTTGAATGTAATGGAAAATTTCAGTTCAATTTTCACCACTTCAGAAAGTCCGAATTGTCCGAAATTTTGTCGCATGTATTAAGAACTGATGACAATCCAATAATTTCGTATCTATGTCTTGGTAATCTCATTACTTTGACAGTAAGAACACTAAAGTTATTTAACCGTCTTATGACAGATGTGGCTCATTTTCACCCAATTTTCGCATCTCCTTTGTGGCCCATTTGGTTAAGGCGCGTGACTGGCGAACAGACGATCCCTGCTCGAATCCGATATCTGTTCGAATTTTTGCGGATATTATAAATGGAAAAGATTAGGATAGCCCATAGATCGGATTTCAAGTTAAATTGCACGTACCCTATACTTGATGGGATTACCGAGTTAGCCAAATGCAGCCGCGAAATTAGTGCACAGGCGCGATTCGAGAAACCTTCGTCATTTGGCGGCCAGACCTTTCGAAGATTTCCCGCCCAATATAGCCATCATCATCATAATCATCATTGGGGACCATCTCCAGTTTCCCGGGTGTAATTTACGAGCCTTGGTTGTTGAAGACGATCGTCTTCCACTGTCTCCTATCCAGAAATGTTTCTCTGTCTGCAGTCGCTTAACGTGATGTTGAATAGTGAGTATTCAAAACATTACTTCGTACTATTATAGAAGAGTAGTCTTCCACATTTACCCTGCTATAGGACCTCTGGCTGAGCTGCCATTTAATTGTATTTAACTCGTGGAAATAATAATTAAAAATGAAACTAAAACACAAAGAAAAAGAGAGATTGTTGAAGAAAAGCCAACAGTAGGAAACATACTTTTGAAACTACCTGAACTAAAAAGTTAAAAATAAAATTGTAGTTTAAAAAACTAAAAACACGTTTTAGTAGTAATGTGAACTAAAAGGTTAAAAATAATCTTTAAATATAAGATTTTGTTTAACAGTGATAGGACGTCTCAAAATTCAGGATTAATTAATTTTTTTAATAAGCTTAAAGAATAAAGTCACTGACTACAAAATTAACTTTAATGTAAAAAATAGCGTGGGTGCTCTCTACACAACTTTTGACAATGACTCTACCTTTTCAAACAGCCAACGACAAAAAATACAAGCAACTGATATAGCACCCATGCTTTTGTACCTTAAAGCTAATTTTGCAATCAGTGACTTTATTCTTAAGCTTATTCAAAAAATTAATTAATCCTGAATTGTGGGACGTTCTATCACTGTTAAACAAAATCTTATATCGAAAGATTATTTTTAACCTTTTAGTTCACATTACTACGAACGCGTGTTTTTAGTTTTTTAAACTACAATTTTATTTTTAAAAAAGAGATCACTATATTAAAACCTATTTGAAAGCGTTAATAACGGTTACATGGGATACTCGGGAGCCAAAGAAATCTGTATACTCATACAAATACATCGCGGAGACAGTTCTGTGGAATTTCTCTCATGTTCATCTGCCCGTGAGACTCAGTGGGGAGATACTAACGTGAAAGCAATCACGACTGTGTAAAAATCATGTCCATAATTGCCAGGTTCTGTTTCTAGCCAGCGCGATGTCAACATAACTTAAAATAAACTGCAAAATATATTGATCTGCCTCAGCAAGTGTTGTGCAGTATTTAAGCTAATTATCACGAGGCATAAAACTAGTTACATGCTGCTAAAAAGAAATGTAAAACTAAATCGTCTAGTTATGATTGAAGAACGTGCAAACAAGAAAAGCAGTACGCCGTCACCTTCCTGTACAATTGACTGAACCTCTAAATGTCTCATGTGTAAAACTTGGACGCCTGCTATTTCAGGCGGTAGAGCTCCTGACTGCTGTCCGGACTACCGAGGATCGATCCCCGACGAAGCAGAGGATCTTTCCTCGAATCTGAACGGCTTTCCAGATCCACTCAGCCTGCTGTAAAATTAATACCGTCGGGGAAACTCCGCAGGAAGATTAAGAACGGCTAGAGCGTGGCACTGACTCCCTTGTCAGTGCCGAAGGCTGTAATGGGAGTACGAAGCGCTACCACCGTGAATCCTACGGGAACCAACGGAAGCCGTCGGAACCCCGTGAACTTTTGCTACATATATAGGAGGCATCTAGGAGACTGATTATGTTAGTGAATAAACTAATAATCACTGACGATTGGTGATTTTATTTGTCATCTCTTCTCTTAAGGAAACTCCGTAGAGTAGTACCTTCCTCCATTGTCGGATAAGTAGAATGTAATGAGCTAAGTAAGGTGACACTAACAGGAGCTATTTCATGGTACACAGTGAAGAAGACAACTTAGTCCAGCTGTCAATAGAAGCTCTTTCTGTTGTATTAGGGAGCTGGCCTTGGAATCTGAATCTAATTTTAATGGAAGGCTATGAACATTACTGATTGACTTCTTGAAACAAAAATAGATGGGTAAGACGTTCTGTTTGATGAATAGTAGCAAATGTAGAATAACAAGAACACTTGCAGAAAGACCCTCGACATTCATTATCGAGTAAAAATAGTACTGCCATAATTTATTTCCAACCGTCTCCAGAACTTATTCGCTATATATCTGGCATTGGTAATAACAATTGTTTTAACAAATATTGAGTCTCACTGAAACAAACAGTGACTCGCGAACACGAGAATATGGGAACATGGGAATATGAACAAATCGAGGACAAAAACACTGTTTCTAAAATATAATTTCAATATCTATAAGTGTACGATATATTACTTCGTCGTAGATGAAACTAAGTAAATGTATGAGAACGCAAAATAAGCAAAGGAAAGCGGCTGAACGCCCAACGTGTCAAGAGAAGCGGAGAATGGGAGAGCAAAAAATTCAAACTAAATAAGCAGGAATGATCTGGACGATACAAAAACCGCGGAAGCCTATGATTGCAAATAAATGAGGTAGACAAGTAGGATAGTAAAATGAGACGAGGAATGCTTTGTAGTGCCGATGGAAACCTGGAATTATTTTCTCTGATACCCGTTGAAAGGCCTATCCAGTAAGTATAAGTGAGCTGAGTGGCTAGCAATAACTGCTAACATGAAAGCAGTTGGTGAACAGAAATACGATTTAATATTTTGTCCTCCTCAACTGGGTTATGGATTAATTAAACGTCGCGCAAATTAGAATACTGGCCACGCTACGCGTTAGAACCAGTTACGCAGTTCACAAGCTGTGGAATAAGTTTCCTTTGAGAACAAATTTCATTGCATTTTCGCGGCCCGCTGCGCACTGTAACTGCAATTTGAGGCGAACTTGTAGCGAACAGCTGTTCCGGCAACCGTCGCATCGCCAGCGTTTCTCTCTCTTTCTCTGCAAGTTGTCGTATTGTCGGCATGCGGCTTCACCACGCCCCAGACCACCAGCCTGCTTCCTACAGCCGTAGAGGTGTTTTCTAAGCACAGACTAATGTAATTTTCTCCTTATTTTTAGTTTACCGAGGAATAAAAATAAAAAATAGTGGCTCTAATTGCATCCACTGAACAAGTTCGAAATACTTGTTGTTGCTAGTGGTAATGACGATGAGCCAACAGCTCGGAATACTTTTTATTGTAATTAATAGCTTCTAGGTCTGTCACAAATGACGGATTTAACAGTGTTCTAAAATTTATTTCACTATGGTTGCTTAATATAATAGATCTGAAATTTAATAACGTCCATAACCCTGATTCAGTAGTAATATTTTACATGTTTATTTCTAAATAGATCGAAAATAAATAAACAAAAAGCCATTAATAATTAATATGTGGATTCAAACGAAATAAATATTTTTCTTTATGGTTCGTAGGCAACTTAAAACATATTGTATGGTTACAGAAACGTAAATAGGTATCCTTAATTCTTAAATTGCTATAATAGAGATATCTATGGACACAGAGTGAAGATATCGCTGGTCGTCAAAAGCCCGCCAACGAAGGCCGGGTGACTGATATCATAGCGTTACAGACACAATGATCAAACAGGCGTTTTATTAATAGGTACATGTTTTATTCTTAATTGCAATTATTGTTGAAATATATTCTGTAGCATTGTAGGCTTGACGATTACCATCATGACACTTAGCGACGGCCCAGGAGGGAGTCACTCCTTCATGACAGCATTCTCTTGAACTTTTAACTTGGTTGGTCTACCATTGTCTGCTCCAGTGATTGAAGTGTATGTATGTGTTACCATTTTGTGTGAATGACTGTGCCGTGTTCATGTTCATTGTAGTGTGTTATTTGCTTTGAGAATGGAATAAAGGTTAAGGAAAGGAGAGGAAGAAACCATGTGCTCTCCGAGTCAGGCTCAATCATCCAAAAGACGTGGAGGGGCAGCCAAGAGTAACGACGCCTTTCGACGGACGGAACCCTCAGTGCGGTACGCCCGCACTGCGCACGAGTTTGATATTTAACCCTGGATTCTGGTGCACATCTGGTGATTAGGAATTGTGCCGGTCAAATTTCTTCCATCAGCAGCACTCGAACCAGCTAACCCGCGTCTGGGGCCGGATACCATCACGGTGCCTCAACCACATGAGTTAACAACGCACGCATCTGAGTTACACTTTTTACCAAATAACTGCCACTAAAATTAGATAAAGTTGACTATATTATTTGCGATAATATTTTAGCATAGACCTAGCAAAATAAAAGGTTATAAGGGTAGCGGCTTATGAAAAAAACATATCAGAATAGGTGTACACTAGACAATTGCATTTTTTTAAGCTAATGAGTTATAGAACTGTTGTATATAAAAGGAAGCAAATTCATACCAAAACAGTGGTAGGGACCCAAAATCTGAGGAATGAGTTGATTGAAATTTTAATTCCGAAAGATTTTAGTGTGACTGTACCGTACTCTACTGTAACGTACACGAAGGAAGCTGAAAGGAAATAATACACTTCATATCAGTTTTTGAACTAATTACTTGAGCAACTGTTAATGGGTTTCTAACAATCACAGTCATTTGAGATGTCGTGGCTCGCAATAATGTGTATTGCAGGATGAGTATACATACGCGTTTTGCCTGCCCGGTTGTTGCAAGTGGTTGAGGCAGCGTGATGGTGTCTGGCGCTCTACGCAGTATAGCTGTCAGAGTTATGAGCTAATTAATCGGAGTAGTTAATTAATTAGTAGGCCCTACGCTTGGTTAAGTGGCCATCCCGCCACATGCGCTCTAAAAAATATTACAGCATGTCTTGGACAGAGGTGACGCTCTCAATCACGGAATAAATTCACTGCAGTTTATTACTTCGTTTCTTGAAATCCTGCAATTTGCTTGATTAAACGACAGGACGCCCCTACCAAACGATGGCGTGGGAAAAATAAATTTAACTGCCTCTTTTCATTTGACTGGTTACTACAAAAAATGATTGCTGTTACTGAATATTTGGTCAAAATGCTCCTGTATATTTGGTGTTTCTTTAGTGTCTATTGTTGTAATGATTGCATAATCATAGATTGAATTTTCCCCTCAGACGATAATAGTGATATTGCTTATCTGATGAAAAATATTACTTGAACTGCTCTAAACTGCACTGAATGACTTCGCAATGGTAAAGCCTAACCATAGCCTGTACGCTTTCCGCTCCCATTGAATATTCCAGCGCCCAGCGGTAATCTATTAAAGCAGCCCAACAATCTGGAACGCGTAGTTTGCTGCGACAGTGTGAGAAACTAATTAGGATTGTCAGTTTCTTACACAGCAATCTATTAATGCCAAAAAGTATTTAAATAAACTCGAAATACTTTTACGAGATGGAGAAAATTGCTGAATGCTTATTACAGGTACTATAAACCAAATGAACAGCAAAAATAATGTAAAGTAGGTATCGTCATGTTATGTAAACTTACTCTGAATCTACAATAGGCCGAGAGTAGTGAAATGAATGTTAAAGAGTTCTGGTGATGGAAGAACTTTTCTTCATCAAGACTTAGCTGGCAGGGTAGGAGGGGGGGGAGGGAGAGGGGAGCGCAATACCTGATCAACATATGATGCACCAAAGTCGATATCAAATTTCTCCGCAGTGCATGTGGAGTGAGGTTTTATTACACCGTTATTGGTGATTCGACCATCGGATTAAGACGTTAAGCTCGGCGTTTTCCCTGGTTTCCTTCAAAATGTAGGCCTAAATGGCCAGCACCAGTTTTCACCCTTTACTTCATTTTTCATTCATCCACAGAGCAAACAACACAACATCACAGTCAACCACGCAAACGCACATACACTTCCATCACTGAGGAAGAATGGAGAAACTATTTAAGTTAAATGCCCCAAGAAAGCTGCCAATAAAGGGTAACTCTTTATAGAAAGCCACCAAGCCTACATCATCCACTAAATGAGATAATCATTACAACTCAGATTATAATCAACAGATTATCTTGAAATGTGTTATTGGTACTATACTTTCAGCTTTTAGATTTGGATAAATTTTAGATTTTATTATTTTATTAAGGTGTATAGGGATCTAGGTATAAAAATAACAGATTTTATTAATTAAAAAGTATACTGACCTAGCGGTGTCACAAATCGTTAGCGCAAGCAGTCGTCTTTTAGAATCACCAACCCGAAATAGACATGCGTCGTGGGTGGTTTGATTGAATATTTGTTTTTAAGTAGATAAAATCAACAAATGGTCTATTGTGGTACGTTGAATGGGAAAACAAGAAAAGTATGGTAATTTTCGTTTTACATGAATCAAACAACATTCAGATGAAGCATTACCAGTTATAATGCTGTCCGACTTGATGCATTCATTATGTTGCAATAGAAATTTTCAAATCTCTGCTTGATAATTGACTCATCTGGGTCATGCGAATACCCTCCTTCTTCATTGATTTTGTTTCGACAACATTCGCAAGAAGAGTAAAGCAAAACGCATAGTATTTTTTTTTAGCAACCCATCCTGGTTCCAAATCTGGTTTCTAACATTTCTTAAAAATGTTTCGGCCTGCCTCACTCTTTCACGCATATATATCCATTGTACCTTCCACAACTATTTACCTCCTTTAGTTGTAATCCTGCTCACTCAGTAATCAAAACCATTTACTATTCTAAGAAAACAAATCGTTCATTGTTTCATAGAAATATGACCCACAAATTTTTACAACGAAAAATACGTCTATGAAACGTGCCACGGTTCTAGATTTAAACTCAAATTGATTTTTGGAAACGATATACTCGTCTTTTATTTGACCAGCCTCCATCTTATTCTAATCAGTTGGGGGAGAGGGGGAGCGTAAAAGGAGAGGTTAGGGAGAAGGGTATGACAGGCTTCTGTCCTCTACCAGTACAAAAGAACGCAATCAGTAACAGGTACGATAAAAGATCTGGAATGGGACTCATTGGAAGACAGAAGGAGGGTGAAGAGGATCATGGGAGTGTAAAAGGCGTATATTGGTGATGAGGCATGGAAAGATATTGGTGTAAGAATTGAAAGTAATGCATGGAAGGAAAAGATGACCATGACCACAAGCTGGCACTCGATTTCAGGCACAAGGGTGTAGGAAGATTCTCTTTTTTAAGATAAGGGTGTCAGGGATTGGAATACGTTACCGATAGAAATGATGAATAATTTGAAAGAATTTAAAGATAAAATTTTTAAAGGGTAAATGTAGGTAGATGCAGAAAAGGCGGAAGATGGGTGTTTAGGTAAATTGCCACCGGAGCATGCGCTCCATTGCAATTTAATTTAATTTAAACCTACCTGTGAGAGTATCACATTCATTACTTACTAAAATAATCATGCTTAGAGGAATGAAGATACAACCAGATGAGAAAACAAAAACGATACTAACTGTATCGTCAGTAACCTCTAGCTGCCAATGAAAAAGTGGTGGTGGTTATTTGCACGAAGTTGAATTTTTGCAATTTTAAAAGTCATCGCTTTGGTAATAAATATTACAGTGGCTTGGGGGTAATAATGCAATGTTCTTCTAAAAAGTGGTAACAAGATGAAAGTCGCATTACTTGATCTAAACATAAACTTATATCTTGAACTTCTTTTGTTTGCTCAGTGCATTCCATAAATGACCAAATGCTAATATGCATATTCTGATATTTGATTGTCTACGTTATACAAGAGATAGCCTTTCCTGCTTTCCTTTTTTCTTTGCAATTATTATTTTCCCATTCCTACAGTGCGTGGAATTTACAACGTCGAAAGGTATTTATTTTCTGATCTTCTCAAAGGCTACCTTTTACATTTCAATATTTCTTTCGTATGTTTGTACAATAAAGATACTTTATAGATGATTTGTCCAGTACTACACACTGAATTTACAGTTAGAAGTTTTATTAATAAATTATCTATTAAGTGTCACACCTCATAATATTTTTAGAATTCTAAGTCTTTTGTTTAGACACTTTAAAAGTTCTCAATTAGCAAATCTGTTGGGGAAAAAAAATTAAATAATATTTTACGTGACTTTACATTAACAGAATAGGAGCTAGCTGATAATGGACTAAAGGAAACATTTTCTGAGAACAGTAAATTATGTAATAATTATCTGGCTTTATGCTGTAGGGGATGTCATTCATAGCAAAATTACAATACGGACTTAAGCTGGAATCTCCTGAAACCCGCGCAAACGACATTTCTGATTTTATTTTTCATAAGCATTGATAATCATTTTGCAACATTTTATGTGGACAATATGTTTACGTCTTTGCCGTTTCTGAGCAAAAAAATTAACTTTTTTTGAAAGTTTTCGAAAGGAAGAATAAATAGTAAGAATGGAATAAGTAAACGCATAGCGGAAACGCTACATTTAACTGGTAATGGCCTAGACTATCAATCTATTAATCGTCTAATCCTTTTAAAGAGTGAAGTGGCAGAGTAATAAAAGCAGCGTCGTTGATGGGATATGCTGTCTACTATCGTTATCACAAATAAGTGTTGGGTTTCCCCGGAGGGTCCATTTAGGAGCACTTGAATTTGTAGTGGTGCGGTCTGCAGAGTGGTGGGGATGAGATTTTGACTGTTGGAAACCGTTCAAAGGACTATTGAGTTTCGTGCGAAACAACCAAATGACGGGTTGATAGAATATTTGACTGTTTCGTATATAACAATACAAACGCTTATAAATGTGGATTAACACAGCTGATTTTTCTTCCGAATCTCCAAATACAAATTATTTTTAATTCAACGCTTTGGCAATAAATATTACAGTGGGCATGGGACGTAATAATGTAATTGATCTAAATATGAACTAACATCTTTGAATTTCTTTTGTTTGTTCAGTGCATAAATGATCAATGCTAATGTTTATATTCTGATATTTGATTGCCTACGTTATACAATATTACATTAACGTAATTGATATTTAGAGTCCCAATCCCTTTACGGTCCTTCATCTGGGACTTGCAAATGGCCGGCAGAGAACGGAATGGAAATATAACAAGCCTTGGTTTAAATGAACATACCATCATTCAACTAGAAGCTGTTTAACACTATACGTCTGCAAGGCGGAGCTAGAAGAATTCCAGATAACAATCCACAAGCTTCCTTGTTCCAGTTCGGTACTTCAAAAATGAATAGTAATGACTGGTTCGGAATTTGGCTTTCCGGGTCATGCAGTGATCATGTAGAATTGGGCTTACCTGAAAAAGAAGAGAGAAAAACAATTTGTTAAGTGCTAATAAAGTAAATCTGTTACCAGTTCTTTTTTTTTATAACATTAAACATTGAACACTGACAATTTATTGTCTATTGTACCAGTATGGTAGTTGCTGTTTAGAGAATTATCGTTACATATATCAGTTAAATGATTTGTGATCAGTGATTCTGCACCAGAACAGTGAGTTACATTAGCATTAAACGTAATCGATTTACACGAATCATCGTAACTGTCAACGTAATTAATACCACTAACAAGTGTGAGACTGCTATATATTGTAGCTATCTTTTTTTAGAGAAATTACTTCCTCTTGCCTTCATAAATTTAACTGTCGAAAACATAAAATTAAAATCTTTTTAACAAAAATTTTCTCATTACGTAAAAATTTTCTTATTACGTAAAAATTTTCGTAATTGAAATTCTGATGATAATGATAGTTCAAGTTTCACAAAATAAGATCCTGACACCCAAAATTAAGAATCATTGAATAACTCTTATCAATATGTCACATAGAAAAAAAAAATTGAGCATATTTACAGTTCTCCAAGGTACAATACACATACTTTTCAAATTACTATCACGTAACTAAAACTAACACGTACTAATTTATTGGACCATTGTAAACAGTAATTTCCTTCATCTATTAAAAAAACTGAGGAAGATTGGTACTGAAAGAAGTGTCTCACTATGTCCTTACTTCTTTAGTGCAAAAGAGAATGGCCAGTATGTTTCCATGTCTCAAATCCCTCAACATAAATAAGCTATAAGACCAGACTGCCGAACTGCCATGTGTAAGTTGAAGTTTACACTGGACTAAGATACAGCAGTAGGATATATCATTCAAGACAGGATCACGATTATGTAATAGATCTGAATGAAAAAACTTACCGGAATTATCTGTTTTAGTTAAATAAATCACTTGGTCTATCAGAAATTAATACTTATAAATATTTGATTTTAAGTCACAAGAACTACTTCGGGCTTTTATGAAATTGATACCGGTTCTACAAAACTTAAAAAAGCAGTGGTGTTATTTAAAAAAGCCATGATCAGTATAAGTAACAAAATTCTACACTGTACATCTATAGTTGCAGATAAATCAAAATTCAGGAATATCACAGTTTAGTAATAAATTGATTTACGGATAACGTAACTTATGGGAATTTTTTTAGTTGGATTCAGAAAATAAATAATGTGGTATATTATAAAAAATGTATTAACTGAATACCACTGACGCTCTTAAATTGAATTTTTCAACTATAATTAGCAAACATTTATACTAAGGTTTTTAACCATAGTGTTTAAGGCCTTCATATTTCAGATTATTTGATTTGTCATTTTACCATCAGATTCAACGTTCTAAAATTAGCTATGAAACTGAGAAAAGTCCAGTTATTTCTTTCTTGTTAATAATAAGATGGTACTTGATTTCTTATTATGTTATGTTAATATTTCTTTGAACTCGACAGAAATTGCATTTTAACTCTAATGATTGATCATTGTTCCTTAAGTTGCGTTATATGATGGAAATACAGCAATTGCATTCAATAGGTAGTATATAGTCGATGCTAGTTAATTGTGCTTAAAGCACAATTGGCAGATTAATTTTATTTCCAGAGTATTTATTTCAGTCTCAATAACTTCACAAAGGATATACAAACGAAACGCTACAATTTATCCGGATTTCTGTCCTCATTAGTTCTTCACAAATTATACCCCTCTCTCCACCCTCCACCCACCCCCCTTACGCACACACCCAACACACAACACACAAAATCCCAAATTCCTCGTCTCACCCACTTTTTGTCGAGATTGCCACGGAAATAATAATTACAAATATGGACATGTTTTTGGTTATTTTTATACTTTTTGTATTCTTTTTAGGTATTAAAATCTAACGGAGTTAATAATCCATTTAAAATATACTTTCTAAACAGCTTTACTCTACGTCAGTGGTTGTAACGGATTTTACATATCATATGCTTTTATAAATCAAAGATTAATATCTGAGTAATCTTTCTTTTCAAAACTTAGATGTCACCTAGATGTTTGGGGAGGTTAATTTTCAAAGGTGAGCTGACAAGTAATCCTCTTTAGGATTCATGAAGCTAATAACTTATAATACTGATCTAATGATCCGTTTTATTTTCAAAAACAGCAGTTACTAGCAAAACGCTTACAAGATTTTCGTGATTTTTTATTTATTTTATGAGTCAATTATTGTATTTTATTCAACATAGTTCTGGATTTTTATTACAGGAACGCAATTCAGTGACGAATTGTAAATTTCTTGTTATAAATTGTGTGTAGATATGAAGCCCGCTCTAATTGGTATCTGGAGGCGGAGAAATTGTTCAGATTACCTTTACATTAGACCAGACATATTACTTTCGAACCAACATATCAGTGTATAGTCTGTTGTTCATATCATTTTAAATAATGGTCATATTACTGACTAATAATTAATTACTCCTATCACATTCGGTAGTCAGCAGCACCAAATTATTACAGTGTGTTAATTTCTATATAAAGTTAAGAAAGAATCACAAATCAAACACTGATCACAACAATCTTTTAGAGTGGAATGTCTCGTGGAGAATCACCAAATCGGTAAAGAACGTGACTACTGGTTACTGACAGATAATACACAGTCACGACCTGTAACAGTTATGTAAGTATCTGAACTCCGTGCGACTAATCAAAAACAAATTACTCTCAAGAGCAACACACGGGTAGTGGTTGATTATAAATAGGCGCTCCGTCGAGATGCTTGATTTTTCTCTTTCGGAAGAACACAATTGAGTTCGCCAAGAAAAAAAATAAAACGATGTCCTCAGCAGGGATCTGGTTAAATGGACATAGAAATTGGGTGGTGGCAGAGAGGAAGAACACAGTGGTAATGACACACCTTGTTATCCATACATTTATTTCAAGTTTGCGCATCCAATTAATTATGAATATGAACACTGTAGGACACTAAAAGAAATTGTTTACGTGTCTGTGAGAGAGCCGTCGAGCTAGAGAGATTCTAACGACCAATCATGCGGCTGAGTGCGTCCGCACATCCCACACCGGCCTATCCCGATGCTAAGGGGTTTTGCTAACTAGTTAGGCTGCGAAGGCTTTCAGACACACCAGGTCGACCAGCGACTGGAAGGTACCACCTCCACAACAGGCTTAAGGACGCATCCCTGCAGATTTCCCCGTCATGTGGCACGGTCAGCCTGTACCAATGGTGACATTACCGAGGGTAAAAGAATGAAGGAGTAAACATGTGGTTGGGAAAAGTTTTTGAAGTGGACCGATGATCCGAAGAGCTCGAAATACTTCTAGTCATAAGTACGAGTTGTAATAATTGTTTGTAGGTGCAGATCTTTCATCAACTGCCAGATTTTTTGCAGATAGCACCTTTTTGTGGTTGTTCATGGAAAAGCAGCCTGAAGAAAACTTTACTGCACTTGGTAATTAGTTATTAGAAGCAATGTGATTACTCGTCATATTTATTACTACAAATATCGATAACGATTATTAAAAAATAAACCTAATGGTAGAGCAAGTATTTTTCTGGCGTTTTAAATACACGACTATCTTGTAAACACACTTTACCAGTATATTTTTTGGGAAAGACCTGAACATAAATTTTAGACCTTGTTCTTGTTTTTTAAACACAACATACTTTTGCTAAGCATATTCGTAGATATTGAGGTATTCCATTGTGTTTATTAGTTGAAAGGCGGGTGAACGTAATAATCATGAAAGTCTGAACAGGAAGGAATAAGTTTCAAGGGAAAGTTGATACTTAACTGTTTTCTAAAACTATTAAAAACGGCCTATTTACGAACTAAGATGCTGTATCACTGTAAAAGTAACCGCAACAGGATTCTAGTCATCTAATCTGAAACGGTCCCACGCCTGATTACCGAATGTAACAGTGAAAGGATGAATAGTTTTTTTCATTTGGTAAGGTACATAGTCCTTACCTTAAGTTTTTGTTGTGTTGTAAATATATTCGAAATGTAGTGAGGTTATAAAATATATATATTTTAACTTTGATAATTTAGTACCGAGCGTGGTGGGTGAACGTTTAACGTTCTGGCCTCGCATTCGAGAGGACGCAGGTTCGAATTCCCGTCCGGGCATCAAGATTTTGGTTTTCCATGGTTTCCCCAAATCACTCCTGGCGAATTCCGAGATGTTTCCTTCAAAAAAGGCCATGGCCGAATTCCTTCCCGTTCCTTGTCCCCAGTCCCATCCCGCCTCTAATAATCTTAGCTGTCGACGAGGCGTAAAGCAATAAGTAAAAAAAGAAGATAATTTAGTTTAATGGTCAAAGATGCCGTGAAGACGTGAGGAACATCTTTGAAAAACAGATGTAGAGAAGAGACGAGAAAGAAATGGTTTTGATGGAAGCATGAAGGGACAATGAATTAAATGAAAGAGGGAGTTTCGAAGGAGAAACTCTAAATGAAGTTGTAGTTTGGAGACTTAGTGTGTAAATGTTAAATGTAACGTGTACAGAAATAAAAAAGAATTAATGTATAGTTTGTAAAACATTGTGTGATTATATGTATCATAAAATAACCGATGATAAGTGTTGATTTATATTATCTTGTTAATATAAATTACAATAATAAATTGTATGCTTAGTGATCTAAGGAAACTGAATTAATTATTCCAGAAAGTAAGTAAACGAATGAAAACTTCAATGAGATTAAATGTTTTTCAGATGTTAAGTTGTCGGACTGAACTAGATGTTTTAAGCCAGCAAGAAGTAATTCGAATAACGGTAAATATATGGTAAGTATATAGAAGGAAAAAAGTAAAATAAAAAAAATACGTGAGACTGCATACGGATATACTGTCACGTACAATACTTCGAAAGTAAGGGAGTAGAGAATATACTGTTACGAATTAGTAGCAATAACGCTTCACGTGTACCAAGCGTAGAATCAAACTAACTCGCAGTGTTCGTCACTGGCAAACATTTTTCTCACCGGAGATCAATAAAAAGCTGTGGGGTTTGATGGTGAGAGGAACATCGGTGAGTATTATTCCCTCGGTGAGAAGCAAAGAGGACAGATGAACTCACCTCCTCCAGGCATGCCACTCGCCACCCAACTGAACTCTATTTCTTGCACCGGGCGGTCAACCCACCACGCATGGCTGCCATCACCAAGTTCACACACCCAGTATTTACAATAAAATAACATGACAGGTTGTATAACCGTCCGCACGTTGGCGATAAGTCATGGATACGCGTTAGACAAAGGCTGTTCAACCCCAGCCCGCGGGCCACAATGCGACCAGCGGACGAATTTCAAATGGCTCGCGTGAGCAAGTTTGAAAATTTCCGCCTAGTTGAGAAATTGTTCCGAAGACCAAGTGATGCGCGCCATCACGCCATTGGCACTCCTGCTCGCAAGGTCGAATACAGGCAGCGTCACGGTCTCTTTGTGCTTCGAGAACCAGTTTTTAATTAATTTAGCCAAAGAAAATATTGACCTTTTCCCCATATTCAAATATCTGAAAGAGAAGTTCAGTATCGTCACCATCAATTGTTTCAAGTACGAATTTAAAATTTGGTGATTATTACAGTCGTTTCAGATCAGATTCCAGGATTTTGAAAGTAAAAAGCAAAATATTTTTTTTTTTGTGAATTCTTTCAAATCAGTTTGACTGAAATAATTAGTTATCATGCCAATATTTAGTTGGAACTCACTGAAATGCAAAATCATTATGCGCTAAAAAACATTTTAGCAGAAAAAGTATCTCCAAAGTTACAAAATTCTTCTTAAAATTTTGCAGTTTTCTGGAAACTGGTACCAAAAGAAAACTTTCCTGCAATAGTTCTTAAGTATTTTCGGATAAACGTATGTTTGTGAAAAGGTGTTTTCAGATTTTAACTATGTAAAAATAAATACCGCGTATCTCTAACTGAGCAACATATTTCTGACTTGGTGTTACTGTCAACATCTGATCTGACGCCTAACATAGGAAAAATTATTAACCACAGAAACAATGTCAGAAATCACATTGATTGTACCAATTACCCTAGGTTGTTTTTTTTTATTATTATTTTGATTTTTGTTATACAGTATTTTATTTCTTTAGTTGGCACAAAATCCTATTTATTGTATTATTTAAATAAGTTACAGTTAAATTATATTTATTGTTGCACAAGATTTTCATTAAAAGAAACAAAAATTGGAACGGTGGCCCGCCATAAATTTTTGGATCGTCCATTTGGCCCGATTGTTAAAAAGGTTGAGCAGTTAGACGATGGATTAGGATTTCTGTGGGAGAGGGCTCTCTTTTGAAACATTACTTTTAACGCCAAATCTTGAAGATGTGCATAAAAAAGCATATATGCCAAATAAAATAGGGTTGGTTGAGTACGCAAATATCAATTTTGATTTACAGGTAGAAATTGTTTTACGAAGAAGTCGGTAGAACAGCTTCGCGATGTAATTAGAAATGAGAAAACTACAAAATTTGTCATAGATGCTGAGGAAATTCTGAACGAATCAAGAAAGCGTAAAAGAGGCGCTGTAGATAATATTACTACAAATATATTAAAGAAAGCAGGATACAATATTGTACCTTACCTATAAATATAATTTAGATTGAGTCTAGGCTTGTTGCTTACCAGAAAACTGGAAAAGTGCGATAATAACATCGGTCCATAAAGGATGTGCGGCCAATATGGTTGAAAATTACAGGCCGATTAGTATGACATCAGTGATAGGTAAATTAATGGAGATATCCATAAGCAAACACATCAGAAAAATCTATGAGGAAAGAAATTGGTTTTCAAAAAGACCACATGACTTTAGGCAAGAATGTTCATGTGAATAACAGTTTGTGTGCTATATACAAGATATTTCGGATGAAGTCCACAAAGAAGGCCAACTTAAAAGTGTAGCACTAGATTTTTCTAAGTAATTTGACTGATTGAACCATAAAATTGTGTGAAATAAGATGAAAACCATTCGAGTGGAGGAAAAGTTGACTTGCTGGGTATCGGTATTCTTATAAAAGTTTGACAGCAACTTGAAATAAAACGTTTTATTCAAAGTAACCGGAACCTTGTTCGTCATACCTTCTACAATGAAGTTAACAGACGTTGTTTTATATTTTTAGGTATCTTGCTGCCAAGTTCTTTATTGTACACTAAACCCACAAGAATTTTTGACAGGTGCCTTGTATCTCTCTTGTAATAAATTCTGTGTAAGATTTACCGGGTGTTTCAAAAATGACCGTTATATTTGAAAAATCAATAAAAACTAAATGGACAGCGATAGAAATACACCATTTGTTGCAATATGTATGTAAATTTTCAGGCAGATAAATTTTCGAAATTAGTTACAATTTTCAACAACAGATGGCGCTGCAGGCGATTTGAAAGATATAGAAGTAAACGCAGTTTGTGAGTTCGCCATTCTGTAAGTCGTCTTTCTGCTGTAAGCGTGTGCTGTTTACAGATTGCAAGTTATTCCTCTTTGGATTTTTCCAGACTGCAGTGCCATCTGTTGTTGAAAATTGTAACTAATTTCAAAAATTTGTCTGCCTGAAAATTTACTGTTGTCCCAAGCATATTTCAGCAAACTGTGTACTTCTATCGCTGCCCGTTTACTTTTTATTGATTTTTCAAATATACAGGTCATTTTTCTAAACACCCTGTATATATAAACAGGCCTCCTTCTTTTACATGTGGCAATTTATTGTCTCTCATTTCAGTCTGTGCCTTCCATACCTATTCACAGTAGTAAAATTTGAAAAATGGTATAGAAAGTTTTAATTAATTTAATTTAAATTCGGGTAGGTATTTTGTTTAAAATATGAATAAAATTTTATATCTCAGATTGTAGATACGATTTAAGACGATTGTTCCGACATTCAGACTTTTTATTCCGGGTTATCTTTAAAACAAATAAGTAAAACGCCGATGCTTTGTAACGTAATCTTGTAGCAACATCTGTCAAGCCAAGAACGTTTTGTTTGGGTGGAGACATTTGTCTCCGGCTGCGCGGAGTCCGCACACGTTCCGTCGCTAATGGTGCGTCTCTCCCACCTGCCGCCCTCCTCCGTGTCACGTGATCAATAAACGTCAGGGGCGACGTCTGTTCGTCTTCACTTCGCCTCATATCCGCCAAAAAATAGTTTTTTTCGTGTAGTTCTTCTCGTGAAAGAATCTCCATTTTTATGGAGTTCCGTTCGCCAGAATTTAACACAAACGTGTCGCATTGTCCTGAAAACGAATTGCATCATTGACAAGCTATCCATTTTAACCATAGAAATAACAAAAAAAACGTAAACCCAAAGACTAACTTTTTTAAACTTATGGTGTAGCGTTAAACAGACCGACGGAAGAATGTAACATGGAATTCCACTTCTCTATTAACAACGTCTTTGCTAAAGTGCCGAAACGTCTCAATTTTGGATCAGCGAGGTACAACAGGTGAAGGTTCAAAACTCAAAATGATATACCAGCCGTTCTGATAAAAGTTTCCAGGAGGTATTCAGCTACCACATTGCTAGAGATGTGCATTATTTGAAATACTTGTATTTTAAATGCAAATACAAAATACCTATTTTTATTTTGTATTTGATTTGAAATACTTTTTAAAACATATTTTCTATTTGAAAAATGCGACATATATTTCTTGGTTTTTCATATCCCTTAATTCATATTGACGGTGCATATAATGAATTTTGATTTATTAACTATTTTAAACTATTGGAAACATTACCGAAAAAATTTCAAATGACAACTTGGGCTGTTACGCAAATAACAATTAATTTCTTAATATTAACACATCTAAGAATGCCGCCTTCAACTTGCATGCTGTGATTGTTTTGTGTGTCAGTTTTAAGGTAATTTTGTTCGCTTGGTGGATGCAGGTTATTAAAATGTAAATAAAACATCAAAGACAGGTTTTTTTTTACTACTGCACACCGCACAAAATGTATCTCACCTGATGCTAACTTAAAATTAAATTGCTACTTTATTCGCCTTAGCTGTACGAAGTTAGGTCAATTATTGTCAGTTCAACATATTAAAATTTGTAAACTGTTTATTAAAAGTTTTAACTGCGGATAAAATATTAACATTTTCATTGTTAGCGATAAGAAAAACATTTCATTTAGATTTAAGTATTGTTTAAAAGCTGTAAGAAATGTCATTTTGCAAGATATGTCCAAAAGATCTTAAAGGAAGTACTACTACAATCTTTTTGAACCATACAATAGTTATTCAATTCCTAGAGAACAGGCGTTATTCTGTTTGAAACCAATAGAATATTCCCTTGTTTTTAAAATTTATGTTACTAATTTAAACACCATGAGCATATTAAATATTGTTTTTCGTTCCTCCATTAGGTGAGGTAATGGTTAGCGACCATGAGGTGGTAGAGGTAGAGGTGCACTACGAAACTCTATCACCTGGTGACATGAGGAATCCAGTGTATCACTGGGTCCCTGCAAATCATGTAATTGCTTCACATTGTGTCCGTCTTAGCGGAATCGTAAACTCAGAGAAGAAAAAAAATCTGCTAAGAATTTATTGAATAAATAAAATCATTTAATTTACTTTTCAGTTCCAATTACCGGTTAAGGTGAAATGCCTCATTCCAACTGACTACGAATTTCTTTGAGCAACGTTTTATCATGCTGAGAGGTCACTTATTTTAACTAGAATACGAAACTGGTAGCAGCCCATACTACAGTTTTCATTAACTAAGTACATACAATTAGATTGATTTTATCTCCAATAACAATAATATTATCCAATATTATTTTAATTTTATTTTACGTCGAGCTTTGCAGTTTGTTGGCATTGAGGTTATTACAGTGGGGATATGACTGGGGAAGGAGGGGAGCCTTAGCCACTTTTAGGAACTATACCAGCAATCGGCTGTAGTTATTTCGGGAAACCATGTAAAACCCTAATCTGGACGGTCGGACGGAGATCTGAATCCCTGCCTCACCAAATGCCATACCCAAGCGTTACCACTCAGACTTGGTCAATATTGTTTGCTTATGGCTTTACACCTTGCGGACGTCGAGGTCATTAGAGGCAGCGAAGGATGGGGGACAAGGGACGGGAAGGAATTCGACCAAGACCTTTTGTAGGAAGCATCCCGGCATTCGCCTGGAGGATTTGGGGAAACCTTGAAAACCCAAATCTGGATTCCCGGACGAGGACTCTAACCTACGTCCTCCCGAATGCGAGGCCACAGCGTTAACCACTAACCCACCACGCTCGGTCGTCAACATTGTTGAATCTGTAAACAGTGACGGTTGGTGAAATTTAGAGAACAGGCGATATTCTGTTTGAAACCAATAGAATACTCTCTTGTTTTTAAAATTTATGTTACTAATTTAAACACCATGAGCATATTAAATATTGTTAATGGATAATAAAAATTAAAGAATTTTATTTCGTCGTATCACGTAGCTAGAATGCGATATATAAATAAATTGTTAATAACAGCACATAGAATATAGTTGCAAGCAGCATGTTGAACCAGGTGATTACCTTAGAAACAGCTAGCAGTTCAGGATACACCCAGATGGCGAAGCCCTCAATTAAGGTGTAGAAGCAACCTCTGTGATTACGGCAAAGCTAGCACTTGGATGTTGCAAGATAGAGGCGATAGTTTCGCGAAATAGCAGAGTTAATAAGGATTTCGGTAAGAGTATACATAATAATTCCCTTATTAGACTGGACGGTGACGGAATAGCAAGACTTCAGTAGGGAAAACCCCGTTCTAACGTGAAGGGTATAAAGAAGTGATCGGAAGAAGAACCGAAAAGATTAAAAAGACCCAGTCTATTCCTAGTCTGACCAATCAGGAGGAATAAAATTTCGCTAGTGAGGGGAAAGCTTGAACTGAAGTGGTTCACTTAGCTCAGCTTTGGAAAGATTACACGCAATTCTTGAATAGAGTCGCACTCATTTAAAGTAGCTCCGCTCAAGATTCAATATTTGCACTTATACCAATCGAAACTATTCGATAAACTGCTGAATTGGAGCGTTCCAACATGCGCATTGCTTGTACTAATTATCTAAGACAAATGTCTTAGTATATCCTTGTACTATATAAAATGCTCGCAAAATTTTCTCTTGTTGTTAACACGCCAAATTTATGAAGTTTGTGAAATAGTTTGAATTTATTTTGAGCTTCCTGTGTTGCCTAATACCTAGCTTATACTAATTCGTTATCCTATTTCCTCAGTCTTTGCGAAAGGACCTTGAGCTAAATCGATCACACAAGTCAGTCGTTGTGATATGACCACGCTCAAAGATGATAGGTATACAAGAGTTACTCGAAGTGGAGCGTTGACCCATTGTAATTTCTCAGGAGGAATTAATAGTGACCAGGGGTTATACAAATTGCAATAGCAATTGCTAATAAAATTTTAAATATGGTGAATGTTCAATGTAGACGACTGGATCTATAGCCAAAATACTCGTGAAAAATACACGTGGAACAGAAAAAAATAAAGTTCAAGAGGAGTATGGAATGTGTTGTTGAAGGCTGAGAAAAGGTTGTATCGGTTAAAGGAAGCGGCGTTCCCGTTCCAGAATTCTCAGGGAGAACTCTATTTCGTAAGTTGGTTGTTACATTAAAAAAAAAAGCCTCATCGCCAGATATTTTTTATCTATATATTACACAGTAATATTTTAGAAATACTAATTATTTTAATATCAGACAAAACCTTTCTTCTGATTATTTGCCTCTTCAATTAAAAAATAATATTTAAAAATGAATATTTCGTGTAGTTTATGAGTGTCAAGAATCCTGGATTTTAGGTAGCTTAATCTATTTCTATAAAGAAGTAAAATAGAAAATTGAATGAGGCACAAGTGTTCAAGGAGAAAAAAATCAGTAGCTTACGATTTTCTGATGACATTGTCCTTTTAGCAAAACGGTCTGAGGATATTGAGAAATTACTGATTATCATGAATAAAACATTGAAGGAATATTTTGTACTAAATATAAAACAAAGCAAGAGAAAAGTGTTTAAATGTAGTAAAAATGATGTCAGTAGTAGTGGGTTAAATATTAAAATAGGATCGGATGCGGTAGCTGCAGCAAAAGTATTCTACCACTTAAGAAGAAAAATTACAACTGATGGGCGAAGCAGGAATGATGTTAAAAGTAGATTAACAGTAACGTTTACAGCTTTTATGAAAAAGAGGAATCTTTTAGTTTCAAATATTGATCTAAGACTCAAAGAACTTTTTAAACATGTGTGGAGCAAACACTTTATGATAGGACGAAGGATGGACTTTTGGAACATCAGAAAGAAGGAAAATTGAAGAATTTGGAATGTGGTGCTGCAGAAAGATGTTGAAAATTAAATGTACTGATAAATTACCAAATGAACGTGTTTTAAAAATGATCTGGAAGAAAAGAAGCTTGTAGAAGAGTCTTACAGAAAGAAGAGACAGTATGGTGGGTCACATTTTAAGACATTCGGGATTGCTTAATTTGTTACTGGAGGGAAATCTCGAAGGAAAGAACTGTAAAGGTAGACAGAGATTATAATATTTGAAGCAGATAATTGAAGATGTAGAATGTAAAAAAAATAGAGAGGAAGAAATCACGTAGAGAGGGAATAATTTTTCCTTTTTTTTTTTTTCTTGTGACTTTACGTCTTATCGACATCGATGTCGTTCGAGGCGGGAAAGGAATTGGGATAAGGAACTGGAAGGAAATCTACTATCGCCTTTTGAACATTTGCCTAGAGTGGTTTCGGGACACCATATAAAACAGAAATATCAATTGCCCGAAGGAGATTCGAACACATTTCCTCCCGAATTGAGGCCAGAGCGCTAGCGCTCTCTCACCACACTCGGTGAGGATGACATAAAAAATTAACGTCGAAACCTAAATAGGAAGGAAGAATCAAAGCAACCGAGTGGAACTGTGGATTCCGTAACTGTCATTACACACAATGACAGATAATTTCATACATTTCATTTTTTACCTCATCATTATAATCATTTAAAATGAAATTTCAATAGATAAATCAGTAAGCTGATCTTCTACCCACACTTTCTCATTTATAGCATTTAAGAACAAGAAGTTGGAAGCGTTGTCTTAGGACGAAATAGTATGTGCTGCTGTGATGTCACCTCCAAGAAATCCCCTTATTAAAAATAAAAAATAACAAATATTTCCCTTTCGAAGTGATCCACCTATAAAAGATTGCGTAAGCCATATGATACCATCGTCACTCTATTTTCGTTTGCTATTGGCACACATGGGTAGCCGAAAGCCGCCGGTGAAACATTGGAGGGTGGACTGGCTGATCCGGCCGTATCTAATATGTATGAGGGAGTCTGTTTACAGTGTCGGCGGGCACACTGCATACGCAAGCAGCTAGATTTTTCGTGAGCAATTTTATGGACCGGAAGAGGATGGCAAATAGGCCGCCGGTCGTCCAGTGTGGGTGTGGCAGGCGCCGCGCCGGGCGGACGCCACGGAACACTGCTGCCAACATGACAATTCGTCACCCAAACGCTGCCGTTGGACTGGTTAATTGTTTTACCAAGCGGATTAATAGACGAGAAGTGTGAATCGTAACTGAGTAATCCACAAATACAGATGCCTCTTGTCACTTATTTGTGAATTTTAACTGTCTTTCAGCTCATGTCCAAACAAATTAGGCAGAACAATTATGAGTAAAATAATTATTTAATTTTCAACGATATCTTCATGAAATACTCAGACAAATTAGTTCAGATATGATTTTTTTTTGTACATTTATTTTACTTTGAAATACATTTAAATCGGAGTGATTAAAACACTTAGATAGTTTTCCCACCGAAGTCTGTAACGTTCTGGTAATCATAAGATTACTAGTTTCTCAACTTTACTCTTATAATAAACATTGAAGTTTTAAATTTCTGCTATATTAGATCCGAGATCTTCTGCGAGTGTAGCATAGCTTTACAGTATATTCTCTGTACAGGATAAAGCAGAGGAAAAATGGCAGTTAAGGGACACTTAAAATTAATTGCAAATAAAAATAAAATAAACACGTTTTCTATCTTTATTTTAATCTTAAAATTAAACTGGGAACTTCTGCAGTCATTATAATACAAGTTATTAGTCATAACTTTTTCAATTAAATAAATTGAAAACACTTTCACCTTAATTTTTTGGCAACACAAAAGTTGACGGGTAACCCCGGAAACAATAATAAATGATGGCTTAATCGTTGTTTTTTTTTTAACCTAGCAAAAAACACAATAATAACGGATACCTGAAGAATCTATATAAACACAATCTTCATGTATCCTGTCTTTGATTCATAGCACTGAATCCAGTCTTCTTCAAAAATTTCTCCACATACGATGCATTCGGTCTGTTTTACTTGATTTTCTTCGGAAAGACTTTGAATACTTTCCTTTGTGTTTAGCGTCTTTATAACGCATTTACCTATTTATTTTTTCGTTTCGCTCTTTTCACTGCCTTTACTTTTTTGACCGTCCTATCTACATTTTTTATGTGGTGAAGATGTTAAAATCTCGTCCTCTTAGGTTTATCGAGCCCGCTTTACTATGCGTTTATCTGACGCATCGTATTCAATCTCCAAAGAATTTTGACAAGAGCGACGAAAAACTTCTGCCAGGAACAAGAGACAAACTAATGTTGAACTCACTGGGTGCCCAAGCCACAGCTCATTTGCACTTGTTTTTACACTACAGGGTGGGTATTCATAGTAAAGTTATACCGACACGGCGTGGTTGGTTTGTTAGAACTTTAAATGTCGGGGGTTACCCGCCGTTTGGGGCTACCCGACCCGTCCTCTACGCATAATTACAAATTCTGTAATTCTTCCGGTAATGGAACATCCTGAGCCATTCTATTTCCAGAAATACGCCTATCTGTTCACAATTTATTTATCTATTTCATTTTCCTATATATATATATATATATATATATATATATATATATATATATACATAAAAAATTTGGTCAGAATTTTTACTGAATTTCAGTAACATATTTTCTCCGTGAATGTTAATTACAGTGTTGTAAGGGTAGTACTTGATAGAAAATTGTGTGTTTTATAGGAATACAATACACAAGCCGAGAGGAACGCATCGAATATTCAGTGTATAAACAACAGATGTTCAATACATAAAACAAATTGAAAGTGGACCAAGTATTGAAAGCGGAATGGAACAAAAACTACTAAAAGTAGTTTTGTTGTAGGCAGTAAGATACCAGTGAAGTATAAGACTGGAACGAATAGAGCTTTCTAGAGGAGAAATATCAAATCTACTTACTGGAAGGTACATGAAGGATCACAAAACCATTGTTTGCAAATATATAATGTATTTGAAATCAGTACCTTAAAAAGATGTTGATAAGTTGGAATTTAACAGCTCCTGGGGACTACAGACTCCTCATTAGATTATGCGAGAATATTACAACTGGAAGAGGTAGAATGGAAGGTAGAGTGACGTTCAGAATTGAATAGTTGACTAACAGTGAGAAAACAGTGGAAAGGTAGAACAGCACGGAAAATAACAGTATGAGAAGCTCAATATTTAGGATACTTTCTGTATGATGAGGGAAAACACATTGTGCGAGTTTGCATCAAAGCATTATAGAGGACAGTACCAGAGTTTGAAACAGTGCAAAAATTTATAATAATCTACACCGTAAATAGTTCTGACGCTTTTTTAAATCGAGACATTGCCTTCCAGACTGAAAGAAGAGGAAGAGGTACAGTTTTCAATTCAATATTCAGGGCCTGACAGAATACAACAAAAAATTGAATACTCAACACACAGATCCTGGAAGGAACATTTCAGCATGTTATCCTATCCTTCGTTATATAAAAATAAAAAATAATAAAAAAATAATAAAAAATAATAATAATAATAAAAATAGTACTGTGTTATCAAAAACAGCAAAAATAAAAGTAAATATATAAATAAAACAGGCGTTGGCTATTCAGACATCATGCACTTCAAGAATAGAACTTGACCAACGGTTTCACACTTTTGTTTTACATTATTATGGTAACTTATCAAAGTTAATTATCTATTTATTGGTGTAAAATGCTCTCAACCGTATTATTGTAATCATTTCACAAAAATAGAACACCGCAGGTATTAAGCATTGGTGTTAACAAAAAAAAAACTTATAAGAGAATCTCAATTATTGGTGCTACTCTGTAGTAAATACGCTCTATTATACTCAGGTAGACATTCAATCAACTTTAATCAATCAGTTGTAGGCATAATATGCCACAGCTTCAGTTTCAGCTAAATTACAATGTCTTTTGATACATTTTGTACGTTAATTAACCTCATTCAAATTTATAGATGTTACCGTTGTTAAATCCCGCCGCATTTTGTCTAAATGTCAAACTGTAAGAGACTTGTGTTAATCTATTCTTGATACAGACTTCCTGCGTCGGAGTGTAATTTGAGAAAAGAATGTTTTTTTTGCTTGATAATCAAAAAATTATTTTTTTCCAGATTGTACTGGTTACATTAAATGTAATAATCATTTTTATAATTTTTACCGAGAAAGTTTTGGATCGAACTCAAAATTCAACACTATTTCAACAAATCAGTCTTAACGAAATCAAAATATTAGGTCCAAATTTGAAACTCAGGTATATTTAAAAATCAATATTATCCTTAACATAAATAAAAGAGTCATTGTTTTGTACAAATAGCTATAATTACTAAGTTATAGCTTCTCACTTTCATACTACAGTATAATTTAGTTTAAAAATTAAAAAAAAAAAAAAAATAAATAAATAAACGTCTGTTCTGCAAAATTATTTTGTTACATAACAGTTTGTACTAGAAATTATAATCAATTTGAAATTCAATATGATGTTTTTTGTGTGTAAAATGCTATAATGAATAATAATAATAAAAATGGGACCAGTACTATTGACTTCTTTTGTAATGTATAGAACATGATAAACGTAATGCCTTGGAAGGCTCAAAATTCTTGTAAATGTCACGTATTTAAATATGAGTGTTCACTGTATTTTTATGTTTTAATTTTAATTTGAAATGTCACATTAAAAAATTGAAAATACCTGTTTAATTTGACACCAAATAATAATAGTACATGATTTTCGTGCTTATAGTGTTACAAGCGTAAAAGAAATCAATAAACTTTACATGTACGATGCTGTCCCCTGACTAAATATTTTTACATACATTTGACACTCAAATTAAGTAGTTTAGAACCCACAATGAAGTATTATTTGCAATTTAGAAGAACATAAATCTTTCAGATAGCGAAATCGGCTCTGCACTTACCCACTTCTGGCCTTAGTCTTCTTCTTATAATATTAAAAATAATTTTTTATCACAAAGTATGTTAAACATCTTGCGTCAGTAATTGATCTTGGAAGAGTTTGTTGTTTTTTCTTCCATTCTATCATAAATGAACGCTGCAACTTCTAGTAGATTTTTCTCTAACTCCTATTATCTCTTATCTGAAAAATTTATTTCATTCATAATATACTCCTAACATTATTTACTTCTTTTGAGCCGTTGCATATGTGTTTAGTGAAACTGTTTCCCTTCACACATTGTATTTTTCTTCGTGTATTCCCTCCTATTACAAGGACACTATCATTCTTTATCTATTGGAAACATAATGATCAGTTTGAAAGTATAGCATAATGAAAACAGTTGAGTTGTTCTTCCTTTCAATTTTTAGTATTTTAGGATGAGGATAAGAGTTTTTACTGACTATAGCTCTAAAATATGTTGAGGAATTGCTTACATGCGATCGCTCAGTTGGTTTTACTGCGCCCTGTAGAGTGTTCGAGAATCTGAATGCTTTGGGAACATTCCAGGTAGCTGGAATACCTGCTGGAGGAGCAGACAGACTAGCAGCTGTTTTGTGAACTTGATGGAGTCCACATTTCACCAATACCGTCGGCTGTTGATGCTAATAACATACCAACGGTCGTGTCATGAATCGGCAATATGCAAATGACCTCTGGATGTGGAATGTATCAAAGATATTTCGGAAAGCGTTTTGCAACACTCTGCGTCCTAGAAAATGAATGACTCAATTATTTCCATTTCTACCGATACGTATTTCGGCTCTTATCTTTAAGAAACTCAAACACAAATCGTTCACTGTTAGTTTTAGAACTTATTTTTAGAGAATATACTAGCTGACCCGGTCACGCGTTGCTGTGACTTACTGATTATAGTACGTTGGACTAATGTTATTCTAAACATCCTCAAGTAGTCAATTAATATACACTAATAAAGACAAAAACATTGTAGTCGATTTGGAAATTCAAATGTAATTGTTAAAGAGTTACGGAGAGTTGAAATTAAGGACAAACGATCATAAAAATTTTTAATTTACATTTCATTACAAATTACTGAATTGAAATTATATAAAAATTGATATTTATAAAAAATTATTTTTTATTTATTTATATAAACTGATATTTCAATTATATCTTCAGTCATTCTGTTTTTATATTTTTCCCACAAACTCGAAGATTGTGTTGGATAACATGTTGTCAAAATAATTTCAAACAGTTTGACGAATAATATTCGGCGTGGCTGTCAACGCTGCATCAGCAAGTATCAGGTCCCAATAATTGTCGTCTACCAGCAGCTGCAACTCGTGACATGCATCTTGACATGTATTGAACACTCGACATGTATTGAATACTCGACCATTAACTGTTCGTAAACATTCGAAAGAAGTTGGTCCGGGAACATTCACCAATAACAAACGCTGAAAGAAACATTCACGTTGTTTTGGATGCAAAGTCTTTGCTTTGAATATACCTGCGATCGAAGGATGAGGTTCTCTTTATTTACGTGGCTACCATTTTTTACCTAATTTGTTCCATGAAAAATAGCTTGGAACATCGGTATATAATAATGTTTTTGCGAATTGGCGGAACACACCAGATTTTTGACGCAATGTAATAAATTCAGTTTGTCGTTTTTGGTGACTCAAGTATTCTTTGGAAAATATTTTCTTCGGTGAAATATACACGTTGATCGTTTTCAAGATGTATTGCAAGATGCTGGAAGGAAGGGTCTCTTTCATGGATGCGAAAACTAAAAATATGCCAGATAGCTTCGTTGCTGCTGATGTATCTACCTATTTGGTATCGTGTTATTTCGTCATTTTTATTTACATTTTGAACTTCAAATACGGCCAAATCACTGCCTTTATTAACATATTTACAAACGTACTTAATGGATTTTACAGAACTGCAAAACTCGACGTTAATATGAGCCTTATATGTTTTTGAAAGCAATGGTGAGTATGGTACGACCCACTAATTGTCAATTTCAACTTGGTTTCTAGAATTTGACATTCGCATTGTAAATGTTTGGCCACCATTCTCAGAATTTCTGCGGCGATACAACGGATAACAATCGATATCCGAAATAGTATCATTCGTATATTCCTTTGGAAAACGCTTCTTACATTTTACACCTTCCATGCATGGCGATGTCATGTTAAAAGCACCGCACGGTCCGTGGATCGAGTGACTGGTAACAATATCAAACAATTCTTGATCAATTAATGGGTCCGGAATTTCGGCTGAAATTATTTGATCAATTTGTTCTGGACGGATTTTAACTTCAAGTGAAATCAAAATGTGAGAATGAGGCAAACCTCGCTTTTGCCACTCAATCAAATACAGACAGCAACGTGTGTTACCGAAAACTGAATGTTTTACGATTAAATCAATCAATGATTTTAATTTTTGTTTGAACACAAGTGCCGTGTCATCATGACGATGCATTGATTGATGGCCTGGTAATAGCAAAGTTTGTATTTCCTCCCAATTCGGATTACATGTAAATGTAATAAACAAATCTGGACGACCATAATGACGTACGTAAGTCATCGCATCTTGTATATATTCCTGCATGTTCCGTGAACTGCCGATGTAGCTTGAAGGTAAAATAAATGCATTACCGATATCATTGGAGTTTAAATTTACATAAATATTGCCGATAACAGTATCTCGTAAGAGGATGTATTCCTCCAATCGTAATTTAACCTGGTTGTATTGAATAAATCGCAAATGCTTGTTTTCAACCTTGGCGTACATATCCACGACGTATTGAAGGCACAGTTGACGATATCGAAGGATATAGTTATCCTAATTACGTCTAATCATCAATCGGGGGGCGTAGTACATCATTGAAGTAACGTTTTTATTTGTTTTATTACCTGAAAAAATAATAAATTAAATAGTAAAAAAAAAAAGAATAAGAAATCAATATAGTGGGTCCGCTATAATCCGGCCCCTGGTCGGAATACTGCAGGTCTACTGTACTAATAAAATAACGAATTAAATAGTTGAATATTAAATTTACCAGCAACTGGATCACGCTGTTTGATGTTGATGTGATATTCATTCTGCCCTTGCCAGAATATCAGTGGATACTGGAGTGCGTCATACGAACGGTGTAGATCCGAAATTATACTAACAGTTCTATCTTGACGTCACCAACCATAAAAACTTCAACTTCATCTACGGTTGGCGCGTTGAATCTGCCAGCGTATTCTCCTGATGGTAATTTGTCAGCTTTGATGACAATTTGATAGTTGTCATTTTTTAATTGTGGCGACACAATTTAATAAGTTGATTATTATTTTCCAAACAATTTTCCAACAATACCAGAATTGCTCTCTCTTCTGATTGTTCGATGAAATTATACTGGCACTTAGTTTTCAAGCGTTCCTCACAATTTTCAATAGATTTGGAGAAACTTCGGGTCATCGTTTGGCATCGGTATCAACGACCCAATCTTATGGTACACCTGGCCTTGTATTTTGAATTTAGTTTCAAAATGACGTCCATCAGATGTAAGATCGCAAATTTTTGTTGCCCCAAAAGACGTAATCTGGAAGCAAGAATTGAATTTGCGTGTCTTGCGCAGAAACAATTTCGAATCGTTTGATTCGCCAGCAAGAAAGATTGTAAATGTTCTGGCGGATTGGGTAGTGGTAATAATACATCTTTTCCTGATGCACAACACATGCTGGCTGCTTCATTGCGGAATTTCAACGCCTGATAATACTGGCATATTTTGCTCACTGCACCGATTGCAGTTTTTGAATGTGCAGAGTAATCAATGGCTGGTGCATATTGGAACGCAAGACGAACAAATGATACACGTGTTAAAGCACGGCTGATTTACTGTCTCTCTCGTTCTCTTTCTCTAAATGTAGCTATGTGCTGTTCTCGTGCCGCTCTTGTTCTCGATATATTCTGTCACAGACGTTCATCACGCTGTTCTTGAGATTCTTGTATACGATGCTCAGCTGTCCTGATTCTTTGAAATTCCTTACTTGCCGCGATTTGTGTTGCTGATTGATGTGCTCTCTCGTCGTGCGTCTTGCCTCTCTGCTACACGCATTGTTGAGGTTAGATTCTTTGGCGACATTTCACTGAAATATATTTGAATTACAACAAAAAGTGCCTTTCTGAAAGCGTTAAATTAAGACACTATAATACAGTGTTGAAACCGGAATTTTTGGGTCCATTGAAAAATACAGTAAAATGGAAGTTAAGAACTAATGAGGATATATAAAATAACATTGAAAAAAAATAACAGAAAAAGAAGAATGATATTTTTTGACACATTTATAGCATGGATGACACCAGGCTTTCAAGAGGTTTAGAAAGATTTGAAACGAAATAATACCAGTGAACCATATGGAAAGAAAAATATTTCGATAGCAGACTTTGAATATGGCAGGATTAAAAGGTAGAGTGGAGTGCAATAATGAAGGAGTACTGTGGAGGAAGAAAGAAAAAACAACAGGAGAGGAATTGAAATTGACACGTGGAGTCTAGCTGACCATAATAAAGAAGAAGAAAAATGATAAGTTAGTGAGAAATGCTTACACGATTCGAATTTATCGTAACGTTTTCTTCAATGCTATATTCATGTGTGTAATTACTTTGTCGTTAGGTATAAAGACACACAAACGATGAACAACAATACAGTATAATTATAACACAATACACAGCACAATTAAAATTGAAGAAACAAACACATATGGCGTGTAATAGACCGTAGCATAAATAAATCGAAATACAACGCCATCTACTGGATGGTTCGATAAATTAACACACCGCCATCTGTTAGGAATAAACTGTAGCATAAATAAATTGAAACGGAACGTGATCTACTGGATGATTACCCAACCTAGCTAACCAAGTGTTGTATCGATAAGTTAACACATCGCCATCTGTTAGAAACTTATGGAACTATAATAATAATTACGTGTGGGCGTAATGATCTGGTGACGTGGTTTCTACAGAATGCCCCTGTCGTAGCCGCCTTTACCTAGCCCGCCCATCCTGCCTGGTACAGGGGACCTACATTTTAACGTCGAATCCGAACCACAGTACCGTCCTAGCGGATTTCACCTCATACAGCATGCTGCGCCGGGGGTTAATGCCGGGTTAAGTGTCTATAAAAATCCTCGCCGAGACGGGGACTCGAACCGGAGACCTTTCCATCTCCAGTCAGACGCCCTACCCACTTAGCCAGCAGACCGCTTAGCCTTAGCGGCTTACAAATAATTACAAACCATTGTCCTATGACAAACATTTAATGAACATTTATTTTGCAAATAATAAATATTGAGGCCTATAATCCAGATAAAAACTATCCTATCTTTTAAGTTGGACTAAATCACACACATTAAGCCAAATTTCATCTAAATCGGTTATGTAGTTTCAGAGTTCATCCCGGACGAACATCGTGACACGAGATTTTTATATATATAAAGATGGTCAGCATGGAAGCGATAAAGATCAGTTATGACACTGAAATTTAGGGTTTAGGGATATAGTACGATATCAATCTTAGTCACGGCTCAGTGAACACAGTTTATTTATATTGTAAAGATTCTGATTGAGGGCAGAATGATTTGTTTCTAACTTTCTGAAACGTTTGGTTTTGATTACACTGCTCACGGTTCTACTTCCAAGCCACATAGGTAATGTTTTAAAAATCCACTTTGACAACTTTTAGCTAGAAGCGGAAAACAAGGCATTTTCCTTCAGTATTTGTAAACTTCTATAGGTACATAATTGTGTACTAGCCCAGTTAATTAAAAATAATTTTCATCATGTCTTGTTATGTAATTGCCATGTAATTGTATGATAAATTGTATATTAAAATTTATCAGTTTTGTATTTAAGATGCCGAACGTCTGAGGTACAGAATTCTAACTCAGTTCTCTAACTGGTAGAAAGTATAACTTAAGGCAGAGAAAATTTACACCTAACTGCACATGTGTTTGATATCCTCTTTGGCATTTGTAACGTGATTGATGATATAAATAAGATCAATAACAGAAATACCGATATTTTTGTAGTATCAGATAATAGTACTTGGTTATAATTTTTTACCTCCAACCTAACAAAATATTTAGTCATATAAATAATATAGTCAAAAAATTGCCAGAGACGATTCATTTTAACAAAACAAGTAATGCAAAAAAAAAAAAAAAAAAAAAAAAAAAAAAAAAAAAAAAAAAAAAGGATTAGAGAAAATCGTTAGTAATTAAGGTGGTATTATTATTTCAGTTTTTATCAACACGTTTTAAAATGTTTTTATTTTCAACGACATTGATTTTAAAATAATTTGCTATAATACAAATTATTGACACTGATTGGTCTGTTGCATTGTAAAAATAAATAAAATTTTTTCAGTAACTTGTGTTACAATGTCAAGTATTAATAGTATTAATACCTTCAATTTATAATTTTAAGATTTCTGAATATTTTTCATAAACGGAATAAGACACACACATAAATCCCTTGGATTTTTTGGCAAGCAACAATACCAATATTGTCTTGCTCTACAGATAAACACATTGATACTTACTGTAAGGAATATTCCATAAAAAAGAAAAAGTTTTTCAATAAGCTTTAATTATTTTTTCTGAATGAAGGAGTTTACTATTTCACATACATTTAATCTTTTAAAATATTATATCTTCCTATTAATATATGCTTTTGAAAAATGTATCAGAGGAAAGATGCGGATATTATTGCAACAGAACATTGGTAGTCAGTTTGATGAAGTCCAGTATTTACACTTTAGAAGAACACACATGTTCCACAAAGGAAGGGAATGAGCTTTTTTCCTCTCAGTAAACCCAGGACAGAAAGAGAACCCGGATGAGAATTCAGATGGCATTAAGCAGCAAAACTGACGCTTGGTCCGCGGGGACGAATCTCTCGTCGGGATTTGCCGGTCCGATTGCCGAGAGTGGTGTGGGGATCGATTTCATCCTCTAAAGGCAGCCGTCTGTGGAGGAATAAAAGGCAGGAGCAGCTTTGGGGTGAGTCTGCAGAGGAAAGACTATCGGTCTAGATGACATCGGAGAAGGGAAGGTGAGCACCTTTCATACCGTCATACTTATCTTCTCTTCACTGCTCGCCTAGTAACAAGTGGATGTAACACTCGTAAATTGTACTTGAACACAGCGTTTCTTAGTAAGGCCGTCATTTAATGCAAGGTGAACCCATTTAACGTAACTGATTTGAAGAACGAAATGCTATTTACAATAATACCGACGTTACAAACCAAGTTTTCCTTATTCTGTTATTATCTTCTAAATGAAAGTCGAAAGCGTTACTGAATAATTAATTTGTCCACCTGCCTGTCCGGCTGTCTCAACCTGATGACTTCTGGAGTATTTAATTAGGCATTCATTATTAAACACTATTTTAGTTCTCATTAAAACGAATTTTCAGCTCTCTTGGTTAATACAACAGGTCCTGATTTCTAATCACTGTCGAATTTTTTGTGGTTCTTCAATTGCTCCTCCCTTCTAGCAAAGTTTTGCATTGTTTATGTGTGATACGCTAGGACGCTTCACGGTTCGTCGTAATCCACGTTAAAACAATAGGTCCCCTTTACTCGGTAGTATTACAGGTTTAGCTTAGGGTAGTCACGATAGAGGATTTCGTGGCGGAAAATACTTCGAAGTTTCCAGGCCAATGATGGCATAAGGACTACTTTACTTAGTTCTTATTAATCTTACCACGATTATAATGCAAAATTCGGAAACGTCTATACGTTTACTTGAATGTTTAAAGTGAACTTTTTGTGTGACTTTGATTTTTATGTGCCATTTGAAAAACAATACCGAATAAACAACTTGATATAAAGATCACCAGTGACTGAATCTATTTTAAGGAAATATTTTACGATGCTTGCTAAACTGAATTTATACACAGTCTGTGTCAGGAAACGCACACTGACTCGCAATTGGCAGAATGAAAAAATTATTTGGTAGTAGGCCAGCTTAAGAATTCCGTAAGAATGTGTTGAAAATGATTGACAGTTATCAAACTGTGGCGTCTTTTCCTGGTAAGAATGGCTACAGGGTACCCAGTTATAAAACGCGCACTAATATAGCTTTTTTTCGTAGAAAAAAAAAAGATTCCGCATTATTATTAAAAGCAACGTCATCAGATTAAATATTACAGAATGACCGTGCTAATCTGTGAGCTTCGGATCTGGGATTTGAGAGAATTTGGGATTTTCTCAGGTTCTGGCAATGCAGATTTCAATTTTGATCGCAATCCAGGAATTCCTCTTTGTTTTTAGTGCAGATAATGCTTAAGCCCACGAGTTGTAAAGTCAACGACATAATAACAATATTAAGAAACAGCATCGTTGTTTTATAATAGAAGAAATCCTACGAGCATCTGCCTGGTGACTTGCAAACGAAATTTCATTATTTTAAAAATATTAATACAGCTGCAGAAACTTCTTGTCACGGTGATCGCGAAGTTAATGGGAAACAAGAATGGGAAATTTATTCATATCAATTCAATGTTCCAAACGTTCTCCCATATGCTTTCTCACTTATCTCCAAATTCAAGATACAGCGTTTAAACACAGAAACTTGAATTACTGGAAATAAGCTGTTGCAACTATTTATAGAATTTAAGCAAATGATACATGCTCTTAAAAGTGTAGATGAATATATCAAATTTAATAATTTTATTCTCAAAGTAAGATACCACTTATAGAATGACATTGTGCCACACCTTACTTTTACTACACACTGTTTCAATGTCTGATGCAGGATTGCCGGTAACAGATTATAACCAAACTAAAACACCATTACATAAAAAGTTTATTGAAAACAACAACAACGATATTTCAATACAAATAATGCTCTCGGGTGACTAGCCGAGTTATGGAAGTGTTATAATTATCACACAATATTTCGGCGCTCTGAATCGTCGACGCCATCTTCCGTAATTATATAACAATATTTCAGTTACATCACGTAGACAATAGACACAAATGTATGGGATCTAATACCCATTTACACAGAGATTTCCAAGTTATCTTTGGTTATGCCATCACTGCGTCATATTAACAGAGAATTCCATAAACATCTGTGATCGCTCGTTGTCAGTCAATTGTTAAGCCACTTTGTATGTTACCTCTGGTGAATGTGGTCAACGTATAACAGAGTTGCAGCTGCCCGGAGCTACATATGGTCTTGTTAGTGCCTTGAAAGAAATATGGTAAGGGCGTCTCAGGGACGCGTGTACATTAGGTGCTATCTATCTCCAAATATACAAATGTATAAGCAGGCTCTACATGTCTGTCTCTTTGTTACCGTATCACGCATGAACAACCGAACAGATTTCGATGGTGATTTCATAGTTTGAAAGATTATTGTTTACATAGTCGGGGGACGGAGGAAGAAATAACACCCCATTTTTAACTTCAGAAGGTAGCAACTAAAGATTACACTACATCATAGATAAACATGTAACTGTTTGGATTCTGTGAACATCGTTTTTTCTTTTAGTTTTGTAAAATACAGTTGATTAAAATACACCTTAAATGTAAATCAAACCATTTCAACAAAGAAAACTCTTCCATAAATTGTGATATTTACTTAACGATAAAAATTGCAGTGATATTTAATTACATACCTAAACAAAGTTTCTGCTTAATTTTGATATTAAAACTTGATCGTATTTATGTAGAATATTTCCTCTTCGCATTAAGATGCTCAATTTTCATGCAACTGTACGAATATTTGATTAATTATCATCTTAATTTTTCTAAATTACATTACTTCAAAATCTACATAAACTAAAATTAGAACATTCTGACAGCGGTAATAATACCGGAAATAAAACTAGCTAAATTACATTTAGGTATACTTTCGCCTACGGGAAAATAGTTACTACTTGGGAAAAACTTGTACACCACTGTAGATCTGCGCGGATGGACAAGAAGCGGGATAGAAGAAGCGGGATATTCAAGTTGTTTTATGTATCTGTATTACACGCCTCTCGTTGGTGCATACCGCCTTGTGCGTCTTCGGTTCAGCGGTCCTGGAAATGGATGACTAGCGTGGACTGTGTTGCTGAAAATGGGTGTGCCAAAGCAATACAATAGAATCAGTGGCAAAATGGCGATAGAAATGTTGTTGAATGCATTTTTTGAGTATTTAAAACAACGATCTGTAGACGCTTCTGAAATGACAACTGTTTTAATCGAGTTTGCACCTGTAGTGAATACGGCAACAAGGAACGATGCATTACTAACGATGGGTATTAGCTGTGGGCACGTTGATTTTTGCTGAAGATCATAATACTCCTTTGAATGTTGATCGCAGATCTGGGTTCAGAATCATTCTCAGTATAATAGAATGTATGTAATGTAGTATATGATTTGTGCTTTTTTTTTTTTTGAACGTAAATAAATGAAAATGAGAGGAAATATCTGAAAAAGCCATCATAATTATCACAGTTACAATTGTTACATTTTTATGTGGTATGAAGCCCGAGAAGAGTTTATTTATTTATAACGCCCTGAAAAGCTTCGCTCTTACAGCTTAAGATGATATTAATTTTGTTCAGAACTGTGTTTAGAATTGATGAGTTTTTACAGAAATATAGTGTTTAATTAAAGTTACTGCCAGATTTTAATCAGTGGGTTTGACGATGCAATGTCGCGTCATAAAATGTTGTACTCGAGTTATTTTTTCGACAGCACTTCGTTTACATCTTAGGCGTAATATAATAATTTCATATTTTTTTTTTATACATCTTATATTCTACGCAAGGGTATGACAGTATACTTTAAAAAAAAATATTCAGGCTTAAACTGTATACGATACTGCTCTGAAGTAAACGTAAGATATTGTAACGACTTTTGAAAAATTTTAGTAATTAAAATGTAAGTTCAAGAGGATGAAATATACGTTGAATAATTAATAATAGGAAAACATTTCTGCAACTGAATATTAACTGTTCGCATTCAGCTGCTGTTATTAATGTAAGTCATCATCTTTATTTCAGCTGATTGCAGCCCCTAGTTCCAACTGAAAAATTCACTCTTCCATTTGAAATGGACGTGGTGTTTATGGAATGTAACACTTTATTGCATTTGCGTAAGTATTTAAGCATTGCTTTAAATCATAGCCGAACGCAAAGCCAGGTTTCAGGTTTTACTTTCTTCTGAGAGAAGAAGAAGGAAAAAACTCAGCTTCAGGTTTTCTCCTGAATTTAGCTGCGCAGATATTGGCAGAGGAAAATAGACATCCTGAGGCAGACATCGGCCACCTAAGCATAATTACAAAAGAAATAGCAAAAAAATCATCAAAAGTCAAACTGATAGAAAATCAAACCACTACAGAAGAGATCACCCAAGCAGATTGTTCGAAAGAGAAAAAACGAGAGGCGCGAAAATCCGCAGAAGCTACAGCAAGACAGATGAAATTAAAGCTACAGCAAATAAAGCAGAAAGCGCACATGGAAATTGGAAAGGAAGAACACAGAGAGAAAAAACAACGGACTTACATTGATTACTGCAGTACAGACAAAAACAATGATAGAAAAGATGCGACCCATGCAAATGTAACCCATAGTCACTGGGCTGACGATATGGACATAGATATTGAAACGAAAAACGAAAAGGATTAATACAAAAAAAAAAAAAAAAAAAGATAGTTAAAAAAAAACCGGTTCAATAAACAATAAACTGGCAACAGAAAATAGGCATAAAAAAAAAAACTGAAAAAAGCCACCAACTCAATCATCAATAGTAATGACAATACAGCCTAAATTATGGCTCATTCCATATCAACGCGCCATACATACTGTATCGCGACTTTAAACATATGTGGGATAGAGAGTTATGTTAAGTATCGTTGTTTGAAAGATTATTTGTATGCGGCTTCTGTAGATATTGCCCTATTACAAGAAGTTTCAGCAGGGATGTCAGAAGACATTACTGGCTATACTGTAATTAAAAACCTGGGCGATGGTACGAATCGTGGTACCGCCATTCTAACCAAGGAAGGTATAATAGTTCAAGATGTAGAGATGTTACCTAATGGCCGAGGCATAGCGTGCACAATCGCTGACATGCGCATCGCTAACGTATATGCACCTTCTGGAAACCAGAATAAAGAAAAAGGAAATCATTTTTCACAACCGGCATAGTACCTTTAATAAGAAAAAATCACGCAAAGCTCTTGTTAGCAGGAGATTTCAATTGCGTTTTATCGTCCAGAGATCAAACCCCCAATTTTAACAAAAGCATTGAACTTGAATATCTCATAAAAAGCTTAAACCTTACAGACACATGGCACATGAAACATGGCGAGGAATGCGGCTACACCTTTGTCTCGAACAATTCAGCTAGCCGACTTGATCGTATGTATGTTTCTTCAGCCCTGACTTCTAAGGTGTTAGCATCAGAAATCTGGCCAGTTAATTTTTCAGGACCATTGCGCATATCATTGCAAAGTACTGAACATTCCACAAGGAACGTACAGATTGAAGGGAATATGGAAACTCAACACCAATATCCTAAAGACAACGAGTTACACACATACTTTTCAGAGATGTGGATTCACAGTAGAAAATATACAAATAGACATACTAGTAAGATTGAATGGTGGCTGCTTTATATGAAACCGAAAATAAGGAAATTCCTGGCAGACTTTTCAAAACAGAAGTCATTCTGGCAACACCATACGAAAGAATTTCTCTATATGGCCCTCAGAGAATTGTATCAAGAACAAGATAAGCTTACTGACAACTTACGGAAAATCAAACAGATTAAAGCTAGAATTACCAAAATAACGAAGGAACAGACGTTTGGAACACAAATACGAGCTAGGGTGGGACCATTTTCAAATCAAAGAAGAAACATCCATATATCACCTTGCAAATGAAAAGCGTAATATCAGGCGCAAACTCATAACAGAAATACTTGCTGACGGACGTTCAGTTACGAAACAACAAGAAATAATAAAAATGCTACATAACCACTTTAGTGGAATATATACAGATGAACCTATATACGAACAGGAACAGAATCAACTTTTAACAAATATTAATCCTCAGATCACGGTTTCAGAAAACGAACAGTTATTGGAACCAATAAGTGAAGATGAAATACTTGATGCTATTAAACGAAGCCCGAGAAACAAATCTCCCGGGCCGGATGGACTGCCAGTAGAATTTTACCTCACCTTCTGGAATTATCTGAAAGTACATTTAATGGAAATGTATAATGACATTTTACAGAGACAAATCATCCATCCAGAGTTCTTAGACGGCCTCATGGTACTTATTCCTAAAAATGGGAATACTCGAAACGTGGAGAACTTCCGTCCACTAACATTGCTGAACTCTGATTATAAAATATTCAGTCGCATAATTGCAAACAGACTTCGTAATACAATAACCAAGGTAATAGGGAAACATCAAACATGCATAGGTAACGGAAGATCCATAATTCAAACTGTAGCAGACATACGAGATATTATCACGCTATCAAATTTAGCTAAAACAAACGTAGCAATTTTGTCATTAGACTTTCAAAAAGCTTTGATCGAATCAATCATAACTATCTGCTGCAAGTAATGAAAAAATGGGATACCCCAAACAAATATGTAAGGTATTTCAAGCCTTGCTCTCTGGGGCAACATCGAGAATGTTAATAAATGGTCAGATAAGTAAAACCATAAAAATATACAGATCGGTGAGACAGGGTTGCCCCTTATCAATGTACCTTTTTGCGATAGGTATCGAACCTTTCCTAGTAGCATTGAATAATAAAATCACAGGTGTGACCTTCAAAGACCAAAGAACAGCAGTGTGCGCATACGCGGACGATGTAAATCTATTGTCACAAAAACTAAAGATATTGAAGAAATAAAAACATTGACAGAAATTTACTCTAAAGCTTCTAGTGCAAATCTAAATATACAAAAATCCAAAATCATGGTCTTGGGCCCTGAACAAGGAATAGTCCATGAAGGATGGGTCCAAAACTCGGAGACATTAAAGATATTAGGTATTCTTTTCACAAAAGAATTAAAAGAACAATAGTGCTGAACTGGAGGAAGCAATTGAACCTTCTAAGACTTAGAATGAGAGAAAATTGCTTTAGGACCTAGACCCGATCCAAAAAGTATGTTATATTAACTGTGTAGCATTATCCAAATTATGGTACATTGCGCATTTCCTCCCATCCCACGCGAAATAGCAAAGAGAATGGATTCGGCAATAGGATGGTTCATACAGCGCGGAGAGATTTTCAAGATAAAGTATGACTCACTGAAGTTACCATTTGAAAAAGGAGGATTACAACTGATCGATGTAAACACAAAATGTGCTGCCATACTCCTGAAAAGTACATACAAAATGTGGAAAAGTGATACACCTGGGTTCTGCGGAAGGATTATGGCAGCCACAGAACCTTGCAGCATTGAAGCTCCAATTGACATCAGTCATTTAAACTCACATCTAGTTCATATTCGACAATTCTACGTAGACTACAGTTATATAAACAGAGAGATCAAGAGCAACAGCCCTTCAGCAAAAACTTTTTATAGCTTAATGACACTCAACAAATACACCAACAACACGGAAAAAATGTATAGCAGAATGGACTGGAAGACCATATGGGAGAACGTACAGAACAAATTACTGCGCTCAAATGTTCGGGCAGTATGGTACAGAGTGGTAAATAGAGCAATAAGCACGAACAGCAAGCTGTATAAAATTCACCTCTGTGCCACACCGCTGTGCGTAAAATGTAACTTACAGGATACGATAGAACATCGTCTTCTGTGCTGCGAAGAACCAAAAATTTGGAATTGGACAAGGGAAAAGCTAGCTTTAATAAACAGATCAGTGCCAAGCATGTACACACCCGATAGCATTTTGCTACCAGATCAGAGGCAATTTCCACCAAGTAAAAGAAACGCCCATGTTTGGCTTATAGGAAATTATACCTATTACATTGTAACAAATCGAGGAAGGGCAAAACTGGAAGACTACTGGCATTACCTAATAGTAGAACATCATAGAACACTGAGACTAAACACGTATAAGGACAATTTTGCTAGATTCCTGCAGGTAATAATGCCATATTGACAACCAACTTGATTAAAGAAAAAAAAAATGTTCTTGTAAAATAAAAATAAAAAAATAAAAGTGTTAGAATGTACGCAGGGCTACGGCAGGCAATGTTCAACAGATTTGCGCTTCATCCAGCAGCCAAGAAAAGAACTGAGCCGAGAGCTTGAACGGTTCCGGGAATCAGAGAACCTGAGCTACAGTAAGACTCAAATGTTTCAAAGTTTATCAAGTAAGACACATTAATGTAAATATGTAATATTTATTCTCTCAATAAAGATAATAGTGGTTTAAAAAAAAAAAAAAAAAAAAAAAAAAAAAAAGAAAGGAAGGAGATTTTGGCAACCAAGGGATACATACGAAGAGCTGGTCACTAATCGTAGGTGATACCAAGAGAGCTCTTACAGTTTGGTGCCTGACGCTTGCCATGTGAAACACGGTAGAATCTTTCATATGACTTTTTGCAACTGCGTTTATTCTTATGCTCTATTATTTCTTTTAGTTAATTTTAATAGTAATAAGTTAAGCAGGATGTATGTTTTTGCGTTGCTAGGAGGTAAATAGATTGAATTTTTAAGATAACATAACAGAAATTTTTGGAAGCTCTATGCCAATATTATATTTATCTCAAAATTCGCTATCGGGTAGAGACTCTACAACAATTTCACATTTCATTTCCAAATAAATTATTTACATAATTTCTCTAAAGTCATTTCATTCTCTATACCAGCCTTATTTGTATAGGTAGGATGATTTAGAGCAGCCGCACATTTTCGAAACAGTTAGTGCGGTGTATATAAAGATGACTGGAGGATCCGGCAGTGGAACAGTGGAACATTTCACTCAACACACCATGCTGTTTCAGTTGACATGAAGCAGTGGAACGAGCAGTATACTACAAGTGTTCATGACAGTATTTTTAAGAGAGGTGAATCCTTTGGAAATGTGCTCTTTTATCATTATATCACGTCGTTTATTATGCGAAAGTAAAGAAATGTGAGGCCATATTGAGGAACCTCAAAAGGTTCATTTTTATACGAAACATTATCAGAAGAAGCCACTGAAATCGAGCGTTAGAAACAATTAAATACTTTTTCTGGAGTGGGAATACTATATCTTATATCTTTAAGTGACTAATTCTTGCATATATATATATATATATATATCTCGGAAACGGCATTAACGATTTGTATGAAATTTGATAGATAAATTTTTGACTTTTAAGATTACCTAAATAGTTGTCTACCCTACAAACACGCTATTTTACAAAATATGAATTTTTGCACTTGGTATCTCGAAAACGTCTCTAGCGCCATCTCGTAGACAATTCAGGTACCAGAAGGCCTACAAATAGTTTATCTGATCTCAAAGAATATTTAAACGAACAGTTGTTGTATACTAACTGATCCCTGGAAATGTTAGCACTACAAGTTTAATTTTAAAACATTTAAAAAGGAAGATGGTTAACAATTTATGATTGGTTTTGTCAGAGGTGATACTTTACAGAAGCTTCTTTGAAAATAATATTACCGGTACCAGTTATAAAGTAATCATCGTTTACTTTTTGAACGTAAAATGTGGTTGTCAGTTTGTCATTAAATACTGCCACCATAATTGTTCATTATCCAAGATTTCGAGTAAAGTTTGATAGTAAATCGCCTAATTAAATATTAATACATCTACAAATTCCTGAAAAACTCGCTTACGAGTGCATATACTAAAAAACAGGTTCTGATAAATAGAATCTTGCCTTTTGAAGCGTCTGAACTTGTGCTTTATTAATGTTTATAACGAAGGTTACTTCTTATGGGAATTGTTTTATTATCATTTTGAAAGGCACATCGGAGTGAATGAATTTGGCACTGATGATGTTCTTGTCTAAGTGAATTATGGCAGGTCTACCCTGAAGTGATGATGAATTCTTATAGAAATCGACGAAATATATCGAAAATGTTTTTGATATCTCGCTTGGTTTTCGAGATATGTCAAAAATCAGTTATAGGTATAGTTCCTTGTGCTTTTGGTGATGTTTCTTCTGTTGCAGGCCCGTGTTTCAATCTAAACAACCACTAGGAAGAAAATAAAACATTGAAGGTACATTTCCATCGTACAGACATAGTACTTTTTCTGGTTCAGGCCGGATCTAATCCTAACTTCTTCACTTTTGAGAAAATAATCATCTCGAGAACTAAGCAAGATATCAGGAAAATAAATTCTTTATTCTCGATTTGTCTCGACGAGTTTCATAAAAATTCGTCATCAGACTTTGGCGAAATTTATCTTCTGGTTTAGGTCGCATTTCAACCAACCATGTCAATTCTGAGACACGATATCTCGAGAACTAAGCGAGATATAGAAAATATATTTTTACTTTCAATGTTTTTCCTCGAGTTACGTAAGAATCCATCATCATGGGTTATCGTAGAATCCCCTGAATTACCACAATTCTCGTACCATTAATTAATCCCTGACTGGCATCAAGATTTCTATTTAACATAATAATAGCATTTCTCTTTGAAAGCAATTTATGGGGCGGTGTCGCAAATGGATCTAATGATTTGGATGAAATTTCACATTTAGATAACGTTTTGATTTTTAAGATTATCTAAATAGTGTTCCTCCCTGAAAAAAAAACCAATTATACAAAATACAATCAATTTTTGCTCTTGGTATCTCGAAAACGGCTCTAACGCCACCTCGTAGATGATTCAGGTACCAGGAAGCTAACTAATATTTTTATGTTTGATTTCAAGGAACTTAATATTTAAACGAATATTTCTTGTATGCTAGCTGACTCGAGGAATACTAGCGCTGAATGTTTAATTGTAAAGCATTTCAAAAGAAGATATTTAAAAAGTGGCTTTGTCAGAAGTAATACTTAAATTTACATAACTTCTTTGAAAAAAAATTAGCAGTTATAATGTAATCATTTCAACAACCAAGTTACTCGAACTTCGCCCAGTGAAGACTCAATTGAATAAAATCCTGACGATTATTCACGATATTTATTTAACCGACTGCAGTTCTTAAGTAAGTAGGAAGGAAATATGTTGAATGTATAACAAATTTGGAGCGGTCTGGAAGCTCAAATGTAATTAGTGGGGGAAAAGGTGGTTACTGCACTAGCTCTTAAAAAATTCTAGTCACGATCCCGGGTTCAAATTACGGTGGGAGCAAGGATTTTTAAGATATCTATTTAACCATATGAACTATGGTGGGACGTTCTGTGGTTGGGATTCTACGTTAAATTGTAGGTCCCGGAGAAAAGGAACTGGCCGTCCTACCTCTGATAGAATTGCTTAATATACTTCCTTCTATCCAATTTAATACTGTACTATTATATGAGCAAGTCTAGAAAATAAATAAAATGGGGGCTGCACCACTTTCGGAGCCTCGACGAAATTAAAAGGAACCTGTTGAAATTTGGTTTAATTGTTGTGTCAACATGTTCTCTTCACATTTTGCGTTCTTGCTTTGCGGAAAAGTCGCTAGAAAAATTAAAAATGCCGAAATATGAGGCTGAGCAACTGAGAAATGCTATCAGCACCGCAAAAATAACAAAAAAATTATCGGTACAGGGATCATATCAACCTAGACAGTTTCGTTTCCTCATAAATTTCGTGGTTCGATTAAAATATAGCCTGGACCAAGAGAAAAATTTTACCCAATTTTGCGTTCTGCGGCGTCCATCAGAAATGGTGTATTTGTTTACAATGGAAGCAATCTCTGACTGCTTGTTTCAATATAAGATTGCGGGTATCAACGTATTACAACTCGGATAAAAATTATCTATTTGTCAATTAAATGCGACTTTTTCCAACGGAGAAAAGCTGAAACGGCAAGAAAACATTACAATAAAAGATTAAATAAACATTTTAAGAGACTATCACTGATTTTTCAACGCTGACGGCATCCAACGGCTGTGCGTCGCTGTCATATCTCGGCATTTTAATTAAGTTTTCTGCAAAGCAAGAGCGCAAAACGTAAAGAGGACATAATGACGAAGCATTTAAATCAAATTTCAACAGGTTACTATCAATTTCGCGTCAGTTCCGAAGGTGGTGCAGTCCCCAATAAAATAAATTTCTCATAAGGATTTTGATGAAATCTTGCATACTGAACAGAAATCGAAAGATGCCGAGCGAAGATCGGTCACCCAGGTACTAACCTTCATCAGACATTGTTAGTGATCACTTGAACATCCTAAATAATAAAGAGAACTAAAAGAGAGACTATTAGAACATTATTTCAAGCTATTTGCTTTCAATTTCTCACGCATTTATTCCATCAGTTTGACGATTGTTAAAAAAGAAACTGGCATTCTTATATATTCACAAAGTAGCATTACTAGAAACCTTATTAGTGGCTTATTACAGAGTTATTTGGTAACTGAAATGTCATAGTGACCAATGATTCTTTTAGTCAGAGAAACAGTTAAGGATAAAGAATGTAGTTTCAGTCCCTTTTGAGTACAGTGAAATTATTGATTAGGTTTAACAAAATCATATTAAAATGCGTAGGTATTTTCCGAAATTTAACAGTTGCCAATAACGTATACAAGACGTGTAAGTGGCACTTCAGTTTAGATTTCTATTTTGTATCGTGCTTAGTACTTGAGACATAGACAGAAGTAAAATTTTTTAAAAAAAGAAACTTACAAATTTCAAGTTTAAGAGCCTCCAGTTGTCAACGTTTGTATCGTGTATTACTTCAATAATTTCAGTATTGCCTTCCGATTCAGTTAAAGATAATTTTCTAATTCTTCTTCACTAATTCAGCACTAATTGTTACGAAAAATCGATCAATGGTTACTCCTTCATTAATGCAAAATTAATGTACAACAAATGTAGGCATGTCGCTTAAAAGATATTTTAAGTACTCTTAGACCTTCAATGTAACTGAATCTACGTTAAAGTAATGATGTGCGCCGGCGTGCTGAATAATTCCATTTAAAAAAATGGAGTAATTTATTAGTTATGATCACATTTTCTGGAAAAACGTTATGCTTTTAGTTACGAATTAGGAGTGAGGCAGGTAGCGAAAGCTTCCATATCTTTCAAACCCTGCGGCACGTGCAATAGTGATGTTAGTGACCCACAGCATGCAATCATTACACGAGTATCTGTCGGGAGTCATTCGATACTGAACTTGTTATCTGTTGCGTGGCAAACTGTTTCAACTATTGACAGCATGCGTGGTAGCTGTGAACGTTTTCTGCCGTTTACTGTACAACACGTGACCTGCCAAAGTGTGTGTGTTAAGCAATAGCGTGTGATTTCAAAATGTTAGTGTGATGAATCCGTGTATGCAGTATAATTAAACACTTCAGCATAGTAAAAACTATGGAGTCTTTCTCGGTGTATCGCTGTATAAAAATTTCTCGGACCTGCCACCGCAGACGTCAGCTGTAACATTGAACAGCAGAGGGAACAGATACGTGTTTGATATCGAGGTGACACGGATAATTAGACTACACTAACGTGACGGCGTGGTTAAGGAGTCTGTGGAGATTCGCCTCGCGGAAGACATTGTAAACAAAGATATTGGCTTTCAACTTAACGCATCTTGGAACCCAATTATTACCCAATTAAGAGTGACAAGATAGAGCCGCCGAGATAGAGTGAGAACGAATTCCGAACAGCAACCAACCCCCTCCACCGCATGTATCCCCTCCCTGCTCACTGCATCTTCCACCACGCTGCTACCCCCTTCATGTTGGATTCGGCGCACGTGACTATGACATCGGAGGAAACCTTTCACCGGAATGGGCTATACAAAGTTGCAGGAACCCCAGATTTGGACAGAATTCCGATTGAATCGGTTTAAACCGATGCAATAGACTTATGCGCTCCCACGCTGCGAGACCCGAGAACTTTCTATATTGTAAAACGTGTTTGATATAATGTGATTCGCATTTCTTTGCTCTCTGCATGTTGTTACCGGTTGTTATAGCCTTATAACTGTTTACTAATGATTTCAGTAAGTTACATAACGTATTCTGAATTTCTTAATTGATATCTGCAATCTGCTTTGTAGATGACGAAAGCTGATAGGAAATTGAAAGAACCATGACACCCAAAGCTGGGAGAGTATGTCACTCTAAACTGCGAGATCGTAGATTCCAGGCAGCCGGTTATATTTTGGTGAGCGTTCTCACGAATGATTTCATAATTATAAAGAGCTATTATTTTTTGACGAGCAATGTTTTTTCACTGGTCACAGTGGTTGCCTATGGAACTGTCTTCCGTGAAAAAATATTGTCAGATTCGAACCGCTTATAATTCCGAGACTAATAAAGCCAGAGTAACGTTTGAATAAGTCACAGATAGCTCATGTCTGTTCGTGATTGTCGAGCCGAATTCGGTTTGCCGGTGATACTATCTCGCACACATAAGAGCATGCGCGTTATAATCACGATTTTACTCCATGAACGCTATAAACTAAGACAATGATTATGGTGTCTTCAGGAACAGTTGGCGGAGCTCTACTAAGATCTAGTGTAGAGTAGTAAAAATACTAGCTGGACTGATTTTGAAAATTTGTATTATGTTGATTATCTCTAAATAATTCACGATGTCGCCATATATGATCGGAAAAATGCTCGGAATTTTTTAAAAAGCCAGTCACAGAAAATCACGCATCAAAGGGAATCCAATAAGCGCAAAATGTTTGGTTTCCAGCGAATACAAAAGCTTTGGCAGCGACGTAAACAAAGCGCCAAAACGGCTCTAGACGAGTTCGCAGAAGGCCGTAGAGTGTCCGACTGTTGAGTGGACGACTTAACTCACACAGTAAACAATTTTCTTTAGCTGCTATTTTAGGATAAGCAACTTGCTGGTAACTAACTTAGCATATTTACCTATATTCAAGGTTTTGCTCGTAAGCAATTCAGCTATCGGTTGTCACAAAGAAGGAAAATGATTGCATACGGAAGTAGCCCAGCAACCTAAGCGAAATGTTATATACTGGCATACTTTACATTAACAATCTGTCTGATTTAATATACCGAGTTGTAGACCAACGAACACGTTGAAACTATTTTCAAAAATATTGATTCAGAGAATCTATATGAGATAGTGATATTAACATTCTCGTTCGAGTCTTATAGGCTTATTTATTACTCTATGTTGATAAACAATTTCATATAACGCCACAAGAAACTAGTACCAGTTTTGTATTGTGTGAAGATGACGAAGCGATGATAAAATTTCGCGTTTTGCAGGAATAACACACTAATCTAAGGTGATAAGATAAACATTTTTCGAACTAACCCAAATGCAACACTGATATCTATCATCTCAGAAACAAAGTTCGCGCAAATAGATTCCATTGCTGAAAGAATTCGAAACCAATATGGAGCTACAACCCACTTGTCAATAAACGCATGAGTCGCTGGGCAGCTATGTGAAGCGGGCTCAGATATGCGAAGCCTCTCATATTAGTTCGCCGCTCGGTCCACTGGTCGGTATTACCGGCCAATCGACGCCTCCCCTCCCCCTTCCCACCCCACCCCTCCTCCTAAGCCCTCCGCCGTCGTCCTCTTCGCTGACGGCTGTCCACGGCATTCGATTTCCGCCGACCATAATTGCAGCTAAATTTGCCTCGAGCACTTCAGATATCGAGGCAGCAGCATCCCGTCGATTTGGTGGAAAATGGGCTGGAGTCCTAGTCCGGACTAGATACGAGTGTGCCGAGACTTGGATACATCAGCATTCTTTTCTGTGCAGGACAAAATCGGTCTCGGGACAGATCACAGCAGGTGGTGTTGGAAATAATGGCACAATCGTGGAGTGAAACGATGGCATCTCGCAGGAGTTAGTTGCGTATTTTACAATAAAAACATTTCTGTAGTTGCGTATGGAGTCTGTTGAGTTGATATTAAAAGATTAGCTTTTGGAACTTGTTAATACGCTTACCATTAAATGACACAGAAAGTTTATTAAAATACTGAAGTTTTTGCTGTAGCATTTAGATATTATCTTTCTTATCTGCATCAACATAAATTCCATTCAAAGATTTAACTGTATTCGAAAAGCTTATCGCACAATTTAGAGAAGTAAAATGAGGGAAAGATGTTATATATCAAATTTTACTCAGAACCTCAGGAAGCATAAAAAAAAAGCAGGAACTTGGGAAAGAAATCGCCTTTTTTCTTTTTAACACTTGTCTTCTGACTTCAGAGTAGATTACACTCCATTCAACTGAAGTGATTGATGGAGATCTCGCTTCTGATATTAAAGAAGATTGGAAAATGTTTCCTCGTTGAATAACTAATGAACATTATTCTCCACTGAAACAAAAACTGCATTAATAGAGGGAAGGCACCAAGGGTGATACAATAATATTACACAATATCCCCATTGCTCTTCGGATAGGATATTAAATTATCCTCTGTAGATCGTTACTTACACAGGTAATTTAAGTCGTTCTAAGAGAGCAACGAAAGAAAGTAGAGTGGCGCTACATACAATAACAGATTAATTTAGCTTCCAGTGTGTTTGTTAGAAAAATGGAAGAAGGCTCAAATAACTCTTAACTAAAAGGGAACATTACAACTTTATGCTATGTATATGTAAATACCGCCGTGGTAGGTGCAGCATACAGTAAGATGGCAGAAGTAATTAATTATTATGGAGGTAAGTGCTGGCTTGCAATGTGGAAACGTATCTTTGCTTCTGGGCACGAAGCGCTGAGGCTGCACAATCGTAGTACTGGCGCGGTTCCGAGGGATACAGGGAAAGTGAATTATCATCGGCGGAAACCATTCCGCAACTCTTCGTTCCATCACCTGAAATCTCCGAAGCCAGCATAATTGATAAGATGGATTATAAAATAATCGATATTTTTATTCTCGATATATCAAAAATCGATGTATTATTTGGAGTATCATTTTTAAGTACCGTTTCAATATTTTTTGTCCAATTTAATACATCAGATATATATATATTGGATAAATATACGTATATTTCTGATCTGAAAACTTCTTAATTCAACAGTTATTCATCAACGTTAAAGAGGTAAAATAGCTTCTTAATTCAACAGTTATTCGTCAACGTTAAGGAGGTTTTTAATTTAATTTTTAATTGCAATGGAGCACAGGCTCCGGTTGCAATTTCCCTACACACCCAACTTCCCCCTATACTGCACCCACCTACATTTGCCCTCTACAAATTTTAAATTTAAATTCTTTTAACGTTTTCGGTACGTTATTCATCATTTCCCTTGGTAACTCATTCCAATCCCTGACACCCTTTCCTAAAAAAGAAAATCTTCCTACACCCTTGTGCCTGAAATCGAGTGCCAGCTTGTGGTCATGGTCTTTTACCTTCCATGCACTACTTTTCATACCTATTGCAATATCTTTCCATGCCTCATCGCCAGTATACGCCCTGTACCCTCCCATGACCCTCCTCATCCTGTCTTGCAATGAATCCCATTCTAGCTCCTTTATCATTTCCGCCACTCATTGCATTCTGTGATAATTTCCAGAAACAAACCAGCAGCTCTTTTTTGCACCCTCTCTAATTCCTGTATTTGATACGGAAAATGTGGGTCCCATACTACACTACCATATTCGTGCAATGGTCTGACCAAAGTTTTGTAACCCAATTGCTTTACTTCTTTCGTGCATCCCCTCATCACTTTCTCCAACAAGTGCAGAATTTTAATTGATGAATAACAGTTAATGCGTCGACGAAATACCTGATATGTCAAGCATCTGCTTTATAGTCCGAAAAAATGGCTTCTGCAATCTACTTGGCGGCACCGGACAACAGGAATAGATTGACAGGGAAATATATAAAAAGGAGAGTTCTTTCGAAGTTTACGTCAGACTGGTTTGTCTATTATCGATACTGGTTTGATGAAAAAATAAATAAATTAATAAAATTTCCCGTAATTTCCACATGTCTTTAATTTTCTTATATGTATATTATACAATAATTACTGGCCTGAGTAAAAAATATCGATATTTTTTCTGGATATGTATTTACACTGTTTGTAAATATTCATACGATATTTATAGTTCCTTTTTTTCCTTTGTCCATCTCTAAATGATACATACGCAAGAGTGATAAATACATTAATCAAATTTCTGTTGAAGATAGTAACCTGGTTTAGTTTTATGTTAAGCTGTAAGCCTTTCTGCTGTGAGAAGCAACTTGCGTTTGATTGCTCGTGATTTTGTCTGTATGGATGAACGATATTCATGAAAAAGACTACAGCTCGTCTTTCAATGGGCTTTTGCATATTGTATATCCCATCGTACGGGAGTAAAATCTGGTATGCTTCATTTTGATGTAAAGGCGGAAAATTGGGAAATTTAAGATAAAATTTTTTCACAAATTATAACCTATTTTATGCTATCCACGCAGTAAATAGTATCAAGCGTGGTTGGTGAACGTTAACGCTCTGAAATGATACTCGAGAGGGTTGCGGGTTCGAATCTCCATCCGAACATCCAGATTTTGTTTTTCCATGGTTTTCAGAAATCACTCCAGGTGAATCCCGGGATGTTTCCTTCAAAAGGTCCCAGCCTAATTCCTTACCCTCTCCCTGTTTCCTGTCCTTTTCCACGCCTAATTTGCTCAATGTCGACGAGGCGTAAAGCCATAAGCAAAAATAAAATTGTGGTCTGAGTTAGTTAGTTCCTTGCACTATAGACGTTCATATCTTGATTTCAACGTATGACATGAACGGCTTAAGAGAGACTTCCGTGCTGCGGGTTGCAGTCCCGCAGTGTTTTCAGTCCCACAGTACATTCGCGGCATTATCGTCAAACCCTCGGAATTGGGCATATTTAAAGAATTATCGGATTAAATATTAATTGCCTATTTAATGAATTACTAAATATTAATTAATAAAAATCGACAGTTTTATCTAATAAAATGACATTAATTTAAAAATGACTGATCTCTCTATAGTATATTCTTTGTTACTAAAACTAAAATTCATGTCTTACGCATTAAACTAACTTTGTGCTTTTATGGTTTTGTTGAGAGTTTTAAGATAAAAGTTCTTTATTTTTAAATCTAACAGTTAAGTAGATAAACAAATATGGAGAGTATTCAGTCTTTACTCTTCAGTCATATATCATGAAGTAAACCTCATCAGTTTGTGAAGTAATCTATCTAGCTTCTACACAGCCAAACTACTGAAGTATTTTGTATTTGTTTGTAAGATATGTAAATCACAGTGGGTCTTAAAACTAAAACAAAAACAAAATAAAAATTGTAAATATATCAATCGCTGGTCGTGGAAGACAGATCTTCAGAAATAAATATTATATTTTATAAAAAAAAATAGGTATATATCCATCGGTCGGGAATGCTTTTCTCTCTTCACGTGGAGAGTAACATAACAAAGGTAATATTGTTTTAGAACTGTTATACAAGCAGACATTATACTATTTCAATAGAAGCAACTGTAGAATTGATGCAAGTAAAATCATTCGTATCATTGTTTTTTGAAACCGAATAATTTAAAGAAATTAACACGTATTGATTGATACAAAAATACTGAATTTACATAAACATAATAACTTTAAGATATTACGAACACTATTTCTCGCTCCATTATAACCTTAGTTAATAGTAAGAAAATAGTAGTAATAAGCAACATAAGTCTAAATGCAGTAATCCATACAGAAAAAAGGACGGGTGTTCTTATAATTACGTAAAGGTAATTCTCAAAGTTACGAATGGGCGGCCTCGGTAAAGTTGGAGCTAGAGTACTAGCTCCACTTATCGATGGTCGAAGGTTCGAGTCCAGCCACGTGCAATGGTGTTGTACTTGTGAACGTCATGTCCGTCCTGTGGTGTGTATAACTGGTTGGAAAATGTGTACTGGATAAAAGTGAAAGCACTGGATCACGCACAGTGACTGTTAAGTTGGCTGCATGGCCTCAGATGCCTAAAGACCGACTGGATGGCAAGGCCACACACACTGTCTCACGTTTTCGAAGCATTTATGGAAATACGGATCAGTATCAATTTGTGTGGGATTTGCCAAACTCTCAAATGATGAGGAATTCTGCTTTGCTGGATTGCACTTCCTAATCTGTAGGCCTACTTCAACACTTTACGTGGACAAAGCTACAGGCAACAGCTAGTGCAGTAACACAACTAACTCATAGTAATAATAGTTTAGGGGATTTACCAGGTTTTGCGGTGAATTAAATGATTTTAGTATTTTTCTTGGCTAGTTAATTTTCGAAGATTGTTTCGCTTGGTTCTAAGCCCCACAAATCATGGAGAAAACTAGCTGATCGGTATTAATATCGGAGTGAAGAATGCCGATATATAACATTTCGCCTAGGTTGCTGGACTACTTCCGTATGCAATCATTTTCCTTCTTTGTAAGGACCGATAGCTGAATTGTTTTCGAGCTAAAGCTTGAATATGGGTAAATAAATTTGGTACGTCACTGATTCTTTACATGAAGATAAACAAGAAAACCAGGGATCGAAATAAATGACTGCATTTATAGGATAAATTTCAAGGCGACAGGATAGTTAGAAACTAAAATTAACTTTCAACGTCCCCTACATCATATGGGTAGCGTACTTCCTTCTGGTTGCAAGGTTCGCCGGTTGGAATCAGACCTCCGACGTAGGTAGTTTCAATTATGCGTTGTAACAGTCTTGTGTCATCTGTACCTCGCATATCAAATATGCTATAGAAATAAAATACCTAAACGCAGAAAGAATTACAATACTAGAGCTGGCTGTATGTTTCTTAGCCAGTTTGACTGTGGTATAATTCCACTGCGTCTTTAAAATCTGGCTCTTTCCTATTATGACTGATGCTAAGGAGATCTGTTTTTGTATTATCATTTATCTGAGACGATATATACTAAACTGTTCGTTTCTAGTGACTTGTAGTGACTTACATTTCTTACTGTAATACTGAATTTTCCAACTAACGATTTTTTTTTTTATATAATCAGACATTTTCATAACCCTAAAACAACATTAAAAGGTGCTCTTACCTGAAAGCATCTTTGAGGTATGTAACCCTCGCTTGTATTAATAACCTTACCTGTTTATTTATTTTTCAGATTCGCGTTCCTCAGCAGGGGCTGCTGATGCGCGATAGAATGTCCCCGTGCAAAATGCAATCAACTGAATCGTATGTTATGAAGAATTATTTAGATCATAAGTTTCCCTGTTTCTTGTTTCACGACCTTCATTGGTCAAGTTGCGTGACCGGAACGTTTAGACAAGGACGAAGACAAGGAAAAACCCTAACCCTGCAGCCAGAGCGTTACATACTTTAATTACGGGAGTAAGACGCTTTCACACTACCTTCCAAGTAAACTGGTCCTAAGCCAATTACTTTCGCTGTAAAATACTCGTTCCATTATCATAAAGGCACTCTAGTAATTCAACAGAAACCTGTCCGAGAAATGTTCAAATTTAAATTCTAAAATATTATTTATCGTTTATTCCAACATTGATAAACTCGAAACCAAGAGACGGCCGCGTAGTTCAGGTGATAGATCTACGATGAAGCTGAAGAATTTTCTTCGAAACTTAAAGTCTGGTTCGGTTCCCCATGCCCACTCAGTCTGCTGTCCAATGAGTACCGTGGAAGAAATTCCTTGGAGAGGTAAAGAATGACCGGGGCATCCTTCCAGTGCCGAAAAGGTTGTGGGGAATGCGGAGTTCTATCACCGCGAATCATGAGTAAAGCTGCAGTAGCCGAAGGAGCCCCGTGATCAATACCTTACATAACGCAAGAAAAATTAGGGGCTATTCGGTTTCAGTATAATCTGCATTACTTTTTGAATTCTATAACCAAAGAGAAACTGAGCCCCGATTGCTTTCAATTCGCTATCTGCCCATACCAGGTCTCTAACTCGTAAAAAAAATGAGTTTCAGACTTCAAATTTGTACATGTCGTGTGTTTCGTTAACCTAAAACCAAAGATGGTTTTAAAATGTTTCTGAAATTCCATTTAATTTTAGAGGGTTGACATGAACTTGTATTCCTGTAACCCTGCATATGTGGCGTAGATGTACGGATTTCGTCAGGTAGAGCAGTGGTCCGCAACCGATGTGCCGCGAAATTTTACCCATTGTAGGGAATTAATTGTGAAGTTTTTTACTAATTATATTTTAGTTCCATGTACCGCGAATTGTTACGTATTCTAAGAAATTAAACGATATTTATTTACTCACAGTTGCTGTTAGTTTTTTTTAAATTCATTTTTAAATATCTTTATTCCTCGCCTCTACTGTTGCGCTTTGAGGTTCTGTTATATTTACCGCATGTTCTGTGTACATGCTTTTCTCTCAGTCTAAACTGCTGGAATAAGCAGATCTTTCCAATCCTTATTTTATTACGTTGTCGCTTCTCCAACAATACTACTTTGTCCCTGAACCGTTGCACCGACGCCTTGTTAGACATTAGTGTAAAAGCAATCGGCACTGTATTAGTTACTTCTTTGAAGTTTATAAATCCTGCTTCTTTCAATTACTTCATTTCCATCATAGCTGTGCTCTGAAGTGGTCTGAAAACAGTTAATGGTTAGTCTCGATATTTTCTATTACAATTAGAAGACTATTTTAGTTCTCCAAGATGGACGAATTCCTTGAATGGAGTGTTCCAACTATGAGTGCAACTGGTGAAAACGTTGAAAGAAACAAAAGTTGATGCAGCGGAAATATGATGATACTTACTTATCTTAATGTTTTTTTGTTTTTTTTGGTGTAGTGAAAAAACGTTCCTAATTCCCGAATATATCATCTGTGGTGAAAAACCCAGTAATGCTACTTTGGTTACCAGTAAACTGAAACGACATTTGTCAACAAAACATTCTTCTTTTTCAAGCAGCGATGTCAATTATTTTTGTTAGGAAATAAGAAATACAAATAACTTTCATGACATCGAAGGAAATGTAATTATAAGTAATTTTTTCTTTTGTGTAGAAACTACCGGTGAAGAAATATTTCGTTTGACTGATGAGTATTTGCTTCTTAAAGAATTAACATGGAATGATTGTGTTATTCTTTTTACAGACGGAGCGGCCCAATGAAAGTATTTGCAGCTAAAGTACGCGAAGTATATTCCAACATACGGTGCGATCAGTCTCATTCACCTCAAAGCCATTGTTGCTAAGTCTCTGCCACCTTCTCTGAAAGATGTGCTCGGCGAAGTAGTAAAAGTTGTGAACTTCATAAAATCGCGGCTCCTAAATTCGCAACTTTTTTCCGTTTTATCTCAGGAAATGGGTCCAGAATACACATATACATACAAAAGTACTCTGGCTGTCACGATGAAAGGTGTTACAGCGAATATATGATCTTAGAAATGAGGTCCAGGCATATTTGTTGTTGAAAGACATAATTACGTGAATTTATTCGCAAATGGCGATTGGGTATGTAAGTTGGCATATCTTTCCGACATTTTCGTACACTTGACTGAACCGAACATCAAAATGCAAGGTAGGAAAGATAATATTCTTATTAGTATGGATAAGATTAAAGGATTTGTGAATAAGCTGGATTTGTGGTTACAGAGGATTGAAAATGGGTCATGCGATATTTTACCGACTGTATGGTCACTTGATGACAGTAATAAAATGGTGACGGACTTAATTAAAGGACATTTAGAAGTCCTGCAGCAGAGATTCGAAAAGTGCTTTGGAGAAGGTGTTGAAGATTTTTAATAGGTTCGTGATCCATTCGTTGCAAATTCGGAACATCTTCCAAATAATATTCAAGAGAAACTTGCAGATTTCAAAGCTTACAGAACTTTGAAATTAAAACTTCTCGAAGTTCCTTTAGATACATTTTGGCTAACAATAAGATATGGCAGTTAATGTGTTACTGCCATTTCCAAATACATATTTATGTGGATTGGGCTTCTCGACGTTAATTGAGATTAAAACATCCAAGATAGAAAGACTCAAATCCGTCTATGAAGAAATGAGGCTTGCATTGTCAACGATTTCTCCACGGATCAGCCACCTGTGTGCCGTAAAGCAGGCTCAAGTGAAACATTGAAAGTATGTGTACAATTATTTACTTTAATAGCAATACAAAACTGCATGATTATTAATTTTATGCAACCCCTGTTTTTACCTATCATTTTTTTACGTGTTAGGGGGCTTCATACCCCGGAAAAAATTTGTTATAGTGAGGTATTTTTTTGGTAAGGTGTGCCGCGAGATTTATGGATAACCTTATGGTGTGCCGCAAGTAGGAAAAGGTTGCGGACCACTGATGTAGAGGACTAAGTATTACTCTTTTTTAATTTTTAGCACTAGAAAGTAAAGACGTTATTACACCGACATTGTTTCCAAGTTCAGAGACCGTGTGTGGTGAGTTAGAAATGATTTTCTGGCCTCTCAGTTTGGAGGACGTGGTTTCGAATATCCTTCCAACCAACCAGAATTCGGTTTTCTATGTTTACACGAAATCACTCTAAGCGATGCTGGAATGATTACTTCAAAAGATACTTCCACAGACTTGAATAATTATTGCACATTTTCTACTATTTCTCATATGCATACTACCTCTACAAAAACATTCTTTGGTAACATGTGGTGGTCACTTTAAACGCGTTGAAATTTTCAGACCGTGATATTTATTTTCTCGTGGCACCTCGTCCTCCGTAATCACACACCTGAACCAGGGTGATAACGTGAGTCTGCATTTAGTAGCAAACTGTATGAACAATAATACCTAGCGATCGGATTCAAGAATCAACGCATGACCCACGTAATTCGATCTTTCATAGCACCTGAAGAGAACCATCAGCTCAATACAGATTCCGCATCCAATACAGAGTATCGCTCAAGAAGCATAAATATCTCCAGACGAGTGGAGGCTCGGTTTTCCTCGACTGGCCTCTCTGGCCTCTCAGACATATATGTTTACTCTACGAAGTGTTTTCTCTCCAAACTAACATCTTGGAGAACTCTGATGGACTGTCGCAGACTTGATCTTAGACCACCGACTGTACTGCTAGTAGTGCAGAGGAATAGACTGTCGTCGCTTCTCACTATAATGGTCGAAGGACGTTCAAATTTAAAACAGAATTTGACTTTTAATAAAATAACATAGTTGATGTTAGCATCACTGCGGTACTCGTGAGTTTCAACCTTTTTCAATCTTGTTTCAGTCTTTCAGTGGTCAGTATGCAGGTTTTTTTGTTAAACGTGTTTTAGTGAATTAAAAATGAATTAAGTGAAAAAGTATTTGGTGTTGTTGCAATCAACGAATTTTAAGATAAAAAGAAAAATTAAAAATAATGAAAAAGGAAAACGAGCATGCAGGGAAATTGTTACCGGGTCAGGTGCTCCATAGCAATTAAATTAAATTAAATCCAAGCGTGCGTAAAGCATGTCCATTGAATATCTAACAAAAGAAAACAGGAAACTGTTAGATGTTTGAAACGAACATTTCTGTCCGATATAACTGTGTAAAAATGGAGTAATGTACCATTGAATATGTCGAAAATGAATTTGCACTAAGGAAGTCTTAAAAAAAAAATCTTTTTCTCCAGGAACATGTGAGATCCAGTAATTATTGTCCCATAAAAAAACTGCCAGTACATTTAAAAAAAAAAAAAAACAGGAAAGTTACAGTTCTAGCAATAAATGGTTATGAAATATAATTATTTAAATACATATCTGTTATGCGGTATTTATGATTCTAGATTAGATAGGGCAATATAACCTGTAAAAATGCTCGCTTATATATTAGTACTCACCCAATCTCCGAGTTTTTTTATTTTAATTTGTTTTATTTTTTAGAAAGAGCCGCCAATAAAGATTATCTTGCTTCCAACATGTACCGACGTGTTTTGACGTCATCATTAAAATTTACTCTGCAGTTTAGACGAAAAAAACACTTGGTTAAAACCAAACATGCACTCTCTCGAAGTAAAATCAGCAGAGGAAAGCGGGTTAGGCGGTACCGTAACAAGGCCGACTACCGCCTAGCTCTAAATCCACTTTAAATTGTGGGTTCCCTTTACATCATCGTTTTAGTGATGGGTTGAGTTGCCATAAGAAAGACAGATAGCGCGGTAAATTGAAATTGTCACTTAGTCCGCTGAACTGTCCTTGGCACTTCTGAGCCAAAGGACGCTAGACCAATCTGTAGGCGGAAATGACAAAGATATAATCGCGTTAGTGAAACTGATGAACTGGATATCGATTGTAGATCAGTACCTTGATCTCTGTCGCATTAACAATTAAAACTAATTACTTTTCCAATTATTAAATATGTCTGTATTTGTTGTTGGTCAACAAATGTTCATCAAATGTGGTAATTACTTAGTTTCTTAGCAATATACGAAAATAAATGTTACCAGTGTTCTTACATTTTAAATATAAAATCTAATGAATGTTTTTTTTAAATTAATTATTGGAGTGACACTTATTAATACTTGAAGATTACTTAGATCACTATCGGTGCGGGAATAATTTTAGGGCCATAACTTGGGGACGGCTACTAAACAAAAGAATTTTAAAAAGTGGATGTATGCACATATTTGATAAATGTTCAATTAAGTTCGTACAATGACTTCCGTCTACACGAAAACTGTTGTCAGTCATTTTTCTCTAGTGCTGCAAAGACTACTTATAGAACATAACTGGTCCCGAATTACTAATACTCGCACTATAACTGACTTTCATTTTACGTAAGTTAATCATTATAAATTATATTAAGTTTTTATATATAACCTATAACCAAACTGAAAATATCTCTCTCGTACATACACACTCATAAGCTCAGAGCCTGGCCGGCAGAAGAAAGCAATACGTCACAAAATTTCATAATGTGGGGATCAGTTGAAATCTAAAATATGCGAGCCTGAATAATTATTTAGCTGTATTTACAGAGTGGTAGCAACCTTATCGTGCGAACCTTGAGAGATAGTAGAGATCAACAAAATAAGGAGGTCAAAAACCCCTTTTCAATGCTTAAAATAGAAACCAAGCTGTTTTGAAGTTTCAACTGTTATCATTACGTTATTATTGCCTAGTGCTCTCAGTATCTTTCATCAATTACTATAATTTATGTTTAGTGTGTTTTATTAGAAGTACCAATAAAGTAAGGGAGGATTTTAAAACTTTGTTCAGACTATTAGTTTCAATATTGTGGTGTAGCATGTGATTCACATTTTTGGTATCAAATACGTGAATTTTGAGTGGGGCGGGGGGTGCAAAGCAGGGCTGGTAGATTTGTCTCTGGAAATTACTGTAGAACACAATCAGTAAAAGATCTGATAAAGGAGCTGAAATTGGATTCACTGGAAGACCGGAGGAGGCTGAAGAGAGTTGTGGCATTGTAAAAGGCGTATATTGGTGGCAAAACGTTGGTGAAAGAATTAAGAGAGGACCATGAAGTGGAATAGATGACCATGACCACTTCTTTCGTAGGTAAGGGGTGTCAGGGATTGGGATATATTACCAAGGAAAAACTATGGATAATTTTCCAAAAACGCTGAAAGAATTTAAAATTAACATTCCTAGAGGGCTAAAGAAGGCGGTTACAAAAAGATTACTATCGGGGAGTACTCTCCAAATAAATTTTTCAAAAAAATAGTAGACTGTTGATGGATATGGGACATTTTCGTTCTTCTAGACAATTTGATGATCCCAGCGCCATTAGTCGCTAAAGTGAATCTAGGGAAGCACTGTGACTGAATGAGATTCCGTATCTACATCTATACCATTCTAAATCTCTTTGTTCCAGCATCACTTAAAAACTGCCGAACATATTTAGATTGGATTTTCACAGTTTGTAATCTGATTTTTTTTTATCTGCGTTATGTATTTTGACTGTACGTGATCGTGGAATAAATCAAAAAATGATAATTAATTCATAACTAGAACAGATAGTATCAAAGATCACACTGAACGTCAACTCAACACCTCTTTACTAAATATCCCTCAAAGATCACGATAAAACAGAGATAAACACTCCACCTTTTGGATTCTGTTAGTTTTACTATTTGATTAGGTACTTTGGTTATTTATTTCTTCAATTTCCTGAAATTTACAGTAGTACATTAGAATACACCCAAAATTTTAATCAAACCATTACTTCAAATACTAACGTTCCAATAAATGTAACGAAATTGTGGCATTTAACTGACGGTAAAAGTTACAAAGATACGCTATTACAAACGTGTATGCTTTGGTACTTGAAGAAACACAAAAGGCAAAGGCATTACTCGAGCGAAGCAGCTGGAAAATTTTATCTGTACATAGTTACAAGTTTTATCTCGGAACAGTAATTACCACATCACCGTGACGGTAAATTTTTGTGGTAGGAACGTAATATCGTTGAACGCGTCCGGTACACGTGACGCGGTCCGCAAAACTATTCGCCGGGCGGTGTTATCGGCCGGAGCTGTGGCGAGCCGTGTCTCCGCTCAAGTGTGGCTATATGTCATCTGCAGCTGGCACGGCCGAACCCCGTGCCCTGTCAGCAGCCCTCAGCTGCCATTAATCCCTTCGGAGCCTGTCCTCGCGCTGATATGTGCTGCTGCGGCCTGTTTTAACTCCCAGATACGCACTACCTCAACTGAAATTCGGCCTCTTGTCCTTGATTAGGAAGACTATCGTGGTATTTGTCCTTTCGTTCTCAAGAAGATTGCAGTTGAAGAATGCAGCCAAATTAAAGAGTCAACTAATAGAATTATTCAAAATACGTCATTAAAATTCATACCAGCACATTCTGAAGATATGTGGATGATGGTAGTATGTTACCTCCACCAGTTCACTTTTTAAGTTATACCTTTTCTATTTATATATTTTCTTGCTGGTAAATGCTGAGATTCTTACTTTTACAGTAGTCAGTTTATGCCGTCCTCCGTAAATACTCTTTATTTCCGTCACGTGAATCTGTTAACACATTTCATTAACAAAGATTGCTTATCTAGAACTCTGAACACTTTCAAAGATGAAGGGAACATTGCAATAAATTTTTATAAAGTTCATGGTTTATTCTGAATCACAGCGTGAATCTTCACAAATATGATCAATATGCTTGCATCATTTTCAGACAACAAGCTTCTTATGTAAGCTACTAGTTTTCAAAAATGTTTAGTCGGTGCCTTTTAAACTGACTTAATGGCTTACCACCATATTTAACAGGAGTGTATTCGATTTCTCAGAACATTAACCACTTGAGAGAGAACAAAATTAAACAGGAGATAGAGAGAGTATGATTTGTCTTATTTTATTTGTACCTGGTTTGGATCCTCGATGACTCTAAGGCAGTCACCCATCGATCCACTTTCTAAAAGACACTGTTTATACTGTTGAACGACACACTGACCTACACAGAATTCGGGGGGCATACTGAGAGTGGGGTTAAAGGAGTCTCCGCTGCAAATCCCCGCAAAATACTGACTTCCCACAATGTTCTAATGTACATCTACTCGAGCTAGGTTGGCGTTGATTAAGTGAAGCATCACATAAGTGCCTTGTGGATTCCACAATAAGCTGTATCTCCAAATTCGTCATAGGCGGAACGCATGACAACTTCACACTCTGTCACCCGGCTTTTAAAATCATTTAATCATAATTATTGCAATTTTACGACAACTTTGCACTTTTCATTTAATGACGATCATTAATCAATTACTTATAATAACTGTAGGCCTGAATCATATGTCTGATATACATTTATTTTACAATTCATCGTCCAAAACGGACCCAAAGAAAGACTATTTGTTAAACGTAGTGAATGGCTCTTGAATTGTATGCGTAGATGTAATTCTTCATCCAACTATTCAACGGACCTTCGTCCTCAACAAAAACCTGGGATGCAGAAATCGATTTCCTTGTAATGGCGATCAGTTCATCCGGGTATATGCTCTTACACCCGTGCAGTATCGAGACTCACCTTAACAGCTTTCTCAATAAGGTAATGAGATTATGTTGCGCATTGAATATATATACACATGTTCAATTCATCCGCACACATTTGTCAAATGAGAACAGTTGTATAATCTACTGATACTAATGCAAACGTAAAAATAAAATTTGACACATCGCTCCATTAGAAAACCAAGAACATTGCAATTAAATGCTAAATTTCTATCATGATCCCTTCAGCTACAGTCGAAAGTCTCTCTCCCCTGCAACAGGCTTCTAGCACTGCTCACCATTTTCTAGGGTTGCCAATGCTCTTGTTAATTTATTTTTAAATCTAGGTTTAGGATGTGATATCACACATAATATTTTGAAACAAAACCAAAAAATTAGTTTCATAATGACGGAAAAATAGGTATTTAAGACCATAAATGTCTAAATTTTAAAAATACTGTTTTTCTTTCATATACTTTTAATTTTCCTTTTCTGTAGAAAAATATACTTTGTTTACTTACAAATAAGTTGGCAACACTGCCAGTTTTCCCCATACTTAACAGTCTTATAGCTCCGCTAGCTGTTATTTTAACAGACATTTGCCTCCACGCTGCTGGAAAGCATCCCAACAGTTAATCCTACTATTCCTTATTGGCTAAAATTATTCCGCCAGAGTTGAGTTCGCGGCAAATGCCAATATCCTGGTGCAATATTTTTATTTGCATAGCAAACTCACGCTCTATTGCAGTCTCGTCCACAGGTCAACTACCAAGACACCTGGCCGTCAGTCCGGGTCCAGCTCACGCACGACTCACGGCTCCACGGGTCCATCTGGTGCATTACAAGTGAACTGTTGTTCAAATATTAAAACCGTATGTAAAATATCATCGAGTAACAAGTCACTATTTCTGGTTTCGAGCTAAAATATATGTTGACTTTAGCTATTTCCATACCTGTAATATTACTGACTACAATTGAAGCTTCCAAGAAATTGGTAGCAGATTTAATGACATGGATTTTTTTCCATCTTAACATAATTTTAGCTGAAAAATTAATTACAGAAAGATCTAGTGATTAAAAGTAATTGATAAGACAGAAAATACAATTCATGCCATTGGAGGTGGGTCAGGTCTACGAGGAAGGAACGAGAACAATTCGGCTAAGTAGTTTTGAAGAAACCATGCAAAACCGAATTCTGAATGGCCGGATAGGGAACCTGCGTCCTCTCAAGTCCGTGTCTATAACAATTGTCTTAAGGACATTCATTTCCACGGGAGAATAGACAGTTAATACGTGACTAAACTGCAATATTACACTAATGCAATTCCTCTAGAAGATACCCTGATTTCATGCATCGCACAAAAACTATTTGATTATTTAATTACGAAAAGGTTTAGGACTTGAATAAGGAGAAATATTAAATTTGTTTTTCCCCCACAGCTAGCCGTAAACATTACTTTCAAATGAAACAGCCGGCGTAGGAACTGACAGTGGTGCAGTAAGATTCTCCGCCTGTTGTATACTGTAGACTAAGTTCAAAGCGTGACACTTTTAAAAGCATTTGGTGAACATTATTCCCTAATAAAAATACAAGATTCTTATCTGATATAAATTTTTATTCCAGAATTCAATGTAGAGTAAATAATCTGCAGGCTGTGTGTTGGAATACTGAGCCTTTGACTCATATGAAACACATTGTGAACTGGGCACTTAAACGCACTAATTAGAATTGTTCAAGATGCATGTTATGCTGATTTGGATGTTGTGACGTACTTCACTACTCAGAAGCAACTGAGTTCAGATAGTGTAGTGAAAGGCGACGACTGATCTGATTTCTCTGTAACATGGTGCTAAACGACCATCACTTCGTAAGTATTAGAGTTATATAACAAACTGAACAACTATGCGGTCTATGTTAACAACGATAATAAACGGTCATCTCACATGCGGGAACTTGGAAACAAATTTTATTTTTGTGGATTAATCTTGTAGTTATTAAAATAGCGATAAATCTGTATACTATAATATAGTTGTTAACAAATGAAAGTGGAAGAGGACGGAAAATTAAAGATAACTGTTTTTATTCTAAAAAAAAAATAGGCATGATAAACAACTTAATTAAAATATTGGCATATTTTCACCTCTCCTTGCAACCTACTTTACTATTCTAATTTTTATCGTTTCCCAGAAATTTATAATGAAGGATGATAAAGAAAATTTGTGGAGTGAGTAGTATAGGATTTGAAAACTTAATTAAAATGCTGCTTGTGACACATAACTAACAAACTATATAAAGAACATGATGCTTACTCAGGGAACTGGTAAAATTATTACATCAAATAAGTTCTTTTTATTTTCGTAGCGCGGCCCATCATTACTAAGGCTTCGTTAGTGTAAACTTCTATGCAGAAACAATAAAAAAATAAGCCAAAAGATCATCTACTGATGTGTAAATATATGTTACATTTGTTAAAATGAATAAACCTTAAGCGTTTCGGTGAACACAGGTTGCCAATATGGAACTCTTCTGCGCAAATGGAAGCACACACAGTGTTACAAGAACTCTTAGCAATGTACTGCCGCGAACTTCTCTTGGGGGTACTTGTTTGGTTGACATCGCTCGCGGAGTTGCGTGAGATCAAAGAGCAGACTGGGCCTTCCCAGAGGCAGCAGCGCGATATTGGCTGCGTCGTGCACGCATTGTGGCACACATCAAGGTGCAACACCCCACTGCTACGCCGCAGTCAGGAAACGGAAAAACGCTCCGCTTTTATGGAATGCGACTCGTCCTCTGCGCTATCTGTGTTCCAGTGCGTCATACTTGCAGTTCTATTCCGCTCCAGATTTAAAGGATCTCCGCTTTAAGGTTTTAGTCTCTATCTGTATATATAAATCTTTAGTGGGCCGTGGCTGTCCCTCTGTATGTTTCGACATCACGCAAAAACTACTGAACAGATTTAACTGGGCTTTCGTAAATTTAGAACTGTTTTAAGATTTGAGATATGTTCTAAGACTCTACGTGACCTAGCATTGGAGAATTAAGCTTTCTTATCGCGATCTGTTGTTTATTTCTGTAAGTTCCGGTGATCTCAGAAGTTTTAAGTGCCGACAAAGGTGGATCAAAAGTATGAAACCTCATGTAACTGACCCTAATGGCTTTCGGTTTGGTGTATCTTCGCTTATGAGAAATATAGGATTAAAAAATATAAAATGTTACATGCTGAGTGTAAAAAAGTACAAACAAGTGCAAACAGTTGCTTAAATAGCTACTTGTATTAAGGCGTCGTGCCTCCCTGTGGCAATCGTAGGGTCAACCACCATCACGTTTTTTTTTTTTTTTTGTATTTTTATTTTTTTTTGCGCTTTTCTTTTGCCGCTATTTGTAGCATTACAAATTTATATTTAAAAAATTCAACAGTTTAAACTTTTCGTATTAAAGAGCTTTCAATTTTACTCTTTCGAGTGGTTTTTATTTATTTACACAATTTTATACAATTATACAATTTCAGGTGGCGGAGGGATTTTCCCCCCAAATTAATCTGCGCATTATAAACCTTAACGGTAGGGGGAAACAATGAGTACGTGTAAGTACCAATATAACACGTAATTTCCCTGATTTTATCCCTCCTGTCATTGTGAACCACATTTTTTGGTGGTCGAATTATTTCTCCGGAGTCATAAATCAAGGAGGATGTGGCATGTTTGGCAATAAATTCAGTCCACAATTACGTCGTCGGTCTGCCAGAAAATCCCAGCGCAATCTCTGTACCAAACTGACGACGCTTTCGTAGCAGTTATAAAAAGCGGTCGCAATGAGTGGCTCTACTCTGTACTCTGTCGTATATAATAATTAATCCCATAACGCACAACAGTGCTCCGTATGAGGAACCATGAGAGCTTCGTGCCAGCATCCTTTGAATATGGGTTGGAAATATTGAAATTTCGACATATGAATCATAATCTGTACCACTAAATTTCTAAAACATCAGCAAAAAAAAAAAAAAAAAAAAAAAAAAAAAAAAAAAAAATAACACCAGGTTGGGGCTATTTCGCGTGGTGCTTGGAGTTTCGGTGCGCTCTTTCGTTTTGGACATGTTTCGTTATTTTTGAAAACTTACGATATATTTAACGTCTTATTCGATAGAACTGCAATGAGTGTTGAAGTTTCAATTTACACATATATTAAGATTGATTTTGTGCATAAAACATAAGACTTACGATATTACGATGAAGTCGTAAGGTGTAGAAATTTAAAGTGCTAGGAAATCAAAATTTTAGCCTATATTCCTCAAAAAGCTGTATCCAAAGAGTGTATTATTAGTCCTGCAGTGATATCCGAGAGGGAATTAGAAATTTCAGCGGTGACTGTGAATACATGTGTTCATTTGACTGCGCGTAGTCACTATGAACGGAAATGTTATCGCTTCTTCGCAAAACATGTGCCAGTCAGTAGGGACAAAAACACCTCTGGATATAAATAACTACGGCCAGCCACAAGCATTTTTTATGCATTCAATATGGAAGAATTTTCGGCGAGTGTATAAGAATGACGATGAATTAATTAGTATTGCATGCCAGACATTTTAAACTGGAAAGAGACAGAGACAAACAAATCATCTGACCGAACGCATACCGCTAAATACGCACAGCGTAGAAACCATTTTTGCGAGGACGAGGGAAAAATATACTGAGCGCAATTATTTTAAGCCAGGTCATTGTTCGGAATCGCAGTTTTGAATGCTGCGCCGTCTGTCTCCCGTTATAGGGGAATTTGCATGAACAACGGATTTAACTAGCGAGGTTATGCATTATGTAGTCCCATTGTATATGTAAATTCGTTAATGTCTGCCCATTACCACAGGTGGTTCTGTCACGCATTGCTACCTGCATTGTATGACATTAACTGGACAGATTGCCCGTAGACAAGATCAGATTCATGTAATACACATACAGACAGACGTACAGAATTCTTTAGCGAACACACATTCCGAGTTTAGAAGCCTTCATGTTCTATTTTTTTGACAAGATATTAAACTTTATAGAAGAAAAAATGTACTATACCATTAATGATGTGTAATAACTACAATAACACTGACCCTAAATATTTTGACATACAAACTTGAACAACATTTTAGTTTCCGTTTGCTATTTTACCAAACCAAGCGTTTTGTGGGCAACAGTTCTAAACGTCATCTCGTACATATCTTCCAGACTATTAGTTAAAGGTTGTTAACAATATTTTAAATTTAGGAAGCGTTGATGACGAGGTTGCCGTTATAGCAATGGTTACCTTCAACTTTGTCAATCATATTCTTCTCTTCTTAGGAAGGTTAGGAACCAAAAAGTGTGTGTTTCTAATTGCTATAATGTTTGTAGATAGCAGAACAGCTTACATTTAACTGATCATGTTAAGAGTAACTCCAATTTAAAATATTTATCAAAGAGTGGAATCAATGATTGTTAGCAACTTGAAATTTTTCCCAGAGAATTGTTCTCACAAGTAATATTACCATCTTGTCTTTCAACATTTTTTATGTAAGCGGAGTTTTTGTTATCAGCAAACGTAATCCTTGCTGTTACAAAATTATACTCCTAATATAACAGAAGAAATTAATTTTAAATGCATTTTTAACCAGTCCTAAATTTAGCTTGCTGCTTTCGATTTTTGTGTATTGCCTCAGATTAATTTTCACTCTGATAATTACGTTTTACTTGAAAAACAGCTGTTCCCGAGACTTCGCCCATGTGAAATTTCAGATTTGAGCTTTTTTTTTACTAATGGCTTTTCGCCTCGTCGACGTCGAGGTCATTAGAGGCGGAATGGGGCTGAGGTCAAGGAATGGGAAATAATCCAGCCATGGCCTTTTGAAGGAAGCATCCCGGTATTCGCCTAGAGTGATTTTGCGAAACCATGGAAAACCCAAATCTTAATTACCAGACGAAACTTCGAACCGGCATCCTCCCAATTGCGAGGCCGGAGCTTTAACCACTCACCCACCATCCTCGGTTTTTGTGCAGTTATTTCGCAAATAAATGCTCAACGAAAAGCTAGTTGGGTAAGAAAAACCAAAGAAGCAGTTCTGTTATATTGATCTCCTCTCATTTGAGCGCATCAACTTGCTTCTACTTCCGTTGGAAGGTTTTTTGGTTGTAGATGACCCACGCACACTTCAGTATTGTTCAGAAAGATTCTCTGCAAGTAATTTTTGAAGTGATGCTGCCTGGCGTGTGTACGAACAGATTTTTTTTTTTTTCAATGTTTATATAAAATCCCAAATTTTAATCACAAATTCGACCTTTTATGGAATGTATGATTTGATAACACTGTCACTGTATATATGGCTAAGAGGGTCATCCATTTACAATGTGTAGCGTCCCTGAAAACCATTAGTTTTTGCGCCAGGTGCTCACACAGATAAAGACTCCAAAATCTACGGTTTTTGTACTTATATCATCGAGAAATATAGATTTTTTTTCTGTCATCAGTCTTTTGATGCAATCCTCCATCCCTTCCTATCTTACGCTAATCATTTCAATCCACGAACTCATTTATCCGCTTCATATATTCTTCTCTGTCTTCCTCTACAGTTCTTACCTTCGGTTGTTCCCTCCACTAACAAATTAACCAATCCTGCTTGTCCAAAAATATGACCTTTCTGTAATTTTCTTCCACAAACTTCTTTCCTCACCCATCAATTCCAAAACTCGTTCATTTCTTACTTTGTCCACTTAATTTTCAGTATTCTTCCGTAGCATCACATTCAGTTTTCTTTTTAAAGACCATGTTTCGCTACCATAAAGTGCAGTGCTCCATACATAGAGTTTTAAAAAGTTCTTTCTAACTCCTAGGTCAATGTCTGAAACAAAAAGAATTCTCTTTTTCATGATGGCTCTTTTCTCTGGTTCTATTCTGCTTTTAACATCATTACTTCTTTGGTCATCGGTTGTAATTTTGCTTCCCAAGTAACATATTCACTAACTTCTACTATCGCATCCGACCCTACTTTTATATTTCATCTACTAGTGTTGGTATCATTTCTGCTACATTTCATCACTTTTGCCTTGCTTTGATTTATATTTGGTCCAAAATCTTCCTTCAGTATTTCGTTCATGATATTCAATAACTTTTTAATATCCTCAACCCGTTCTGCTAATAAGACAATGTCATCAGCAAATCGTAGCATACTGATATTTTCTCCGTGAGCACTTATGCCACATTCAAATTTTTCTTTCACTTCCTTTATTGCTTCTTCTACAAATTAATGAGGATAGACTACAACATTGTCTCACACCCTTTTTGACATGTGTGTCGCTTGATTCTTTGCTTTTATTATAGCTACCTGATTCTTATAAAGATTTTAAAGTATTCTTATACCAGACTTCTTTGAATTTTTGAACATCTTGTCCCACCCAACATTATCAGAAGCTTTCTCTGAACCAACAAACGCCATACAAGTATCTTGGTTTTTCTTGATCCACCTTCAAGTATTAATCTTAACACCAGAATCGCTTCTTTGTACCACGGTTTTTTCTAAGCCAAGAATAATTTGCACCTACTATCCCTTCTACTACACTTTCCATTCTTCTGTATATTATTCTGGTCAGTAATTTTAAAGCATGTGATGTTCGACTTTTAATGCGATTATTGTCTGATCTTCGAAGTGTGTATTTATTAAAATCAGTGGGAATCTGTCCTGTTTCATAACTTTCCGACATAGGTTTGAATAATCTTTGGGTTCCTTCTTCTCCCAGGGATTTCAGAAGTTCTGCACGAATCTCATCAATTCGAGCTGCCTTATTTGATTTAAAATCATTCAAAGGTCTATCAAATTCTGTCCTCAAAACATGGTAATCTAAGTCATCAATGTTGACATCAACTTCTTTTTCCAATACACTGTTGTTCAAATCATCTAATACAGTTTTTCTATGTATTACTTCCATCGGTTAACTCTACCTTCTGAACCAAGAAGAGGTTCCCCATCAGTAGCTTTAATGTTTATATCCCTTTTCTTCATTTCCCCAAATACTGCATGATCTTCCTATATGGCACCTCTACTTTATCTACGGCGATTTTATTTTTTACTTCTTCACACTTTTCTTGCAGCCACCATTATTTTGCTTCTGTTCATTTCCTGTTTATTTGATTTCTAAATGTCTATATTGATCTCTTCCTGCTGCATCTTGAGCATATTTGTGCCTTCTCCTCTGATCCATGTACTTCAAAATTACTTCTGTGATCCAAGGTTATTGTTGCCTAATGTTACTTTACCAGCTTTCATTATTTCGGTCTTTAGTGTATTCCATTCGTCCTCACTTGAGCTCCTATTACTTACAACCGAGTCTACTATTTCTGCAAACATTTCTCTCTTGATACATTCGTCCTTAGTAGAGCTCCCACTATTTAGACCCATGGCCATCGTTTCTGTAAACATTTCTCTTTTGATAGATTGTATCAATTTATTCACTTCCAGTCTGTTCTGCTTGAATTGCTTCTTTATTCTCTTGAATTTCCGCCTGCACTTCATAGTTATCAGATTATTGTCAGAGTCTGGGTATATTTTAGAGTCTAGAACTTGATTCCCGAATCTCTGTTTGACCAGGATATAGTCTAGCTGATATCTGCCTGTATCCGCTGGACGTTTCCAGGTGTATATCCTTCCAGAACGATTCTTAAATAGTGGGTTCGCCACGACTAGTTTATATCTTTCACAAAATTCTAACAATATGCTTCGTTGCTCATTTCTTTCTCCTAAAACAAAACTTCCTACAATATTCTCTTATTTTCCTTCTCCCACTACCACTTTCCAATCACCCATGATTATTAGATTTTCCTCCACCTTCAAATGTTAAATTAATTCTTCAATTTCAGCATATATTTTCTCTATTTCTTCACTAGTACTAACGTGGTTGGGGCGGGTTTAGTTTCTAACCTCGTCAAAATAATCCTGTCACTAAACAGTATACAATAACTAACCCGTTTCCCTACTCTATTATTCATTACAAATCCTACACCATTGACTCCATTGAAAGCTCGTGTGATAATTATCCTGTATTCTCCAGACCAGAAATCCTGTGCGTCCTTCCATTTAATCTCACTGATGCCAACAACATTAAATTTAAGTCGTCCCATTTCCCTTTTTATGTTTTCTAATCTACCAGCCCTATTCGGACTTCTAACATTCAAATCTCCGACTCGTAGAATGTGTCTGTCCATGCTAACGAATCCTCCCTGAGCTGTCCACTCCCGGAGATCCGATTGGGGGACTATTTTATCTCCGGAATATTTTACCTGGGAAGAAGTCATCATACTATATGTAATTTGAGAGGATTACACGGCCTTGGGATATCCTTGCCGTTGATCATTTCTGATTCATCCACCTTTAGGGGCCGTTTCAAACCCCAAGGGCAGAGGGTGCCCTGGACCATTCCTCGCTTTTCCGTCCTACTCTAGGAGGCCGTTGACAAGCATTGGGTGACACCTTATACCAGGAATCTTTCAGTGTTTAGAGCCTCGTCTGTGCAAACGGGGTGCACCACGTGAAGGAGACGTTGACTTTTGGTTGGAAGAGGCTATTGCCCAAACCCTTGCAACGTATAAAATGTTTACTATATTTCAAATGATGAAACAAAAGAATATTCGTTGAAATGCGTTTAAAATTTAATATTTACGATTTTGTCTACTGTATCATCGTAAACTTCTTCACTAACATGGATTAAAGTGTAAGTTCTTACTATGTGCAGTATAAAATCCATTCATTAGGTTTTACGTGATGTGTGGTTAGGCAGAAAGACATTACAGTTTTAAATTCTGAATCATTGGAAATTATTGTAACTTGTAAGGGTAAAAAGTATTTTATATGCTCTCCAGGTATTATCTATCACCATATTCTATTTTGTTAAAAGCCGTCCGTTATTTATTGCATGATGTGCATACAGGAAGACAATTTTTTTAATCTAATTAACGTCTCTCTAACAGAGAGGTCTTTAGAGACGGGAAAGGACGGGGGAAACGAATGGGAAGGAATTCGGCCATGGCCTTTTGAAGGAAGCATCCCGGCATTTGCCTGGAGTGATTTGGGAAACCATGTAAAACCCAAATCTGGATGCCCGGACGGGGATTCGAACCGCCGTCCTCCCGAATGCGAGGCCAGAACGCTAGCCGTTACACCACCACGCTCGGTACAGGAAGACAAAATTTTCAAATTTCACACTTTTGGCATCTGTACCATCAGTATTGCACGTAGCCTTTTAAGATAGTTCCCTCTTTTAGCTAATCTGATGATACTTAAAAATTTGTGTTACTTTTGTTTCTATATTGTTTTATTTCATTGAATCCTTTGAGTGCATTTTTATACTTACGTTTCCTGGCTGGAGAGACATGCAAATATACCACACGATTTGATGAGGTGATATTCCTGTACGGGAAAATTCTTCCTTGGTGTCTGATTCGTGTAATTTAAGTAAGGAAATCTGTCGGACTTGTTTTTATGATATGTGAGGAACCAATTTACTGTGGCACTACTCTTTGCCTGCCCTGTCTTCTCGCTTGCTCACAGGTAGAATTCCGTTGAATCGGAGGTACAAAAGTAATCATTTGATTTGTATTATTTAGATGCAGAGAGAGGACACCTGTGTAAGCCATACGTCAGTAGCTACGAGACAATAGGATCATCAGACCTGATAATAGGACAGGTACCTGCTATTCTGTTATGTCAGCTCCAACGGATGGCATGATATTTGCATCAGCATTTATTACATAGATGTCTCTCAATGATTTAAAATAATAACTGAATTAACTGTGATGGTGCATCTACATCGGTGTGATTTCTCTACACACCCACCTTGCTTTCAGCGTTGGCTGTATGTTGTTCGCTATATTCCCCGGTAATTTACAGCTACATTTAAGATACCGAAACTCAAGTAGACAGCTAACATTTTGTTGGACTTTGGTTCGATGTTATGAAAATAGTTAATGGTTCGCGCCTAAAATATAGGCGATCCTTCGAGTTGTTTTTAAAATTTAGAATCATGTTTATATGATACTGATGTATTATTAGCATGTTATATCTATATGGTAGGACTCATTTTTGAATAAATATCTTAGGATGTCTGTAGCCAAAGATATGTACTGAATCTCAATTAAAATTAGATAATGAATAATATCGGTGAGAACCATTATTATTATTATTATTATTTTGCTTATTGCTTTACATTTTGTCGATACCGAGGTCAGTAGTAGAGGCGAGGACAGGAGGCAAGTAAGAGTAAGGATTTCGCCTGTGGCCTTTTGAAGAAAGCATCCCGGTATTCACCTGGAGCGATTTTGGGAAACCATGGAAAGCTGAAATCGGGAATGGCTGGACGGGTATTTCAACCCGCATCCTCACGAATGCCGGGGTGAGCATAACCACTCACCCATCGGCATCAGTAGTCTAACTTGATCACAAACGACTCTTAATCCTACAGTACAACAGGTGTTTCATTAAGTGTATAACGTATCCGTTAATCAGTTTCTAAACAGCTTTGCCTTTCAACATTTAAATTCACTTTAAGACAGGCTCCATCGATGTCTGAGTATTTTGTGAATCATTGCTGACCATGAATCATTAAACTTTCGTAAAATCATCCTTTTACTGTTATCAAAATCATAATAACGTGTATTATTATTATTACATCGCCTTTACAAGGTATTTTTTATACCTGCTTATCATTCTTAGAATTATTTTGCATTTATTTTTTTGAATGGATGTTAAAGTTATATCATCAAAATCGCGCGTAAATTATCCTGTTCATTTCACCGTTTAACATGATAATTGCTCTAATTTCCCTGCGTGTTCGAAAAACTTCTGTGGTATTTTTAGTTTGTTAGGTTCATTTTATTTCTTGCGAAACTTGTTTCATAGTGTGACAGAACAGAAATATTCATAAGAAAATTATATTTTTGTTTTCTGAGGGTAGATATAAATTAATAATACATATACTCTTAGAGAGAGAAAAAGTTGCTATGGAGATAAGGACTCGAGAGATGTTAGTTATCAGCGTAGATGAGTAGATTGAATGTTTGAGATAATCATTACTAAAAACTAACCTGCATCTTCTGAGAGTAACCAATTTCATTGTAATCCCTAGTAGATTCAAATAATACATAATAAACAATATATGTTTGGATCGAAAGAACTGAGTTATTTATAATTATAATCAGTCCATCAATCATCGATAAGCGTCACAATAGGATATCACATCAAAAAACGTGTTTATAAACCATTTTAACATTAATATCGTTTCTGCATTATGATAATATTGCCTAAGGTCTTACGTTTCCTGTCTCCTGTATTAGATCCAACTATTTTTTTATTTTATGTTTTTATTTTTTTCTTAATGGCTTTCGGCGACTAAGCCATTCAGCCAGCTCAATGTGTTTACGATATCTCTTCATGTGAATTAGTTTTTCCAGTACGTTTTATGATTCCTAAGTATAGACACCACAGGACGGACGGGACATTTACACAGACACACAACACTTAACATCCATGCCCGCGGCCGGATTCGAACCGGTGACCTTCGGCACGCGGTGCTAGCACGCTAGCCCCTACGCTACCGAGGCTGGCAGTTCCAACTCTTGAATTATTTCCTTATCTCCGAGTTAAAATTTTCCCCATATACTCTACCACAATTTTCCCCTACCGAGTCCAATGTGTGAGCAATAAAATCTGAATGACGCGCGTTCAAGCACAAATACAATGGACATTTCAGTTTTTCGTGGTTCCCCGATGTCACTAAAGGCAAATGTCGGGATTGTACCGAAAAATATCATTAGAAAAATCCTTCCCGTTCCTAGTTACATCTTCTTCCACCTCTAATAAACTACTGCACTACATGCAAATGAAAATGAAACAATCTATCGAAAAGTAAATATCTGTAATGATTATGATTAAAGATTACAACGGTATGGAGCCGCAAATTCAACTACTTTAAGTTCTCATCAGTTGGAAGGTATTAACAAAGTATAGATAATACATTATAATACATTATTTAACTATTCAAACACGAAGGCATCAACCGTAGCAATTATAGTAAACGATTGTATATTAATTCTGCTCGAATCAACAATAAATCAAATGTAATAACTGTTTGATACTATATTTGAAATAGTTCTATAGCATTTAATCCAATTACCTAATTATCACGTCGTACCTTCAAAAAACGTTTTAGGTGTTGTGTATAATTAATTCTTAAATATTTAAGTATTTTCAGTAAGGATAATTATTGGGAGCCTTACTTTTCGGTTAATAGTTTACGAATTATGAAGTAAATGTGTTGGAAACGTGAATAACGATGGTATTGGAAACGATAGCTTGCGTCAGTGTTGAGGGGAGGAGAGGCGCCTGATTTGAGCGCTTTGCGTGTCAGGGGAGAGTATATCGTCATTAATCTGCGACGCTAATATCGCTCCATGGAGTGAGATCAAACGCATGCGGTGCTAATGAGTAGGTGGCTGGCTGCCAGGATCAGCGGGTCTCTTACCCTGTGACCGAGACACCGTATTTGGAGCTCAGTTGCCGGATCGGCGACCATAGTGATTGTGGGTATGTCCAATAGTGCATAAGCTGCGTTCAAAGGCTTACTCAGTAGCCAAACAGATCGTCAAGTCTCACTCGCAGCGTGCCTGGCTTTCACAGACACTAGAAGACTCAACCTGGCAAACACATTCGCCATCATAAACTGTCCTCATTTTAGAAACACGATTTTACCATACTGGAAATTATTTACATCGTCATTTTAATTTTGTTAATGTTTTTATGAAGAACACGGAATGTATTAATTTACCACTAATGCTCAACCAGTGGTTTAGTTTTTTTTTTTTATAGTAATCATAGCTTGTTAACAGCTGGTTCTGATGAATTATTTATTTCCTAATGCGTTAGACCCTTATCGTATCAAGCAAGTGGTAATACGAATTGCATGTGGGTAAGGAATAGCACATTTATTATTATTATTATTATTACTACTTTTTTTGAAACCGAGCGTGGTGGGTGGGTAGAAACACTCTGGTCTCGCATTCGGGAGGACGTTGGTTCGAATCCACGTACAGGTATCCAGATTTGGGTTTTCCATGGTTTCCCCAAATCACCCCAGGCGAAGGCCGGAATGCTTCACTCAAAAGACCATGGCCAAATTCCTTCTCGTTCCTTGTTCCCAATCCCATTCCGCCCCTATTTACCTCGACGTGAATGAGGCGTAACAGAAATTCGTATTTAATGCTGTGTTTCAACTTGTTGCCTCTTCTGTATATAGTGAACATCACTATTGTACTGTTTTTTTTTTTAATTCGACGAACATATTTAACTGTTCTTGTATGCTTGCACACAGTTGGTTAAGGTATCTTCTCTCATGTAGCCGATGCTGCTAGTTTCCCACTGACGATACTCCATACCAAAATGATTAAACGTGTTAATTTAATTTAAAAACATCTAACACGCTACTGTGGAAAAGTCACCGATGAACAAGTAATTGGTTTATTTTTTAATGTTTGACGCTCAGACAAGAAACAGAGTGGAAAAGCTGATAACACATTTTTACCAATCAATTACTACGACTTGTATTGAACAATTATTAATTTCTTAAACAACTCTATGTAAATACACTGTAACTTCGCAGACTGTTATTGCACGTACGCCAATTGATAATAATGCGAGAAATATTCCTGAAACGTCATAGAAAATGTTTAAATAATTATTCAGAAATACAGATGACTACAGAATATTTGTTTTAGATTATTTGTTTGATACATGAATATATTACCAATCATCAGATGAAGTTTAGATAAAAATTTATTTGAATAATTATATCACCTTATATGGAATATTCTCACAGAACAAGAGTTTGATGGACATCAATATTAAACAGCAATGTGCTTCAATCATACACAATTATGGGGTGAGGAAACAAATCAGTTTGTCAGTGCTTATATAGTTCTGAAATGCTTTCATTTCATGTGAATTTATTTGTAGCTGAATTACTAATAAACATTTCACATAATACTTACTTAATTTTAGTTTTCACTGTTGCCGGACGGTTAATTTATCCACCATAGAATGTGTTTCATTTCAGATTTAAGTTGTCAATAACTCTTATTGGTGATTTATTCACATCAGATCGTTTTCATACGACAAATAACAATTTTTTTGTGCCGGAAAGAATAATTTGTCTCTTGGATATACAAAGAAAACTTCTTATTAATCTTCTTGGTATATATTATATTTTCCTTGTGTATTTTCAACAGTCTATTCCTGTTTACGGTTGACTTGGTGACTAGTCGAGGTTTCTGGTTTTCAGCCAGCCAGATAATTCAGAATTTATATAGTGCTCTACAAGATGGCATCTGCATCTACCATGACTGTTCGTGAAAGATCACGCTATTACGTAAAGAATCAAAATTTCTTCTCAATTTAATGAGATGAGGATAAATTTAATGTTACAGAAAACTATTATTAAAATAATTTGGGAAGAAATCATAAAACTCTTTTTGGTTATTTGATGGTTATGTCATACACGGATATTATTATACTACAGCTAAGCCCTTACTTGTTCTATAAAATTTCGAAACACGTTATATGTTTTGGGATTATTACCAAGGCTTAAACCCTCTTTCAAAAACATTGTATCAATGTATCAATATGTGTGAGTGGAGACTTTTCCGGCGTATTGGTGCAGTAAAATCCTCTCGGGTGTCCAGCCAGATGGTGTTGTAAAAACACGACGTTTCGACAGCTAGCTCTGCTGTCTTCATCAGATATCAGGTCCCTTTTAGCAGTCGCAAGCTGTCACAACCTAGACTGGCTTAGTCTCCTATCGAACTTTCGTTATACCTTCTGGAATGGCGCGCAAAATCTTGGGCTCACTACGACGCTCACTCCCAGGCCGCCCGGATGTGTTGACGGTTCAGATTTTGAACAAATCATCAGGAAAGAACAATTCGGTTTCCAAAACCGAGTAGGAGCCATCTGTCAGTTTGTAAGGCTCACCGAGCAAATCAGCAAAGGTTTTAATTGGAATAAATCTGCAGCCGCTATATTTGTCGATATTGAAAAAGCCTATGACAAAGTGTGGCACACCAAACTAAGAGAAAAGCTATTCCATCACACCGACATACCCAACTGATATATTGCCCTCATGGCAAGCTACCTCAAGGACAGGAGGTTTTCGTCCAAATCGAAAGCCAAAAAACATCTACTTTCACAATTAATGTAGGCTTACTGCAGGGATCTGCCCTATCGCCTCATGTGTTCAGCATTGATGTCAATGATATACGAACCCCGCCCAACGTTTATATTGCACAATTTGTGGACGACACGGTCATCTACGCAACCGGAGGTAACCACGACAGAAATATTTCCAATTCCCAAGCAGTCCTAGACGCCTTTATTCTCTCGTGTCGAGAAAATAAGGTGAAGGTGAACCCTACTAAATGTGCCGCAGTGTACTTCTCTACTAAACGACAGAAGCTAAAAAGACAGCTGGAGCTAATGGGGCAAAGGTTACCCTGGGTTACCGAGCACCGGTACCTGGGAATAACGTTAGACCGTAAACTACTCTAACGGCAACATGTACTCGACAGAAGAAAAAAAAGCCCTAGCCGTCGTCATGAATCTGATACCAATCTTCTTGAACAACGACTTGAAACTCGAAACAAAAATAAGAATATATAAGTCAGTTGTCCTACCCTTCATTATGTACGGTTACCAGATCTGGGGAACTGCATGCAAATCTACCCTGCTACACTTACAAAGAGTGCAGAACAGATGCTTAAGAATGATTAGCCATGCGAGTATTTACACGCCAATAGACCTTCTTCACGAGATCACCAATGTGCCTACCATCCATGTAGAAATCTTTCGACAAGCAGATTATCTTTTCACCAGGCTTGATACCAACCGCCCAGAAGTTGACAGATTGGAGTCAGTAGGTACAGTACTCCCAATGGAATGGCACAAATTCTAAGTGACACTTAGCACAATTTCAACACCAATATAAAGGATCAACTACCGCAAGCGATCCTTAAAAAGAACATTCAAGGGCTTCCCATAAAGCCTGTTTATAATGGTCAAAGCCGAGTTTTTCCCTAACGTGAACTATCGCGAATCCAACACAATCTATTCGAAACAGTAGATAAAGCTATATACAGTAGCGGGGCTACAAAACTCCGTTGACGCAATGGAAAAAAAGGTGATGCTGATAGGCCCGCTTACTCTGATTGGTCGAGAGCTTATTGAATCTATCACTATCTCACGAAATATCGAAGTGATCGGCTATAACAAAAAATACGAATATTCGCATGTAGTACAGTGAACACAATTTCAAATTTCCCCCGTTTCATGAAATCTGTGATTCTCCGTAATTAAGAATCCCAAAAATGACTTCATTCAACCAGAAACCGTGAAAAACTCCTTTTCTTTTTAATTTTGCATCCAAAGGTATAGGCCGTAACCAACGTCAGTGCACGGCGCACCGTGTGAACTTAAATTTGAAGTTCATGGAGGTAGAGATCTATTCTACTATTTACAGACCGTTGAAACTGACGAGGAGGTGAATTGTTCAGAAGAAAGTTCCGGGCTTTATCCATGAGTAATTTGCTCCTCGGTAGTAACTTTGCATCCAATTGAGTGTGGGACGAAAACTGTTTTGGAATTTCAGATATGAAGAAAACTTCTCAGATTCACCGGTGGTCTGACTCCAGATGTCAGCACCGCAGTCAGTCGCTTCTGAACTATTCGGCGCAATCGAATTTTTAAATCTGTACATTGAAACAGCGGGATATGTAGTTTCTCCCAAAAGTTTTCAGTAATTTCGTTTTCTATGTTCCCTCGTTTCAGTCAGATACTGCTGTTTACTGATACATACAATTTCTGTCTTCTACGGAAGCATCCAAATGACACACCTGCGCCCCAGCCACGTGTAGCCCACGTGAAACGACGCGGCGAGTAAAGTTATTCAGTTATTTCCGGCAGCTGTGACCCAAATAGAGTTCATCAACAGACCACAAGCCCAGGGGAAGTAAAAGTTATAATCAAAATTCGCTACCTCTGCCAACTGTGGATTAACATGTGTCGAACTGAAGTAATTCCTGTGACAGGCAAACCACAGTGGAGCCGCTTTAGTGCCAATACATTTTGATATGCTTCCATCTAATAATACGCTCTTGTCAATCATCATTAAAGTAAAATTAAATCTTCATCAGTACGACGGGAAAGTCTCCACTCACATATCATTAACGTAAATAAGCGTTACAAATCTTTTAATTTAAAAGAGGATGTCTCATTGATTAGAAAGAAATTGCATTTTCTGCCTATCTGGTTGATATCCATTTTGGATTCTTAAATTTACATTTCACGAATACCGTTAAATTCAGTTGTCAGTTGAATTTAATACATTTACACTCCAAGCGTCGCTTTCTATTCACTAACTATAGCTATACTTAAACGTGTATAAATGTTTCCTACAATCTGTAGAGATGGCAATGACTTTGTCGCAAAATTAATATATGAGAATTTAAGCAACAGTTTTGACAAGCCATTGACTGCCCTGTATTCATATACGATACAGAGAGCTTGTCTCACTAACGGCATTATTTGAAACACTGGTACGGCTAAATGGCACAAACAATAAAAAAAAAAAAAGTACGAATGTAATATTTAGATGGAATACTTTGTTTTTAACATCAAATATTTACTGTACGGTCTTTATTTATTTTATATACAAAAAATTTCAAACAGTTATCCTTTGATATAAGGTATATATATAAAAACTAAAAATAAACACTTTCAAAGTAAAATCAATATGAATTTCTGATAGTTTTTGAAAATTAGGATATCTTTTATGTGGGAAACCAAGTCTAAAAGAGTTTTACGCCAGCACCGAGTGTTCCAGCCAACGTTGTTACGCTAATATCAATGTGACTACAACGTTGTCATTAAGCTTATAAGTGGTGTCAACGCAATTAATAATATTAATGGTAAACAATACACTGATTTTAATTGCAAACAGAATTACATGCTGGTGGTGGTCTGTGAAATTTGAAGCTTTATTTAATATTCAGCTACATTTGAAAGTGGCATATGAATTACAGCAAAAGAGATTACGAAAAATTAACATTACATTATATTAAATATCCTCTAGGCACGTAATAAAAGTATATTATCCTTTTGTGAAGTAAATTAGCTCTTCATTAAATATGTGAGCTTTATTATTCTTAAAAAGCATGTTATATTTGTGCAAAGTCTTATACCGTCATCAATTGGACATTTGTTTTATTCAGGTAGATAATCTGAGTAGTGGTGAACTGCACTATTTTAAGTAACTATGATACTTTCACTGAATTATTTTTTATGATTTTGTATCTGAACAACGGTCTACTCGGTGCATAAGTATTGTTCGTGGTTTTAAATTAACATATGATACATTAGTTGTAATGAAACTTCAGTTTGAAAATTCTAGTAAAGGGAGATATCTTCGTATCGAAAACATGTATTTATAACCTTTCGTTCACTCCTTATCTTAAGTGACCTAATATTAGTCAAAACTTCGTGGTTAATTAGTCTACGATACAGTTTAAAATTTTAATTGTTTTTATTTCTCGAAGACACACACAACTTCAAAGATACTGCTCAGATGTATTCTCAAGCTCCGCTCATAACTCTGTTCATAAAACTGTGAAACTGTCTCTGTCGCTCTCTTTATATAAGTTTCATCGAAAGTTCTAGAACATTATAAAGGCTTCCGACATGTAATTCTCGAACTTTAACATACTTAAACAATTAAAAACATCTTAAAACCAATCAGAGTGAATACACAATCATTTAAAATCACTACGAAATGCTCAGAAATGAACATTAAAGATATTTAAACACAAAATTATCCACATACAAAATTTTAAACTGTAGTAAACCATCCTTTAAATATCGTAGCTCACCTTAATACTTGGAATTACAAACATTTAAGTAATTATCTTGAATAGTTCTGTCCTTAAACATATTAAATAGTAATTGCATAATTTCTTTTCATAAAACAAAGTTCAGTTACACCGATTTACAGTAAACTGCAAGACAAATATACAAAATCATATTCAATCAAACTTTAGCTTGCTCCAAATCCTTCATAAAGTACAATTCGATTTAAAGTCTAGGTTTGAGGGCTGCTACAACGTCCTACTTACTATTGACGATCTCATTAGTCTAGTAACAATCGGCAGGATGAAGTAAAGGATGCGACATTTACATATATATTCCACAACTGTGGAAGGAATAATGCGATTTTCGTGAAATGTTAGCAGTATCCTACCCAATAAGCTAAAAAATAAACGGATCTTGCTATTAAATCTGTTCATGATTCGTAAACTTACACAAAAGTTGGTGTTCAGACCGGTAAGGTAAGTATGTGTTAAAGATTTAGTTTCACGTATGTCGATTAAGGTTCTGACAGAATAACGAAAGTTGAAAAGAGATACAACAAGTGCAGTGAAGAAAAAGGTATATATGTTGTGTTTACAATCAGAATGAATCAGGCGACTGAGGACTTTTCGATTTGACGAGCGAATTCTCTCTGGACTGATGCGGCTGTAAATCTGCTTACCAGGGAAGAATTAACCCCTGCGACTGTTATAATACGACGCAACTGATGTGGTGGTGAAATTACAACTCGTTATCAAATTAGGATTCTCCTGCTATCTTTTGTCAGAACTGTTGTTATGGGAACAAGAATTATTTTATATATATGTAAAGAGGGAATGCAGTAACGATTATATTGTAAAATAGCTTATTAGCAAAGTTCACAGAATTCACTCAATGTGATATAGGGAACAAACGATAAAGTAAAACCTCTGCTATTGAACACAGAGTCGAAGCAGAGTTTCCAGAATGCTAGAACAACAACATAGCCAGTAGGATGCGACAGTGTTTATGATACATCTTTTTCTGTTTTAAAAAAAAGAAAAAACAAGATTTATTCAAATTTGTGTTCTCCTGCTAGAACCTTATGGAGGCACTTCAAGAAATAGTCATATTCACGAGCTTACTGAAGTGTCTTCTTTATGGATGTTATCATTTATCTTGTAACACATCTTCATCAGTTTTAATACTACTCAAATTTTTCTGAAAGAATATCTCTTGCCGTGCTTGTGTTTATTACAAGATTTTCTCAGGGATTCATGTTAAATTAGGAATTTTTGAAATTTGAAATACCTTATTCTTATTAGTTAAACAAAAACTATTCAATTCAGGAAAAGATGATGATCAAACTATTTTCTTATTGTTTCTTCTTGAGATGAGTTTTTTCTGTTAACGAGACAAGATAAAAAGTGAAAATGAATTTGACTAAAACTCTCAAAATTAATTAGTGGAATGGTCGATGTCGATATACAGAATAAATATATATATAAAGAGCGTATAATAACAAGAAAATTCAATTCTGCTTACGAAACTGGAAATTTCTAAATTTATTTTGAACGTAGACTGTAGTTTGTAATGCACGAAAAAAAAAAAAACTGATGATGAAAAATGCTATGAACTGCATTAGTGGAGAGGTAAATTAGAATTGTGAATATAACGGTGTGCAAACCATGAATAAACTCTTATTTCTTTTTTTATACATCGGAATCTCCATGTTTGAACTTACTTCGGCGTACACTTCTGTAATTTCGACTTCGTATTTTGTAGTGCATTCAGTAAACCTTACATTTAGTAATAATAATAATAAAAATTAGTGATTGAACTCAATTGTTACAGTAGGGATTTATTCGACCTTGGTAAGCCAAAACTTAATTGCGAACCTATTTTTAGTTTAACAAATTTAACGCAGCAGTAATTAAGAGTTTACAAAACAGACATTCCAGAGCCATTTAAAATTAACTGACACTTTGCCGGAAAAAAACTCAGTTACTAATATGCAAGTATGTCTCTCCAGTACTATTTACTAGTATTGTACCAGTAGTTCAGCTTTTTTTATAGTCTTATAAGACTTGTGGAGTTATTAGCTTTCGTGATCTTATAGCAGAGGACTGTTGAACTGTTGTGTTTGCACAATATATGAACCAGAGCCAAAGACTGTATGGTCCCTATAACGTGGTGATAACTACAAGTTTCCGTCCTCAAATATTCACTCTTTAACGTAACGCGAATTCACATACGTTCCCATCCATTTCTACAGAACATTTTCAGAAAAGATTCACCTTCCAGTGAGTTCTCTTTCAACAGCTAATCACGGTCTAATAAAATTGCCAACATGGCTAACATTTCACCATTCTTGCACGCTGCCTGCTTTCCTTACCCCTTTTATTTATTTTTTCCTCGGGGATAGTGTATGTCGTTGCTATAGACTACAGCGTAGTAAGCCCAATAAATGTTCTGAATAATTCATACTTTCACAACTGTTGTCACAATTTGATTCGTAACTGCTGCTAACTTCGTCAAAAATAGAATATTCCCGCATTCATACTGTTATTCCTTAACACAACCGTCGCAGAAAGTATGCTGTGTATTATTAGCTTCTGGGAGAAAACGTTTACGGTGGAAAACGCGTTTTTCGATAGACCTCCTGCAGAGATTAATGGCGTTGTTTAGCAAACGGCAATACGTCAGCAACTTTTACACGTTCTTGCTTCAATATATTTCTAGTATCCGAGTTTTTTTTTTATTACTAATACAGTTTCGCATTTTTTAAATTGTTTGATATTATTTGTCCTATTGGAAGGGTGATGACTCTTTCATTAGAGTCCTTTTTTCCTGTTAAATGTTAACAAAGAGACATCAGATCAGATCATTAGCGGGTAGTATTTCAGGAAAGATAAAAATGGTACAGTCGTTTCCACAAGGTTCTAAAAGTAAACAGGTTATGTGCAGCAAGTCATCCCCGTCACCTGCTAAAACCAGTACCTACATTCCGATTACTTTAACGGGGAAATCAGGAATAATGAATGATTTTTAATAATACACTTTAGCTGTATGAAATCCATGCTTAGAACCTTGGGTTTCCTGCGTATATATCAATAGATATAAACATTGAAATTGTTTCTGCATTATTCTTTTTTTTCTTCCGTCGACGTGAAGATGTGAACAAGGAACAAGAGGGAATTTTCCCAAGGCGTTTGAAGGAACCATCCCGGTATTCGATTGAAGTCATTTTGGGAAACCATATTAAATCGTTACCGCTCATATACCGAGTTTTGTGTTTCTGTACTGTCTTCCCAATATCATAGTTCTGCATTTTGTAGAATATTTGTGAGTAATACACTACAGAGTTGCTTGGCTATTAATCCAAATTCACTTATTTTGTCCATTGATGACATATCTAAGGAAAAATTAACTGCGTATTCTAGTTCTTATTAGTAATTATTTTAGGCTGCTTCAGCGTTAACTGATTGTTGAAGAGGCTGTTTGAAATTATTTAATCATTGCACCGTTGTAGAGTCTGATAGTTTTCGATCATTTCATTCAAGCACATTAACTTTTACTTCTACCACTGTCATCACCACAGTTGAAATATTAAACGGTTGTATAATTCTGCAGAACTACTTAACAACATGTTGAGCAATAGATACTTTCAGATATACTCTGATAACAACAGAAGCAGAATATTTATACTAAATGATGGTTTACCCCAAGGATCTGTTTTAGCACCCCTTCTATTCAATTTGTATACTCATGATTTACCGGAAACATCTTCAAGAAAATTTACTTACGCTGATGACATTTGTTTGGTGAACCAGAACCCCAACTTTTCTGATGCGGAAACAACTTTATCAGCTGATCTGGAAAAGTTAGATGACTACTTCAAGAAATGGTGCCTCCATCTAAATCCTCAGAAAACAGTTATTTCAACATTTCATTTGCGCAACAGACAAGCACACTATAAACCAGAAGTTAAATTCAGAGGCCAACTATTGCCTTTTTGCGGCACACCAAAATATCTGGGTATAACACTGGACAGAACTCTAACTTTCAAACAGCATCTCTCAAATGTGGCTGCCAAAGTCAAAACGAGAAACAATATTCTCCATAAGCTTGCTGGTACTTCATGGGGAGCCAGTGCTCACATTCTAAGATCCACAGCCTTAGCTCTGTCATACTCTGTTGCTGAATACTGCTGCCCATCCTGGATCAATAGTGTCCATACAAAGAAGGTAGATGTGCAACTCAATCAGGCAATGAGGATAATTACGGGATGTATTCATAGTACAAACACCATATGGCTTCCAGTGCTATGCAAAATCTCACCCCCAGCACTAAGAAGATCAGAAGCTCTTTTAAAAATCTGGAAAAATATCCTGAAGAACCCTCTGCTGCCTATACATCAAGACATAATTCAAGCGAAACACCAACGCTTGAAATCAAGAAAACCACCATGGCGCACAGCAATCAACCTCACAGAGTCCTCTTTCAACACCAATAAGCTGTGGAAAACTCAGTGGGAGCAGTCATCAGTAGCCAATAAAAATCTAGTTGAGGACCCCTCAGTAAGGTTACAAGGTTTCGAACTCCCTAGGCGGCAGTGGAGAATCATCAACCGAATTCGAACAGGACAAGGCAGATGCGCCTACTTATTATACAAATGGAGCTGGGTAGATTCTGCAAATTGTGACTGTGGAGCCACCTTACAGACAATAAATCACATCGTTTCTGATTGTCCTCTTCGGGCCTACAAGGGAACAATGGCGGAAATCCATGATGCGTCGATCAGTGTAGTTGACTGGATTAAAACATTAGATCTCGAGATATGAAATTGTACAAGCTTGTCATATGTATATTTCCTATTGTGTACCTCATAAATAATCATACGATAAATAATAATTCTGCAGCTACCAGTAATTAACTTTCTCGATTTTATTATCGGTGTTGTGTCGTGTAAGCTTTGTTCAAATTAAAAATCTGTTGTAATGAATCATAGTTTGGCTTCGAAAGAGAGATCACTAAGAAAATGACTCAACGTCCTCAGAGGCCACTAAAACATGAAGATCCTTTGAACTATTGAGACCAAACTTTGCACACAGGACGGAGTTCACCTATACGACAAAACACTGATGACTGACCAGTTTCGTCAAGGTAGTGAATGTTTTCAGGCACGGATTCTGTTCTGGAATTCATCTCTCGGAGGGAGCAGTGTGGTACGGAGTTTCTGGAGCAGGAAGTCGGCCGGGTCGTTAAAACATTCACGGCCTACCCTCCCGATATCCTCTTGTCGGTTAGCGTCCGGTTAGCGGGCGATTAGTGGGGTGGTGCTCCACCCGGCAGGCGCTTCTCTTCACCTCGCCGCGCCGGACGGCTCGTTAATTACTGTGCGCGCGCCGCACCGTAAAGGGGAATGCTGTGCCCGAGGCGCGGATTTAATTGCCGAGAGAGGGCGGAGCACCTGGTCACGCCCCAGGGCTGCCCTTAAAGACGGAGAAGCTGACCTGCCGGGAGATGGATAATGTGCCACTGCCGGAGGAGGTGCGAAACGGTTCGCTGGTCGGCTCAGATTTATCTCAAACGTCTGTGCACAGTTAACCCGTCACAAGGCTCTAACCGAAATGGTAGAGGTGAAGTTTTCTCGAGAGCCCGATGTTTTATTTCTTTCTTGGGTATGCCCCTTACAACAACTCGCTGGAGCTTGTTAGATGGCTTGATGTCTCGTCGCGTTTCTATTCCTCAAAAATCTCTTCATGAACTTATTGTAATGCTTCTTCGGTTCTTCTGACCATTTTTCAGCAGTTCTGTTTCTAAATTTGCCATAAATGTGCGCTTAATGACCTAGCTGCGGTTTTTCGTGATATACTTTCCGATGTTCAACTCACTGAGACCCGTTTTGTTTCCTCCAGCCAATCTATCCTCGTAGTTTTGGAATTTATTATATTGAATAATCTTTTGTTAATCTGTTGTTATTGATCTTAAATATGTGTTCAAAATATTTTAAACGCGAACAGTGTTGGCGAAACTGTCTGTGAAACTACAGAAATCTGCAGTTTGCCTCTTCATCCAATTTACAGTCTCTTGTGTTGGGCCGAGTAATTTCCTAAGAACTTTACACTCTCGCATTTCAATTCCTTTTATTTTGGAGTTACCTCCCAAAGTTATAGTCTCTGGTGCACACGGAGCATCAGGTAGGACAACTGTTTTCTAATGATTTTAATAATCAATTCGTTATTCCAGCACTTTGTTTAACTTTGTGCTCAGTCTACTACAACACTGAAAACGAATAGATTCCAGTAACATGTAAAGTAGGCGCCAAGTAACTTTGTCAGTACCATGGCGTATCATCTTTATGTACAATATGGTTTTGTGCTTTAAATGGCAAAACTCTAATTACTGAATTTTGGTCAACTCAACGTGAATACAATTATTTTGGTTCCTGGAAGTCGAATACGGAATTGTTTCAAACAATCATAGTTTTCTTGTTCATAAAAATTTCACAGAACTAATTAATTATAACTGTAGAAGGTGACTGACAGTTTAATTTTCGTGTAGCTTCTTTGTATTGTGCCTACCTGTTAATACGTCATGTTAAGTAAACCAACTACAGTAGCTGCCAACAACACAAACGGACCACTTAGAAGGGAAATATTAAATATTTACTAGTAACCTTTATTGTATTGTAGTCAACTACTGGCAAGATGAAGATTGCCACTAACAGTGTAATACGCAACTAACTATAGTTTGCCATTAGTTACATGTCCGAAAATGATAGGTACATTTTCCTGTTGTGAAGTTGTAATAACGAGATGGTAACAGACAGCAACGCTGCCCTGACTGATGCGCGAAGATTGCTTGAGATGATATGATGTGTGAAGTGCTGTACGACATCCTGTGGCACTATTTTTGTAGCCTATGATCTCCGTTCTACTCATTTGGCTTCTTTAGGATTGCGGTCATTCGATAATGCCTTGGAATATTCCAAGTCTGCAGCCGTCATGTACATAACTAAATCAGATGTTTCTCACCATGAAAGAATTGTTGAAGGCAGTTGAGGTAAATTTTTAAGTACAGTAGCGAGTGTCAAGAACAAAGTTGGAACTGCTAACATAACATTCTACAGTCATTGAAGAGTCCACTCATGTATATCAATAATTAACTATATTAATGTAATCCTTGTAAATATTTGAAAATAGTTGAGAAAATCATATGATGGTAGATTATACATTCAGTTCCATATGAAGGCAGCCGAAATTAAGAATCCTGTGTAACGTTAAGACTGCTAAATACGAATGAAGTTTGAAAGTTTATTGTTTGTATTAAAGGTATTACAGTAATATTTATTTATACCTCATAAATTTTTAATAGAAATTACGGGTTCCGAAATATCTGATAAAACACAACACCGCTGTAACAGTGTGTTCGTAAAAATCGGTACATCTTGAATATAAATAAAAATTATTTTTCAGTAAATATACTGAGAGAAATGTATACCAAATCTTCAGCTTTAATCGTTGATGCCAAAATTGCTGGACATCTGATTTTGCGGAAATATTACTACAATAAATATTAGACACTTTCTAGATTTATGTATAAACTTACAATAATTAGAAACGCTTTCTACGGTCGTTGACAAGGAATTTTGTGATCATTGTTGTAGATATCCTGCAGCTGATTAGTAGAACAAGGCTGTTTAAAACTTGATATGTCCTTTGAAAGCATGCAACCAAAATTTAGGAAGATCAATGCTCTGCTCCTGTTACACTGACTGGAGAACGTTTAAAATAAAAGTGATGACGTCTTTTCAGTGATAGTATATTAAGGGAACATTGAAGTCATACGTTGCGACAGTATAAATCGGTCTAGAGCATAGAGGATTAAAAAGTCAGGTGACAAAAATTTGCAGTACGATTCATCACATGATCAAGGTTACAATGCCATAGTCATCTGATCCATAAGTTGGCTCAACGAGTAAAATTAAATAACTGGATTTCTATATCCAGGTTTCGTTTTCCTTCTTGAAATACTGGTATCCAATTTGCTTAAACAACAATTGCTTATTGTGATGAAGTTATAACAGCCCTCAGATCCAGAATATCCAGGAAATTTTATTTTAAGAATTATTTTTAGGAAGATGGGAGTAATTAATTATGGATCTGTATATTTTTTCTTGTGATCAGTTGTGAATTTCTGTATATGCGTCATACATGTGAACCTTGTTTTATGAAAAAAAATGTTTAAGATGTTTTCTAATGATTATGAGTACGTTTTACAATTTATAATTATTTTCTACGAATTTAATTGTTAAAGTATATTTAGAATTAGAGAAACGTGGGTTGGAACTATTTGAATGATTCCGGATGTTTCTAAAGTGTTTATATAAACGCGCGTCAGAGACGAAGAGTTAGTTGAAAGAAAGTGGAGTTGTCAGTCAGTAGCTTTCGGAAGTGTGTGAGCTTAATAGCTGGAACATTTGTGTATGTTTGTACTTAGTATCTTTAGATCGAGACGATGCCTTGCTGTGTAATGTTATTATAGAGCGCACGGGAAAATAAACATAAGTCGAAAGTGATTCGTCGGAGTTGTTATTTCAAGCAACCAAATGTTTATCAAAGTGTAAGAGTTTATACTTGTGGCTATCTGCTTCTGTGTTTGAAATAAACAAATAAAACCATTAGTTTAGTTTGACAGCTAATATGGACGATTTTTCTAAATGTCAAAAAGGATCGAAAACCAAGTATAAATGGATAACTAAGGATTACTCATTAACTATAATACTAGGAAGCCAATATTTAATTATGTATTCAGAAACTTTCTCGCTCTGGTCGCTGAGATGAAACTGCTGGGTGTGAGCTATTTTTCCCTGTGGAAGCATTGCGTGCTACGTGCTGGGAGGCAGAGACCCCGCCACCTGGAAGGAAGGGCGAGATTCATCTCGAATCGACCCACATCTCACTCCCACACCTCCGCCACTCCGTATTCCCACGCGGACCAAGACTCGGCTGCTCACCTTTAAAAAACAGTATTTTCCGCTCATGGGTTATGTATCTATTTATGAGATATGAATTTTAAATAACTTTATGCGAGATAAATAATAAATGCGTTTCGACTGTAATGCGGATGCCGCAGTTCCACAATTTATACCACTGGCTCCCTAAGGTGCGGCAGGGCCCACCGGTGGGGGTTGGAGATACCATATGCGGCTTTGAAGACCAACCACCACCCCCTTGCTTTAAGGGCTGCATTAAACAAGTTTTTAATTGTATTCCCTTCAGAAGAGGATTTAGCGGAGTCAGCAATTTATTAGTTAAGAAAAGAAACAGCTTATAAATTGTGGAACACGGGGATTTAAGATTGGTGATAGCAAATAAGACACGAAATACAGAACATTGGTATTATTGTATGGAGCTAAGCTCTTTAATTAACATTTTCTCATAATATGTGTTTTTAAATTAAGTTTTTAACAAGACATAAATATCGTTAATATCTTTTAATCAAGTAAATTGAAATATCTCTTCTTGTTTTCTACATATGTGATATTATACACTTTACCAAAGAGATGTATGGAAACACCGTCTCTTCACAATTAAAAAAATTATTGGTTATATTTTATTTCCGTATTTATTTCGTTTGGTTCTTGGTTTGTGTATTGTTTTGCTGTTTATTGGAGCTTGACGAGAATTTTTATAAAATATTGTATTTAGGATATCGAGAACAGTGTGTATGTGAATTATCTCTGTACAGTAAACTGCGAGCGTAGTGAGAGGATCTTGATCAGTTATTCCGAAAAGAAAAGATGGCGGTTATGGACAGTGGATTATGGCTGTGCGTGAAAATTAGCAGAGGAGGATACTGAAATTAATGTACAAGGGGACTGAAATGTTGTAAAAGTGAAAGTTAATGATCAATAAATCAAATCGTGAAACAATGTTTAGTGAAAAGAAGAAGAGTGAAACAAAATTAAAGTCACGTTTTTAAGTTTTTCTTGATGAAGCTAAACGAGAAACGCACGGATTTCTTCCAAGTTTGTAGCTTATAGGATGCGTTCTGTGATGAAACGAGAGGATAAGCAGAAACAGCATATATATAAAAGTTACTTACAGCGGATGCCATGGAATCACAGTTTCTAAAAGTGAATTACAAGCCAAAAGAGTTAGAGCACTTTGAGTTACGTTATTTATTACAAAAAGGAGTGTTAGTGTGTTTTTTTTCTGAAAATGAGAACGTGAATAATTTTTTGTTGGAAAAGAAGGCAGTGAACATTTTTTTCTAAAAAAAGGAGTTGGTAGACCAAAATGGGTTAGGAACTTATGACTGATACCACGGAACTCTTTGAAATAAGTAACAAAAGATTTCATATATTCAGACTTCTTTACAGCACAGTGTATATAGACGCAACCGCCGAAGTCCATGTCGGGCTAGGTTCATAACGCCGACTACCCATTCATTCGGGCCTGATTACATTTTCATTTTAATACCCAAAAGGTAGTATCTATCCTATGTATCAGGAAGAATTTCAGTCTGAAGTAAGAGCCCTTCTAATGTAATAGTATTATTCTATGTTACCTGGCCTGTGGGTGAACATTTGAAACTCGGGTCTAACATTCGGGAGGACTCAAGTTCGATTCCCGATTTGGTCATAATAGCCGAATTCCTTATCGTTTCTTGGCCGCATCTAATGATCTCGACGTACCCAGGCATTAGGAAAAACATCTCTGTGGAAAAATAACTGAAAAGTGAAAGCTTTAAACCGCAACTTAGTGATGAATTTGGATGTAACCACTTTTTAGTAATCGTTTTTTAAATAAAAAGATAGATATTATGATTAGATTTTAAGTGCTAGATAATAACATTTCTACAATAGATCTTCTATTAAAAATTATCTAAAACTGACTTCTTTAAACTCAACTGACGTTAATACTTTCCAGTTAAAACAACTCTAGCTGAACATCTTTAAGAAAAATATGTTTCTTACGCAATATAGTAGTGCGGAGCTCTGTCTAGTATATAATTTTACAAAATTGTTAACAGGATATTCCTGTCTGCATCGTCGAAACACATGACACGTTCACGTTTCAAGTCGGAAGCTTGTTTCATTACGAGATAGAGGGCCGAGACAGTTGGACAGACAGTGCAGTGACAACAATGCGGTTTTGTTTCCTTCGGATATGGAAAAATAAAACTTTTACGGTGTTACTAACTCCAACAAAAGGCATAGCCAGAATCAGATTACGGTCTGAGTATAATTAGGTTTCCTCTTTTTTATATATATAACTCTTTCTTTAGTTGTTGAAAAGTTTTTCTTGTTTGATTTTCAGTAAATTTATGAATTTGCTTCAATTTGTGCAGTAATGTATACATTGCCTTAAGTAACACTCTCCTGAATTGCTCCAATGAATAATGGGATATGAAGATGACCGGTTGTTATTTATATAGCTTGGGTAGTAACCACTGGATTGCCAAATCGTTTCAAACTCAGGATTTAGATCTTGTTAAGATTTTGATTTTCATAGAATTATCTAAAGAGTAGCGCGTTAGTTGAGCACCAAATCTCATGAGTCGTAAAACTAAGATCCCCATTCCGGGCAGGAAATTTATAGGCACTTAAACTGACATTTACCTCCACGAAGCTTCCCTGTTTATGTTCAGCATGCCGTCAACACTCTGCGGTTCCAAGATGATCTAAAATACATGACGTAGCTGCAGAATGTCTTCTTTTGAAATAATGTCTTTACACGCGTACTCTCAGAGGATTCGGCCATTTCTACAATTCGAGCAATAAGCTGAGTTCTGGTAAAACCTTGAAATCCTTTTGTATTTGGAGGATATTCAACAGTTATTATTATTCACTTTGAAACTCATTTCTCTGCTGCTCACATACAAGTTAAACCAATTTTTCCTTTAAATTCACTTAACTGATAACTATCACGTTTAAATAAACGCGCCAGATGTAATTACTCGGTTTTTGAGTGGTTAAAAAAAAAAAAAAAAAAAAAAAAAAAAAAAAAAAAAAAAAACCAACATACGATGGATTGACATTGAATTTTTCTATTTTACCAGATATTAGGAGACGGTTTGTGGTAGAGCAAAATGTTCTTTAGTGATACAACATGCTCAAGTTATTGTTACAAGCGTGTTACTGGTAAATTAGAAAGTAATTATTCATCCTACAAAAATACTAAGTAAATTTCATATACATTTCAACTGATTTCTTTGCTGTTAACTGACAAAATAAATAGAAATATGCCAAACAAACGTCTTTCCAGGGTTTTCTCCGACATACCGCTTAACATTCTAAATTTCTGCTTCTATTGTTTTCACAGCGAGCAACTGAAACGCCGTTAGTTGATACAAATATCTCCTGAAACATCATAAAGATGACTTCAGTAACACAGATCAGACATCCTCTCGCAATCTTTTATGTACAGTCTGCATTAACATTTAGATCAGGAAGAAAATCATTAAGTAAAACACTCCAATCTGTATCATCATGTAGAGAAAACATAGTAAAATTCTAACATGGATTAACGATCAACTGACCAAATTCAATACCCATAGTGGCATTCGCCTGGATTTATTTCCGTAAACCATGAAAACCGACATTTGGTTTGCTGGACGAGAATTGCTACCTGTGTCCTCACGAATTCCAGATCAGAGCTTTATCCCCAACCCACGAGTTTGGTCGTTGTAAGCTCTATACACTTTAAGAGACCAAATCAAAATACTATTTTTTGTTTTGTTTTGAAATGATGCATACCGTAGTTCATTTACTGTGTGGTGCATATCAAAACGAGAAGAGGGCGAGCTTACAATAATCCACGTTAAGTGCATCGAATATATCTAAAACTTAATAGTTAATCAGCAAATCATACCAGTCTTAACACTAGACTAAAATGAACGTGATTGTTGACCTTCGAAATACTTTGCTGTAATCATGTAATAACTCTTCAGGTTACGTTATGTTAGTTTTTTATTTCGGTGAATGTCGGAAATTCTACCTCGACCTTTTTCTCTGCGGAAAGAAAGGCGATATCCTTTCCACTAATATCAAACAGGTAAAAGATACAAAAAGTTATAAAATTTCTGTTTCAATAATTGCATAAACATTCATATTCTGCGATCTTTATAGAAATTAATTTCAGCATCCTACTTCTATCTCCGAGAGTTACACACACACACTTATATATATATATATATATATATATATATATATATATATATATATATATATATATATATGTGATTATTTGTATCATGATTTGTCTTGATATAAACTTCAAGTTTCTAGTACTCAGATTATGTTAGTTGTAATTTTGTTAATATGCAGTTAATATACATGGAGCTAAGCGCTGAAAGGTGTATGCATGACGTTCATTTCAAATACTGTCCTTGAATAATAAATTACATAAAGAAATTAGAATGTTACTATACTTTTTGGAAAACGAACTACAACGTCTGGAGTTGTAATTCCTTTATGACGTTATTCATAACGATTTGCAAATCGACTTCCCATACACTCTGCTGCAAATAGTGTTATGACGAGGTACTTTCTCTGTAGGCGTCAGAAAAGCGAACGAACATTTCAAGGACGTTGCTGCGGCTAAGATTAATTTGGATAAAATGTAGGGCAGCGACTACTCAACGTGTTCTACCCCACCCCTTCCTTTCCGCCATAATCACGGAAACATTTTAGGGAGATTAAAAGACTATCTTACATGAGTGGGGAGATTATTTTGGTCTGAATATTGCCGCCAGATGTACGCACCACGAAAACATCATTACCATAAGCGCAACGCAACGAACGATAAGTTAAAAATGGAAGGTTTCGACTATTTTGGGTTTGAGATGTTTCCGTGTATGTTGCAAACACGCTGATAGCTAAGATTCATAGGTTAAAGTTTCTAATAATCTGAACAGGGACATGATCACCCTTCAGCAGTGGTGGTGTCCAGATTTAAAATTATTTTTGCAACTTGTTTCAAGACTAGATTTTGTCGTTAGAATAGTGCTCTCCTAATGCCGATAGCTTTATGTCACCGGCAAAACCTTTGTCTCCGATGAGATTTTTTCTTCATTCGCTTGACGTAATAAAGGTTACTGTTACACGTTTACAAATTGAAGTATTTTTATTTTAGAAATCTTTCGATTCTCTGCCAAAAAAAAAACAAAAAACAAAAAAAAAAACAAAAAAAACGCCCTTGAGCTTATTCTGTACCGGATCAAATTTATCAATTATACGAGATTTTCTAACTAGTCGATCGCAATATGCCATCATTGACGGAGAAATTTATTCTCATCTAGCCAAGCGATATCGGGAAATATAATAGGATCACTTACTTTCCTTAATTTTTAAACAATTTTGGAGGCAAGGTTCATATCAATTTGAGATTTGTCGCCTTTGATGCTATCATCTATAAGGAAAGTATATAATTCTGGCGATTGCTTATAAATTCAGTTTGATTTGGATGTACTTGAATCGCAACTTACAAAAAATTGCAAACAGCACAAGTGCAATGTGGATAGTTAATTAAATGTATTCGTTTGTTCTGGAATATATAGTTCATTTATTAATATCATTGATCTCCTGAAACATTTGGTCGTAACAGAAGAAAGCGACGTTAAATGGGAATAGGCAAAGTTTTGAAAAAGTAGGTTTCGTTTGAATTTATTGGAAAAGATGCTAATATCCACATTTGCGAACGCGACGAAATACTTCGTCAACCATCCAATTTGGGACGCAATTGCAAATGATATTAGAGAAATCTGAAGCTAACATAAATTCTTTCTTTCCACCGAGCGTGGTGGTTGAGTGGTAACGCTATGGCATTCGGGAGGATGCAGGGTTTGAATTCCTGTGTGGGCACCCAAAGTTTGGGTTTTCCATGGTTCTCCAGATCACTACTGGGTGAATGACGAGAAGCTTTCTTGATAAGGCCATGGCCGAATTCCTTCCCGTCCCTTGTCCCAATTCCTTTTCCGCCTCTCATAACCTCAACTTCGTCGAAGCAGTAAAGTCATAAGAAAAAATCTCCCTTCCCTCGTTCCTTTCGGGACTGGAATTCACAAAGTAGATATATGCTTTTGCTGCAAAGCTACGTCTACCACCATTTTTTGTGAATTGCAGAGTACACATTTAGAAATATTTTCCATTCGTTGTGTTGCTTCGTCTTTCCATCTTTGTTCAGCGTTTAAGCATTTCTAGAGCTCTCTTAATATAATTCCGGTACGAGATGAGACTTGTTTTTAGCGATCGTGTGTTGATTAGTGTACTGTTTCAGATTTGTCTGAATGATGCTGTCAGTCAAACTCCTGCAACGGTGCCCAGTACTTATACATGGAACTCAAGCTTGACTGTTAGTTGGTTTCGCATAAAAATCCCTACCATCCCTCAGATTTGGTGCATACTTCTCAAAGTTGATTTTGAAGCAGATCTGATAGTTTGTTATCATCGCCCATCCACACTCTACCTTCTTACTCAAATATCTTTTATGCGGGTTTCTTGTTACAGAACTATCAAAGTTGTAGAAAGGATTGACAAGTCAGTTTAAGCATTTCGATGCCATGAATAAAACTGTAAGGACTTAATTAAAACTAGTTTTTAAGTAACTACTACTCATCATTTTTTTTTATATCAGACTTTTAGTGGCGCTCCGTTAAGGTACTTTGGTTGCAGTGTCCCTCCTCTTGCCTGCAGTCCTGTCGTCAACCATGCTTCTAACCATTTCTCACGACTTAAATACGGCTGAGGTGGATCTACCTACACTTAATCATCATACATTATCTGGGTAAATTGTGGGACACAAAATGAGCTTAAATTCTTTTGGCGGAGCCATCGGTAATCGCCAATTCATTCGAAACTTCGACTGCTGAGTAAACTTGATCTTCTGTCGTTTTTATCCATGTTTAAGTTTAGCATCAATCACCAGTTATGTTTTTCGTTTACGGAACCTCACTTTGAATAATATAACATCGAGTTACTGTTTTAATGCGATGTTCGAGGATTCTGAAAAGCAGAGTGATACAGGAGAGACGATATTGTTATAAAAGCACTGCTTCATGTTTAGTGGCATGCATTTACATCTTATTAGCTTCCCCCGTATTCAGATCTGAAGTGGCTATACTCTCACCCTGTTTTCTAACAGAAAACTCTAAGCTTTTATCTGTTTGGTTAGTGTACATTGTTATTGACTCTAAATTTTCCGTTTTCATCGATAGAAATATCACTGTTGTTTCTGATTGAAATTGTTTGTAATGGATATTTCCAAAATTCATTGCTTTAAATTCTCCTCATTTGCTTTATTCTCAAAATCTCGATAAATGTTTTGAGTTACGTGCCTTCTGTCAATTTAACCTATATGTAAATTAGTTGCATCTTTCTCTATGATTAGACACTTGATGTTATTTTTTTTATTTATCTTAACAATTTTGAAGTATTTTGCAAATACTACGTTGAAAAACTATAGAGATAGATTCAATCCCTCTGATTTTGATGTTGTTGTTGTTGTTGTTATTTGGGTTTTAGGGCGCGTTGACAACGGGGTCATTAGCGCCCTTCTGATTTTGAAAATAGCTTTTGATCCATTCAGACACTTTTTTGTCATTTTAATAAGTTTTTGCAGAAACCCATGCGTAGCTATACACTACTCCTATGAACGTCGCCGTAATCTTGTTTGAAGTCAATGATGGGGTGTAACGTGCCTATCCCATGACAGGATATACGACAACCTGATGCATGTTACCGATAACAGATAAATGCTTTAAAAGTTTGCAGATTTAAGTTTTTATGAAATAAAGTATTTGTTCATTACCTTACCATTAGGGCATTTTATTTATTTAAAACTCCACAAATATCCAATTATTTTTATTATTAGAAAGTTACCTACTTTCCACAAAACATTGCACAATGGTGGTTTTTCACTAGCATAATATCCATTTTAATATAATTATAGCTTAGCTCTGATACTTAGAATACTGTCAATTCCTGAACTTCGTCAGATACATGAGAAACACTGACTTTTCTTATTACGGAATATAAATAATACAATTTTCTCAACCAGACTATTCAGTTTCCAGGTGCGGAGCCACTTCCTCTATTTTTTAAAAATTCCCCCATAATAACCATTGCGAACACTAACAGAAAAAAATGTGATAGTCATCGGTGTAAACAAAAAGCTGTTGCGTGTTGCATTTCCTTGAAAAATAGAAATTCAAGGGTAACTAATCCCCCGCCCTCAAAGCGATCAATGACTCTTATAACAGAAATGTAGTTCTTCCATCGTCTGATTGCAATGATTTGGTATACGTTAAAAAAAATTAAACTTGAAGCTTGAAACAGTTTTTTTTATGTATGCAAAAAACCTTTAGAGGGCCTGAAGCAGGTATTTTTCGAAGAAACACAATAACCCCTTTTTTTATTGATGGATCTTATTGATGTTTATCGGGTTTTCTATTGATGGTATTTATCATTTAATTTTTGCGGATTTGAAACTGATGCTGAGAATCATTCCTTGAAAACTAAGTAACCTAGACCGGAAAACAATGCCTTTTCACTTTAGAAAGAATTCAGTTTATTTAATTGAAAGTGATTATTTTCTTGCATTTGAATCAAATCATGTTCATCAATATGAAGCCAAAAAAGTCCCTTTAGAATATTTTTTCAAACTTAACTAAAATTGTTTTTCCGGAAATAAAAAAAAATGCATACTTAGATTTTAATTCACTGTGGCTACAAAATACTGATATCGGTAGAGGCAGAATCAGTTCTGTGATATAATTGTCAAACTTCATACGGAGTTGACCTCTGAATTTTTAAAAAATTAGATGATTTCTTTGGAAACAAGATCCCCGGATCGTGGAGCTATCTGGGAAACATGGAAACTACTTGAATATTTTGGATTTGAAAAACGGTTATGATATTTATCGGGATACTACCTGAGACGATATCTAGGTGCCTGTAGAAATGAGTTGGTGGTGTATGATACCGGTAACCAGGAAAAGATAGTGTAGATGGAAGTCACTTACCTAGAAGAGATATCAGACAGAGTTTGGGCGTTAGAGATTCTAATTAACTCTTCTAAAAGCTGTAATGTTGCAATTAATTCGAGCTATACAATGTGTATTTTGGCTCATCAGGTATAAAACTTTTCTTATTTCCTTGACGATCCCAGATTATTTCGAACCTGTAACCGAGCGGGGCAGTGTAATGGTTAGCGTTCTCGCCTCGCATTCGGGAGGACGGCGGTTCGAATCCCCGTCCGGGCATCCAGCTTTGGATTTTCCATGGTTTCCCCAAATCACTCCAGGCAAATGCCGGGATGCTTCCTTCAAAAGGCCATGGCCGAATTCCTTCCCATTCCTTGCCCCCATCCTTGCCCCCCATCCTTTCCCGTCTCTAAAGACCTCGATGATAAAAAGAGACGTAAAGCAGTTACAAAAAAAAAAAATCGAACCTGTATAAGCACTGAATGCAAAAGTTATTGATTTACACTTCAATTCATTGTAATTATGAGCGATCGAAGAGTCCTGAATGAAACGAGAATTAATCTAAAAAACGAATGGTTCCTTCATTTCTTCTTGCAGATACTAGTAGAGGACTTGTATGTTGCAGCTTACACAAAACGTCATTACAAAGATGGGAAATTTCTATAGGATGCCTAATGCAAATATCAATTTAAATGAGCAAATCGGAACATCAGAGCATGGCTTGTTTGCTGCCGCATACAGCAATATGAAGATGGTTCCTCAAATTTACTCGTAAGACCCATTCACAGTGCACTGAACGTTTTTTTATGGTTCTGATACAGTTTCAAAACACTCACTACTACTGTTGGGCGGGTGTCCCTTTTTCTAAAATCATCCAATAGGCAATGAAGTGTATTGCCATACGTTCCGTCTAAATTGGTTTTAATTCTCATAAGTCTAGGCATACAAAGATCCAGCAGAGTTAAAGGTGATGGCATATTCTGATGATATAAAGATATGGATACAGAACAGAATCTGGAAAAAGAATAAGGAAAATGTTGGGCTTCAATGGGGAAACGGGGCCTAGAGATGTGAAGGAAAAACTAAAATAAGAAGAAATATTGGCATATCAAAGATGTGTTCCTCGACGGTAAGTGATTGGAATGGGAAGAGTGGTTTATGTTTGTGGGAAACAAGGGAACACTCAACGAAAAGATGGAGGAAGAAATAACGTAGACAACAAGGAAGAGTGATCAATTGTACCATTAAATAAAGGAAGTTATCTGCATTGTGAAGGAAACCAAAATTTTGCTCTATAAAATATAATACCAATCATTATTGACCTATAATGTAAATCCTGTACTTGGACAATGAGAGCTTTTAGCATATTATAGGCGACAGAAATGAGGTTTCTGAGAGAGACAAAGATCGTCACAAGAAAGGATGAAATAAGAAGTGAAAACATCAGGAAGATATTAAGGGTTGAACTACTGGAAGAGACGTTTGCAAAAAAGTGGCTGCAGTGTTGTGGGCAAATTATGAGAATAGAGGAGGGGAGAGTGCCGAAGTTATCACTCTTAAACAGTGGGAATGGTAGGACACCAGTTGGAAGTCCACGTACAGTCTTTGACATTACTTTTGGCCGCTGCTGAAATATTCTATCACTCTTATTTTGCACAATCTGGCATCAATGTCATCCCAGGCAACAGGAACGCAATACTGGCTCCGCCTCCTCGCAATTTCATTGGTGGATATTTTATTCAGAGCCATCTATACTGCAGATTTTTCATTTCCTTAAGTCAATGCAGGAAACAATTGGCTAACAGGTAGGAATTAAGCTCCTCCCACTGACGATTCTTATTGGCAGAACAGTTCATCAACCTTCCATTATATTTCTATAATACTTTACCAAAATTCAGATCTTGAAACGTATCCCACAAGTTATAATTAAGGGGGTTGCATTAAAGTGAGGCAGGAAACAGGCTCAATGCTATATATTACTACGGTTGATTACCATAAAACTATAACGATAAGATTGTTATACTCATTTTGATAATTCCTTCGGATAATATTTCACTCATATATCTGGTCAGTCCACAAACCAAGGGATAATCATGTTCCATTAGGTAGAATTTTTAGTACTACGAAAAAACAGAAACAAGAAATTATTTCGGAACTGTCTCTCTCCAAGATGGATTGAATGAAACAGTCTTACTTCGCTGCGTTGTATACACCTATACGAGGAAAGTAGCACCGAGCGTCCAGTGGTCCTATGGTTAGCGTTCCGGGCTGCTGAGCGAGCGGTTCCGAGTTCAAATCCAAGTAGTTCTTATTTTTTTTTTTTTTAATTTTGAAATTCTTTTTAAGCGTATCAAAACTGCACATTGCTTACGAGTATAAGGGTATCCATGATTCTTTCCTAACTGCGTCAGGAAATACGAAAAAGATCTGCGAAACTACCCAATGTTTCGTAACTAATAGCCAACGTAAGCATGAAAGATTTGCGGCGGCAGAACTGACGAAAATCTACACAGGTTTCAAGCCGCGCCGAAAATCATATCATCTGTCCCTTTTCAAAAGACACACATGTGTCCAAAATAATTATTTCACAGTAGAACGATCATCGCGTTTCAGAAAGAAATTTTTTACAAGAGGAATTTTTGCTCTTTTAGTGGACGATAATTAC
>CM061920.1:65382811-65406841 GCA_031002005.1 Vandiemenella viatica
AATTTCACGCCTTGTTAAATAATGCGCATTTATCCCCAGTATTTAATAAATCCCAATGCTGTAAAGATCATGAAGTAATAGTGTCAAAAACAACTAACAGCATTGTAGAAAACGGGAAAAACGGTACTTTAAGAACTCCCTGTCTTTAAGCCCAAATCTAAATTAACTTTAATTACTTATACCAGTTATAAAAGAATTTATTTTTGTCCTACGATAATAATCTGGATGTAAATTTTTTAGTGACAATGGTCATTTAATTTGTTGCGGTGCTATTATTTAGTTCTACGCGATTAACTCTCATTTATTTATATAGTGCATAATCATTATCGTCCACCTACAAAGAGAGCAAAAATTCCTCTTGTAAAAAATTTCTTTCTGAAACGCGATGATCGTTCTACTGTGAAATAATTATTTTGGACACATGTGTGTCTTTTGAAAAGGGACAGATGATATGATTTCGGCGCGGCTTGAAACCTGTGTAGATTTTCGTCAGTTCTGCCGCCGCAAATCTTTCATGCTTACGTTGGCTATTAGTTACGAAACATTGGGTAGTTTCGCAGATCTTTTTCGTATTTCCTGACGCAGTTAGGAAAGAATCATGGATACCTTATACTCATAAGCAATGTGCAGTTTTGATACGCTTAAAAAGAATTTCAAAATTAAAAAAAAAAAAAATAAGAACTACTTGGATTTGAACTCGGAACCGCTCGCTCAGCAGCCCGGAACGCTAACCATAGGACCACTGGACGCTCGGTGCTACTTTCCTCGTATAGGTGTATACAACGCAGCGAAGTAAGACTGTTTCATTCATCCATCTTGGAGAGAGACAGTTCCGAAATAATTTCTTGTTTCTGTTTTTTCGTAGTACTAAAAATTCTACCTAATGGAACATGATTATCCCTTGGTTTGTGGACTGACCAGATATATGAGTGAAATATTATCCGAAGGAATTATCAAAATGAGTATAACAATCTTATCGTTATAGTTTTATGGTAATCAACCGTAGTAATATATAGCATTGAGCCTGTTTCCTGCCTCACTTTAATGCAATCCCGTTAATTAGAACTTTTGGCAAACGTTTCAAGATCTGAATTTTGGTAAAGTATTATAGAAATGTAATGGTAGGATGATGAACTGTTCAGCCAATAAGAATCGTCAGTGGGAGGAGCTTAATTCCTACCTGTTGGCCAATTGTTTCCTGCATTGACTTAAGGAAATGAAAAATCTGCAGTATAGATGGCTCTGAATAAAATATCCACCAATGAAATTGCGAGGAGGCGGAGCCAGTATTGCGTTCCTGTTGCCTGGGATGACATTGATGCCAGATTGTGCAAAATAAGAGTGATAGAATATTTCAGCAGCGGCCAAAAGTAATGTCAAAGACTGTACAAGACGTAGATTTTGGGTCAAGTGGTGAGGATGTGCCGGAATACCCACAAGAAGGGAAACGTCTGATGATGATGGCTCTGCGACGAGAGATTCTTGCCATATTTTATTTGAGCACTTGAGTGTATGTTATTCCCGTGTGATGGGACTCGAAATAATTCAAACCATTCGATTATACGCCGAGCGGTAAAATTATTGTATTTTGATAATGCTTATCTCGCGCTACGTTTACTGCTGCTTTAATTTTGTCGGTCGCTTTTTCGCGCAGTTACCGGGCTCCTTATCGCTCTAGTGAGCTCAACGAGCACGGAAATTTATAGAGCAACGTTATGCGCGGTCGAGGTACCTAGGTTTGGACTCTAAAATATATCCTGATCTTTCCTAACTTTTCGTTTTGTCAATAGCGGTACCAGTCGCTAGGTGTTTATCATATTTCTGAAATACAGTAAATATTGCTGTGTGAAATAGTTTGCATGAAACGTCTTTTAATTATCTGTAGCATTAGACGTATTTGTAATTCATGTGAAAACGTCCCCAAAGGCTTAAACGAGAGTCCTGAAATCCTCCGTTTGCTGTGAGATACTGTAATGCTTCTTTTCTTTGGTTTCAACTGGTACTCAGACTGAACTGAGAAGATACGCCATTTTCATACCCAAAGTAATACAGTTGATAGTATTTTTTACTAAAATTCTGTATAAGGAAGTAAGTTTGTACGTCACACTGCAGGCAGAAGAAGAAGTAAAATACTTATTACATAAGTTGTATATATATATATATATATATATATATATATGTACATTACTTAAAATTAAAGCAAACTTATTTGCTCATCTACTTGTAACGAAAAACGAATAAACATTGATATGAAAAAAAAAAAAAAAAAAAATTTTTTTTTTTTTGTTTGCTTGATTGTATCACACGTATAAACAGGAATTATATTGCGATGTTGTTGCAGGCCATGTTTACACTGTTGCTTAATTAATTACTAGTTGAAATAACACGCCAATACACAGTTGCATTGGCGTGTTCTTTCAACTAGTAAGGAATTATATTTATAAATGCATTCAATAATTTTTTGATTTGAAAACATTTTTGACACTTTCTTGCTGATGTAATGAACATCCCACTTGACTCTCGCATTTGTATCACCGTAATATAAGAAATCTTTCTTCCTAATGTGAAACTCTATTACTTTCACTACTAACACACGAGTATTTCTTTCTTTTCTTCGTCAGACAGGTAAGTAAATATCTTTGCTCCCCCTGTATAAATGAATTTTACAATTCCGTCTATTTTTTTTTTTTTTTTGCTTATCTGATGTTATTACAAATATCTACAGCCATAACGGCGGAGACAAGGCAAATAACCACAAATTGAAGTTATGACTCTGTAAACGATGATTGGAAAATTAGTACTAAGATTACAAAAAAACTTACTGAAGAATTTTGATGAAAGCAGCAATCAATTAATGTAGAGAGCACTTACGTAAACAGATAATAGTAAGAGGATTCTGAATATTTAAAACAATTAATTGAATTTATGGAGGCTTGAAAAAATAAGAAATACTCCTTTTCACAAATCGAGATACGCATTAGAACTGGTGTAACAATCGAGTATTGTTTTGAAAAAATAATGTAAGAAAATAATAGAAAATTGTAATATTTTACTATGTGAACTGAAAAAAAACTACGGGTTAATGAGTTCATCATGAGTCGCGCTCTGTATTAATTAAGAAGTTTGTTATGTAATAGTCGGTACTCGTGTGTTATTCAAGCGGTTTTGTCATTCCAGTACAGGGTTGGCTGTTTTACACAGGGAGGCAATATGAGGATGGATTCAATCCCCCATCTCAGCGTACTGCCTAAACTGATTAGTGATTACGGTTTTCGGACGGTTTCACATAGCCAACAAGGCGAATGCAGCCCGCACTTTACGCGTCAAAAGCTACACACTACACAAACGGGGCAATACGGAAACTCACTCGCGCAAGGCTTACACAGAGGAATGCATTCACTGCTTTCCCCTACCCTAGATCGACGTTATTTCGTGTTGGTACGAGCAAGAGTTATCACCAAAACAAAGTCTCAGGTAATCTACGAATAAACTATATTAATGATGTGATACGGAAATAAGTCATGAAAATGTATATGACGTTGTATGAGATAATTACTTTTTAGGAGGTGTTGGTTCACCAATAATCTGTTAATCGTACCAGTCTGGATTTCCACATTCCAAAATATCCGATACCTCTGTAAAAGCTGAAATGTACGACATAAAAAGACGTCAAGCAGGTGACTACATTTACGAACTAATAAAAAGTAAATTACATCTCGTATTCCTTACATGAGTCTATTACTTTCACGTGTTAAACAACTGGCCAGTGCTGATCATTTAAATAAGTATTTTTCTTAATAAAATAGTCTGTTTTGTATCTCAACGCATTTTCACGAACTTGTTGTTCAGTTTTATTAATAAATATTTTTTCACTTGTATCACGCACACATGCGTCTAGTTAAATAAACTAAAAACTATCACACAATCAAAATCGTATTCTGTCTTAGGCAGGTTTCAGCTCATCTAGTCGCTTGTTACGACCCAATACTAAATCCTGTAACACTGTTCTTTTTTTTTTATTGGCATTAAAAAAAGAACAGTGTTAGAGGAATGTCTTTGTTTGGAGTCATACCAAGCGACTAGAGAGCCTGCCAACGAATCAACATACAAATACGTAACTATGCATATTTGCAACACACTGTCAATTATATTAAGCCGGGAAACTTCTGAAAGAAATAATAAAAGGAAAAATGTAGTAAATAACTGATATTTATAATTAGCTAAATTACTATATAACTAACAAGTGTTGTGAAATGGCGTCGCACTTAAGAAGGCTACCGCTCATTCAGACGAATGGTTTGAAACTGTGAAATAAACGCATTCGAGTGAAGGTTGTTGGAGGAAAACATTCGTCACCTGCTGGCAGCAGGCGTCCATTTGTAACTGGCTTAGAGTAACAGATCCCGCAATCCACTCGTGACAGATAGTCCGACAGCCCGTGGCAGATCACCTTATTTTTCGACCGTGGGTGTTGATCGATTTCTTTTTTTCCGAAACGCCATAGAATGAACATTATATACCAGAGCCGGATAGTAATTCAATTGTGGATTTTCAACTCAGTTTATAATGCGCTGCTCCTCAAGTTTTAATTCATGTAATCGTTTTTTTTTTTTTTTTTTGTTCTGTATTACTATTTGTTTTAATACTAAATTGTTAGAGTATATTCAGAAGAAATGAATTAATTAGATACAAAAATACCACGTAGTAACAGGCAGCCTTGAAAACTTAAAAAAAAACTAGGACTACGGAACCTGGTGTTAAGGTTCTTTGGGTGGTTTAATTACTGCATTAATTAAAAGTCCACCAAAAAACAAGGTTATGTGAAGATGTTCGTTTATTTTGAACAAATCAAAACAAGTCTGCGACATTCACAAGCTTAGTTGTTACAATCCAAAGATGCAATACTGACTGAATGAAAACTTGCATGAATGTCTCTGTAACACTGAATTAATACTTAATGCAAACTAAAACTCTCTGTCCAGGCGATCTGTTTATATAGAGTCTATCGAATTTACGAGAATTCTTCAAAGGCTTCCGCCCGATATTTCTCGATCATTAACAATCACTCAAACAATCAAACATATTAAAAACAATCGGAATTGATACAAAATTAATTAATAACATTACAAATGATTAGAAATGGTAATTAGAGATACTTAAATACAAAATTATTTACAGAAATCCTTTCAAATGGTGGAAAATTGTCCTGTAGACATCGTAAATTACAGTAATACATGGAATTACAAACTTTGAATAAATTCTCTTGCACCATTCGGTTCTTAAACATATTAAATGGTCTTTAAATAATTTTCTTACCTAAAACAAAGTCTATATACACTTATTTACAAGAAATTACAAAATAAACATATCAAATCACTTTCAAGCAAACTTTAGCTCACTACAAATATTTCACACAGTACAATACTATTCACAATTCAGGTATAAGGGCTGTTACAACCCCTCCCCAGGATTCACTTAATTTTACACAGATAAAATTGATTGAATCCGTCACGAATCTAAGCAGGTTGAATGTACACATAATGCAGACACGAACAGATTACAATCAATCAACCATAATGACTTTTACAATGAACAAATACAATTCTTCATACATACAACATCTGCACATAGTCCATGACACTGATTTTGTTTACAATAATTGTCTTTTCTCAGGTCCAATTATTTTATCATTTACTGTTTTTACACAACAAACGTCCAAGGCCCATCACCTTAAGTTACAATTATTTTCACTCCAAATTACACACTTGGTGTCTGCTTGTTTAATGACACCAGTCTATTTTCATTTTACAGCTGATAATTTGTCACCAAAATGTAGAAAGTCACAACATCATGAAAATACCAAAAGTCTCTACACAAAACTGTCACAAATTATACATTGAAATGCTTACATCTGCATCTGAACTTAAGTACTCACACAAACTATTTACATGCATCAATTCAAAAACTTATTTACAAAATTAGATATTTACATGTAGGGACCCCTCCCCAAACCATGCATTTCAATTAATTCTCATAAGTGGTTTCCAGGATTTCCCTGGAAACCCAAAACCATGTAAGTTACTTTTTCCTAACCTTCCAGTTTTCTTCAACTTTTGTATACACATTTAATATTACATTTCTATTTTCACAAAGCTTCATTATATACATACAGAAACACAAACTTCCAATCATCTCAGACAACAGACTTTGGTACAACCACGCAACAGCTGAGACATACAATGGTTCTGTTTTAGCAAATTGATTGTCACTTAAAAGCAATGCTGTTGACTCAACTGGTAATACAAATTTATTATTCTCACTACTACAGTTTAGTCCATCATTACTCCCAACCCCACTCTTCATCATCTGATTACTACTTAAGCTTACCAAATTATCTGAGTCAGTACCTAAAACTGTATTAACATCTGGCTTACTGACTTCCTCCAACAAATAATTATTTTTCTCAGCAACTACTACTTCACTATCAGCTTCCACATCAAAGAGAGTACAAAACATAGTGTCATCTAAGTCACATTCTGTACAATTTTTCCAAATTAGGAAACTGGTTCAGATAAATCCTTACTCCACCCATTTCTTCATTATCATTATCTACACCAAATACAGAGCTAAATAATGTATCAGCTAGGTCAAAATTAGGACATTTTTCTAACTTAGGGATTGGTACATAAGGCTTTTCAACCACTCTCTCTTCAGAAGACAAATACTTTGACTTACAATTCTCCTCCTCATCTGGGTCTCCTATCCACACCACTGTATCACCTTCACCTTCAAGATATTTGAGAAACTCCTCGATTTCAGCACTTCTACAAACTTCATTACCACCTATCCTAGCACACATAGTCCCAACTATGCCATTCTGGACCTTACAAGTTTCCGATAGCCACACTGTAGTATGCACTATAAATTCTGCACCCCTTTTTGTAATTAAGCAGTGACCATTTCGAAAATCTTCTACATGAAAATTATTACTTTCGCACACTGATTCTAGTGATAAGGTACTATGGTGTTCCCCTTCCCACTTTATCTTATTATCAGTCTTTAAATCATCAACATCATTAATTACATCTATCATAACCTTATCCTGAAATTCACTTGCTGCTACCCCTACCTCTTCCAATAAATCTTCTCGGGGATTATTCATAAAAATGGTATTAACGCTATAGCAGTTGGTACCTGGACCCACATTCTTGTCCACCACTGCGGGGCCCATCACAGGGGTGGTCTTTAGTTTGTCTGCCCCCCATGCTGCCTTTCCCTTTCAGATTGATGGTTCTGTTCTCTCACTTCCCCATTATCATTCCTTCTTGCGTAATTATTACGATCCCGTCCCCTCGATCTACCATCCCTTGACCCATTACCCCTTCTAGGGGGACTCCTGCTGCCCCTCCTATGGTATTGATGGTGGTAATGTTGTTCATTGAATGACTCCTGGGCATCCAAGCGTCTCAACAATTCAGAAACTCTATCCACATTACTACATCCAAAGTGGCAATTAAATTTCTTGTTTGCTGAGGTAGCCTAGCTCCTATCAAATCAATAAATTCCTCCTCTCCATAAGGATGGTCTAAATACTTACAACGGATCCAACATTTATGAAAAAAGTCATGTTGAGTTTCCCTACCAGGTTTATACGGTCTACCAGTCATCAACTCCCTCTTTTCTTGAATTTGCCTGCTTGTCGACCAAAAATGTTTCAAAAAGTTTTCTTTAAACAGATTGTAGTCAGTTCACTTCCCTAGCTTGTCTATCACCCCATGCCCTAGCATAAGACTTTAGATGTTTACCCACAAGTGCAATTTTCTTATTATCGGGTAACAAATTAAAATAGTCTGATTTTTCAAAATTATCTATAATTCAATAGGGTGAAGCCTCCCACTATCATCATAGAATTCAAATTCTTCTTTTACATCGACACTGAAATTTGGATTACCTGTTAAGGGAACCTGACTTAACTGAATCTGCAACCCAGTAACCCTTTTCTCTAACTGATTAACGTTAGATTGGGTTGTTTTCCAATCCCTGGGTAAGTTGTTCCTGATGATTTACCAATGTATTAATATTTAATCCCACCTCTTGTCTCAACTCATTGACCCTTTGAGCAACTTTACTATCACTGGCTTGGAATGAAGCAACATATTCCTCCTTTATCTTATCACAATTTTCACTGACTTCCTTATAAATCAAATTTACACATTCAGTCTTATTCTGTTCACAAATTTCTGTAACCTTTTCAAATTTTTCCTTACATTCTGTTACTACCTTCCCCAATTTAGAATCTAAATTGTTAATATCCTCCTTGAATTGAGAGCTAAAACCCTGAAATTGCTCTGCGATTTTAACATCAAAACATTTAGTCAAATCAGAGAATGTTTTATCATTGCTTTGTTGCAGTTGAGAAAACTTGTCATTGATTTCAGCAAATTTTCTGTCATTATCATTCCTTAACTCACTTCTAAATTCAAAAAATTGAGAATTGATTTCAGAAAATTTACCATCAAGATTTAACTCAGTTTTAAATTCAGAAAATTTGTTATCCAATTTGGAAAATTTATTATCAAATTTGTCATCAATTTCGGAAACTGAGACTTAATTTCAGAAAATTTGCTGTCATTATCACTTATTAACTCATTTCTAAATTCAGAAAATTTAGCGTCAAATTTGGCTACAAAAGATTCTAAAAATGCTTGCAGGTTCTGATTATCAGCCATTTTTAGTAATTAGCCAAATCAATATAAAAAACAAATTTAAGTAAAATTAAAATCTTTCCAATCTGCCACACAATAGCATGCAAAATAAATCACTTGAATATTCAATGCAGTACTTACAATTCTTCCTCAATTTTGTATCACATTAAATTTCACTTAGAAGCACTTATTTAACCATTAAACACCACACTGACTTCAAACACTTAACCACACTTTTCACAATTCACTGTAGGAAGACGATTTTGAGGCCGAAGGAAATCCACTCGACGTCGGAAGATTACAGCCGATTGCCGATGAAAAATCTCCGCCTTAGGCCGTCAAATCCGTGTCGTCGCCGGTCGAAATTTCCTCGCAATTTTCTGCAGATTCTTTTTAGAAGATAAACATCCCACAGATGTTTAAGGAACTTCTCCACTCGACGTCGGAAGATTACAGCCGATTGCCGATGAAAAATCTCCGCCTTAGGCCGTCAAATCCGTGTCGTCGCCGGTCGAAATTTCCTCGCAATTTTCTGCAGATTCTTTTTAGAAGATAAACATCCCACAGATGTTTAAGAACTTCTCGTCATGTCAACGGTCGCCATGTTAAGGTTCTTTGGGTGGTTTTATTACTGCATTAATTAAAAGTCCACCAAAAACAAGGTTATGTGAAGATGTTCGTTTATTTTGAACAAATCAAAACAGTCTGCGACATTCACAAGCTTAGTTGTTACAATCCAAAGATGCAATACTGACTGAATGAAAACTTGCATGAATGTCTCTGTAACACTGAATTAATACTTAATGCAAAACTAAAACTCTCTGTCCAGGCGATCTGTTTATATAGAGTCTATCGAATTTACGAGAATTCTTCAAAGGCTTCCGCCCGATATTTCTCGATCATTAACAATCACTCAAACAATCAAACATATTAAAAACAATCGGAATTGATACAAAATTAATTAATACATTACAAAATGATTAGAAATGGTAATTAGAGATACTTAAATACAAAATTATTTACAGAAATCCTTTCAAATGGTGGAAAATTGTCCTGTAGACATCGTAAATTACAGTAATACATGGAATTACAAACTTTGAATAAATTCTCTTGCACCATTCGGTTCTTAAACATATTAAATGGTCTTTAAATAATTTTCTTACCTAAAACAAAGTCTATATACACTTATTTACAAGAAATTACAAAATAAACATATCAAATCACTTTCAAGCAAACTTTAGCTCACTACAAATATTTCACACAGTACAATACTATTCACAATTCAGGTATAAGGGCTGTTACACTGGGCTCTCATTATATACCTGTCAGAAAACCATTACAGATGTTTTCCCACCCGAGGAAGACGGCGGAGCTAGTCGCAGAAATATAGCCTTTTCATGATACAATCCGGCGGTACGACCACGAAGACTTCAATATTTTTGTGGTCTAAATTTCAATTCATCAGCTTTAGCGAAAATTTAATTCCGTGATTTTTTCAGGCGATCTGTGTAGGGACACGTCCAAATGCACTGTTACGCGGTTCAATGAATGTTACTTTAAAGATGAAAAGCACAAGTTTCAATTATTTTTTTATTTGTTTTGGTCTACCAACAGATTAATATTTTTCTACCTCGCTTCGTTATTTTATGGAATTCATAAGAGAAAGGAACTGATATCCAAGTGGAAGAAGTTGCTTTTGATTGTGCTTGAAGAAGTCCCTGGATTATGAATTCAGCTGTGCCACCAGTAGTGCGTTATAGGATTAATAAATAATCAATTTTTAACTCGCTCGACGCAGAAATGTGCCACAAGCCGGAACGAAATTTACAGTACATGATGAGGATACTATGTTAATGCAATGTTGTTTTTTTTCTACTTACCATTTTTGCTGTATACTAGCTACCGCGTGCTTTTCATTATCTGGTCGCCTAGAAGGAGCAACTTGAAGATTTTTGAAGCAATTTTAACGTTGTACCAAAAAATTCGCAGAGATTCTGAGCTTTCAACTTTGATGCAGGCGAACATGAAAAATTTACATTCGTTGTAAGGCAACCGAGCCCTAAAGTTTGTTTGAATTCCGTTTGTTGCATTACTTAAGTGTTTATGTCGAAGAGTATTGAAACAACAAAATCAATCACGAGGTGCAGGATGTTTGTTAGGATGGACTCGACGCTAGTTTTCAGAAGCGTGAACGTACCATGATACTTTTATTTTGGTTCTGTTTTGGTGGTACACAGATCTCCAAGGGAGCGTACCGGTAATATTTATTTCTGAAGAAGTGGGAGATGAATTACTTTAAAAGCTCCCCTGGTACTGGGCTGGAGAAAAGCATCTAGAAAAGGGTACCTTCATTGGGAAATTCCCTAGTACGAGAAATTATTGAAGACCATATAAATAGAACTAACTGATCATGGTTGTAGGTTGACAGTGGCACCATGGGAGCACCGTTTGGCGGAGTTGTCACCAGCGAGTGTTAAACGTTTGGAACGTTAGTCGCGTATAGCTCTACGCCACATCGACTTAGAGGTCAATAGAGGACTGGGAACAAGGAATGGTTAGGAATTCGGCCATGCCCTCTTGGAATGAAACATCACCTTGAGTGATTTGGGGAAACCATGGAATCCCAAATCTGGATGCCCGGACGGGGATTCGAACCTGCGTCAGCCCGAATGCGAGACTAGAGCGTGTCCGCTCACCCACCACACTCGGTGAATTAGTCGCGTAGCAGTCAGTCGTTCTATTAGTTCAGCTCTCAGTGAAAGTCAGGGAACGGTTACTTCAGAAGATTTATTCGAATTGGCATCAAGGATCATAAACACCAATTAATAAGTCTCGGGTACACCAATGCAGGTACCATTTGCATTGTAGAAATTTCTGACTTTTATGTACCTCATAATTACAAATTTGCATTAAAAATTAAGGATAGATAGTCAAAGACTTGCTTTGAAAGGTGTTTTCAAGGAGACTGCTTCCACTGCTGTCTTATCCACCGTATCTCAATTTGATTTAAAAAAAAAAAAATCACAATGAAAAGAAACGTAACATTTGGTAAGTCGTTTTTCGGTGGTCACGTTTAAGATGACGCATGAACCACAGCGAAGTGGTGGTATCTCACGCAGCTGGCTGATATTCACTGCTGAAGAGGTTAGCCAGCAGCGTTCGCTTTTGTCCCACTGGGCTATAAATTTTCGTTTGCGAGAGGGGAAGTCTTTGGTCACTGTGGCACGAGGAGAGGATCTGTCATCCTATACTTGGTCTTCGTAAATGGTCCAAGGACTCCCCAAGGAAGAGAGTACTGCGTTATATCTACTGTAGTACTACGTGGGGTTATTGCTGTCACCGTCAAGTAAAGTAGGCAGTAAATCACGAACCAGCTTTTGAGACATGCACATAAACCATCCTGATCTGGGTTTTCCATGGTTTCCCTAGATCGCTCCAGGCGAATGCTGGGATGATTCCTCACAATAGCCCATGGGCGCCACCTGCCATATCCCGTATATCTCTTCCAAACCATTACCTTTGCTGACAGGTGCAATGCACCCTCCGCCAAACACTTTTAGTGAATCGCGGAGTAATAGTAATAGTAATAATTGTCTCACAACGATTAAGTCGGTTCGTTATCCAGATATTGATTGTGAATATTTTAAAAACACATTGACATAACTGCTGCTAGTTTCCATCTAGCAAAATTGCATTCATAACGTGAATTCAGCAGTTATGTCTTCTCGCATTCAGATATAGCATACTGAAAGATTATACACCTTTATTAAGGCATTAAAAATTTCCAACTGGACTTAAGAATAGGATTGAGTAACATGCCCACTGCATTCTTTAAACAATGCACCATGGTGTGAAAAGGCGTTTTAGTTGTTTGGCGAAAATAGTGATTGGCAATGAATAATAAATTAATTATAAGCTAGTTCAATAGTATTTAATAACACAAAAAGTTCTCGATTTTAAAAATTTATAAAAAAATAAGAGATTAGGTAGTTAAAAAGAGCCGGCGGCAATGTCAACTTTACACTTAGCCATTAAGAAAAACAAATAGACATCATGTGGTCGTTCGGCAACCCAGAAGCCCGCCTTCTTCTTTACTAGCAACTAGTAAAATTCTCATTCTAACCTCACCAAAATTACATGAGTAAAACAAACCAGCCCATGGAAAGTCAGCCTATTTCCCAGGTGTATAAAGCAGGGAAGATGGCGAGAAAAGAAGTAATTTTTAATGAAACTGTTAGTAGAACAACTGCTACTGAATTCTAACTGGTTACAGCGTCTGTAAAGATGAATGAACCATGGAGTCACTATCTTAATGTAGTTTCGACCAACTCGTGTTACCCGTATTCTTCATATCTTTTGATGTTTCTTGCTACCGAAATCTGATGCAGAACTGCAATAACTTAGCTACCAGTTCTACGTCTTTCTCTGAAATTTCAAAAAAAGAGTATTGAATTGCATAGTTAATTATTTAATAAATTACTCGGTAAATATAAACTCTTCTAAAGTACGTGTCTTCAATTTAAATAATTATCTACGCAACTATATTACCGCAGTGTGTTACGAAACTAATAAAACACATTTTACTAAATGGCTATATTTTCTGGGTCAATGATTTTATTTAACTCCACAATAATTGATCCAAATACGAAGCTATAAATAGCTTGATGTAATATTATACATTCAGATTCTTCAGTAGGTAATGAACGTATGTAATTTTAATGTTAATGAAAGCTTGGAAAATTGAACATTATTTTAGCTGTTGCTGGGACGAGTTGATGGTTCTCGAATCTCCATTTAACGGTCATAAAAGTCGGAACGCAGCCAATTAAGAGGAGAAGTTCGAGGTAATTGGAGATAGTTGTATAATTAATTACGGTCATCAAATGGCGCAGTGCCACAAAAACAGTTTCTGGTTAATGGGCTTTCTGTGCAGGTAATAGCACGAATAATTTGATAAACGAAACATTTTTTGGGGTATTACAATCTTCTGTTTGTAACCTATGAAAATTCCCATCTTCTCCAAACCTCTTAGTCCTGTTATATCTCTGTGTTCTCCGTCTCGGTGTGCGTATCGTATTAAGGCTTAGTCCTACTTGTGAACATTTTATTATTTTCGAAATATGGCAGTTCAAATTTTTGGAATGACTTGTAAATCTGTTCAACCTTTTTGCGTAATACAAAATTTTATATTCTAATAGCCAGTATATTATCATTACTTACCTTCAACAATGAAATTTTTATCTTCATTCTGAACATATTATAATATTATTTCGGAAAATTTAAAACTTAAAAACACCTTGAACAATGATTTGATTGTTTCTAAAAGTTTACATCACTCGCTCTTAATTTGTTGGTTTCTTCCCATATACAGGCTTTTTTTGACCTATTATATTTTCAGTAAACAACTGCGATTCAGTAATTCTCTTTTTTATGAAGCCTTTTTAAAAATTTTGGGCTACTAGATATCAGTTGTCTTAAATAGTTTATCGCCAGCTATCCGTTAAAATTGAGCTATTAAGAAAATTAAGTAGAGCGCACCACACGCTTTATTTTAAAATAAAAATAAAAAACAAAAAACGTTGAAGGTTTTTATTTTATTTTAAAATTACTCTCAAAATTAAGTTATTCTGAACAGTGCGCCATTCTCTCCGTGTTGAACAAAATATTTATATTTAATGATTAGTTTTAATTTTTTTTTTAGTTCACATTACTACAAAAGAATGTTGTTTAAACTACAATTTCATAATCACACTATTACAGAAGTAAGTTTTTTGGTTTTTACCTACAATTTTATTTTTAACCTTTTAGCTAACATTGCTATAAATGGTATTTTTTTAGTTTTTTGAACTATACTTTTCTATATTAGCCTCAAAAAAAAGTTGAAGAATATAAGTAATGAGGACACTAGAGTCTTAGCATTTCGTATGTGACAATTAATTTAAAAATTATTTTATTCATATTTGCGTAACCAAACCATTTCATCTAACACGTCAATATTACATGTAGCTCTTCCTGTTATCTTGGAATAATCAGGTTCCTCTATTTAAAGATCATTTAATTAATTTACCTGACTGATAACTAAATCAGCCTGTCTGCTTGAAAACAGATTAATTGGTCGAAATCTAAACAGACTTTGTTTAAAATACTATTTTGAATTTCATGTCAACATTCACTGGATAGCTACTTCTGAAGAACGTGCTGATGTGTATCTCTGTGGGATGTGTTTACAACCAGTTCAAGATTGGTGTCCACTGGATTGCATAGCACACAGACGACTATTTACTGTGTTGGTCTCCCCCTCATCCACCCATTTTTACTGTCAAAGTAATGACAATTCCAAACATAGCTATCAAATTATTTTATTATTGCCTGATCTTAATACGTTCGCAAAATGCCAAATAATTCTATTGTGAGTTAAAAGTGAATTGAAAGATTCCATTACATACATACATACATACCGATCAAATCGATGAAAATGTGTTAAAAACAAATATCTGATTGTCTTATGGACCATTCTGTAGGAGAAACACTGGGTGATCACTGGGTTTACTCAGGGGGGATGAAATAATTTGCTGATGACAGCAGGGAACAAAGTGATGATGCCGGAGCAGACGTTGGAGAATACGCGACCAAATGTGAGTCGAATCTCCCGCGATTAGTGTTCCGCGCTTTTCTGATTGAAAATCTTGCATGTGGCAGGTTAGACGGCAGTCGCTAGGCGCAAAAGTCAATGCCTGACATTGTTTTCATGCTAGCTAGTGTATCCCACTCGGTGATGCTCCAACACCGCGCAGCGTTACCAACCGCTCGTGCTACTACGAGTAGTATTATCGTTTAGTTCCAGTGATACATAAAGTAAATAAATATTTATATGTGCCAAATTAACTTCAAAATAAAATCTTTTGTTTATTTAGTTCACAACCTACAGAGTATATTCGATTTAATTATTTTTCATATTTTTATGTTAAATTTTGGATGTGGTCAATATTGCAGAAATATTTGGAATTTCTAGGTTACCATTTATTTAAGATTGACAGGCTAATAAAAAGTGTCTGAAACTGACAATTTTGTCACCAACTCACATCTTCATTTTCAAGTGAAAAATAAATAAATATATATTCCCACGCCGTTCACTGCTATGGAACCCTCCACTACCCACTTTCCAGTGAATCGCGGAGTAATATTAATGAGTAATAGGATATAATTTTATGATATTTGTGGTCACCATAATACGTATTATTTGAAAAGATGACTCTTGAAAATTTTCTACGATGGAAGCCTAAGACAGCAGAGCGACAGAAAAATCACACCGATTACCTTCGGGTATGGTATTATAGATATGAATAACCCTGAAAATATAATATCGTTGGAAATAATCATTGTTTTCATCATTAATTTCTTCAAGAAGTTGTTAATATACTAGTTTAAGACCGTAATAGGTTTTTTTTTTTTTTTTTTTTTTTTTTTTTTTTTTTTTTTTTTTTTTTTTTTTTTGCGTACCATCACGGTTTTCGGATAGTTATAGTTTTTAGGGCCAAAGATTATGACAGGGTAAACTGACCTGATTAAATACGAACTTGACCTGTGTTCTCACCCTTGGAATGAATAAAATATCTGTGGCTTGAATAACTCAGAAGTATTAATAGACGATCATGCTATCGTATAATTGTTTCAATTGTCGTAGATTTGAGATTGCTGAAATACAAACTTGATTTGTATTTGACCCTGAAAGTTCACTCTGAAAAATTTGAAAAATTTCTGTTCGCTTTGACAGCATCACGTTGTATTTACTTATTTTTATTATTTTAGTTTATTTATTTTGGCTTTTGGTCTGAAACCATTCATAATGTAACCCATGGTCATAGAGAACTTAATACAGATTCAATATTATTAAATAGCTGAACAACTCCGAAGAAATGAAATGCCAGAATACTGGATTCAGTAACATATTTTGTCTGATTTCCACTTTAAATAACCCAGTAACTGACGTACAGTGAACATGAACAAAGACCATTAATCAAAGTGGTAAGTAAATTAAGTAAAAAGTAACTTTGGTCAAGTATGAACATTAACTGAAAGTTATAATCAAATTTAAATTTGGCCTAGGCCAGAATAACAATTGCATTCTTGATCACAGCAAAGGCCTTTTAAAATATTTTATGTTGCTTTCACCACATATTTCTACGCTTTTTCACAATAAAGTTTATGGATTTTTTATAACTATGAACTTCTGCGTAAAGCAAACTTAATTAATTATGGCAATTAATTTGGTCATGGGCTTAGTTATTAAATTGTGGAATTTTTCTTTGATATGTCTGGTAACTTTTACTTTAGGAGTGAAAGCTAGCGCATGACGTCACCGTTTTCCAGCCAATAGCTATGGAGGTGAGTGAGTTTAGGAAAGTATATAGTAGATGACACTTTTACTCAGACATCAGACGTCTTCATTGCACATACATATTGCACAACTCGTTACCAATCAAATAAAATTTCGTGCTTAAGACTAACGCTATACTTTCATGAGCTATGACACCATTTATCTACAACATTACTGTAGTTTCGTGCATTATGTGGTTATGTCTGCTATGCGTGAACGTCGTACTGTACGTGTAAGAGGCCGCTCCAAGAGACCGTAAGCACCGCAATTACGAGGAAAATGGTGTTGAGTTTCCAAAGTGCTCTCAGACGGAAGTGGCGACGGAGAATCAAAGTGTGAACAAGCCATTCTGTTAGAAGCTTGGTTAGATGGTGACCAAATGAGGCAGTGCCATGCAGAAGGAGCTGTACCTTGGTCACAACAAGACACGGGCTGCACGTAACTGCACGTATTAAAAGAAGTAAAGGAGACTTCAAGCAATGACAGTCGTGTAGCAATAGCAGCAGTGTTGGAAGAGGTTGGCATCAATTGCGAATCTGTTTGACTCAGGCTTTAATTGAGCGCAGAATTTGTTTTCGTCTTCACAGCACCATTTTAAAGCAATAACAGATGTAGCTATATACTGAAGTTTGTGAGGACCAATGGTATGCTGTATAATTTGCGATCCTGTGTCACAGCCACGAGCAGGACACACTAAATTTTCTTCATATACCTCGCATACTAACCTGGTCACTTAGTTCAAGATTATTTTCCGTTATCGCGAATGAAATCCTACTTAAAAGACAATAGGACATTCATGAAAATATTGTTAGGGACGCGACGAAGCTGAAATAAAATTCATCTCTTCCTCTTTTCTTTACACACGCACATGCTCAATTCCAATCTCATTCACTGAAATCCGTAGCGATAAATAAGGCATTACATTAATTGATAAAATAACGCCAACATAACTTTTATAGCTTAAATGCCATACGCGTTTCGCCTTTCGTGGAGGCATCATCAGCGGCGAATCTATTATAAAATTTTACATTGAGTATTACAAACTTACTCTATGATGTTTAACCTAATTCGAAATTGAAAAATTTTCTGATTACTTACAACTTATTATTTACATTAGTGGTTTCCAGGTTCGTAACCACACATCTCTGCACTTTCTCTAATGGATGCCTCCACTAAAGTCATTTTTCTTTGCTACTGCATTCTGGAAGTAAATATTGCGTATATTACAACTCACTTGATTACGGTGGCCATTTTGTTTTCTTAATGTAAAAGGTGGTGGTGCACTGACAGTGCCAGTTTTGAAATTGCGTGGGAGCGTGATATTTTGCTATTTTGTTTCTAATTTCCTGTAAGTGTTTGAGTGCAACTTTCTGTAGGGTTAACGTATGTTAACTAGTTTGAACAGCGTTTGGTTTGTTAGGTTTATGTGGTCATTCAATACCCGCTTGCCATTTTTTATTGCTTTTTTCATTTGGTAGTGTTTTTGTAGAGTGAGGATATTGTGCCTGTGATTGTTGATTGTGAGGATTTGCATGTCTGTGTCAATGCATGTTGGTAAGTGATCATTTTCTATTAGATGTTCAGCGAATGTGGAGTGGTTGCTGTACTTAAGTGCCCTCATGTGTTCTTTGTATCTGGATTTAAACTGGCTTCTTGTCTGTTCTATGTACATTGCCTCACAATTTTGACACGTCAGTTGATAAATACGCAATGTTTAGATCCAATATGCAGCAGCCAAGACAAATGGCTTTAGCGGACGAATGCTTTGGAGAAAGAACCTGGAAACCACTAATCTAAAATGTAAGTTGTAAATAATCAGAAAATGTTTCAATTTGGAATTAGGTTAAACATCATAGAATAAGTTTGTAATACTCAATGTAAAATTTTAAAATAGATTCGCCGCTGATGATGCCTCGATGATAGGCGAAACGCGTATGGCATTAAAACTATAAATCAGTTACATTGGCGTTATTTTATCAATTAATTTACTGAGCAACTGCGGAAAAATGGACTACAACAACACCGAATAAGGCATTTTTTTAGTGCATGTTGCAAATTAAGAGAACTGTTCCAACGTCTCGTAATTCTGAACTCATTCAAAATAATAATTATAATAATATTGACATAGGATTTATTTTCAGACTAAAAAATAATATTAGTACGTTTTCTCTAATGAAACACATCTTTTCACATACATAAATTCAGTTTTTTTTTTAGTATACCATCGTGATTTTGAGGTATACGTAAAGAAATATCTGTTACGTCTCATATACCAATTAGGGGTTGTTATTGGCACATCTTATTTGCCAGTAACTTTATATTGGATACAAAGCAACAGTACTATGACTTTAGCCAATGTGTTGTATATTTTAATATAGTGCTAAAATAACTTTATTTTAATGGCATTTTAGACATCTATTTCATGGCTTTGTGATGCACAGAGTTCAGGAAATCAATACTTATTCAACCAAAATTTCTATATATTATGAAACAATTATTAGCTTTAGTAATATCAGACAGATTTGCTTGTAAATCAAAATGTTTTGGGGGGACAGAAACAGTAATTTGGACGCAAGTTAAATTCTTACTCTTGCGGATCGAATGTATGTATTCGTATACCTGTTTGTGAGTGAGCGTCTAATGATTATTGATTTCAAGTAATACTACTGAAGTTTAGTCAATATTCTTGATTCCTAGTAGTACAGGCATTTTAGACAGATTTTAGGGTTAACCTGGAAAAAAATAATGTAGATCTGAAATTTGGCACAGACGTTCCTTAGTACCTAAGAAACAAGTAATAAAAAGTCCCCACCTCTAGGGTGTCCGCGTCATAGTTTTTTTTTAGGTCAAAAGGGCTTAAATAGGTGTTAAGACTCCGAGAAAATTCTTAGGTAGAACATAGTGAAATATTCTTATAATATGGAGAAATAAGTCGGGTTAAGTAAAAAAAAACTAAAAAGATTGGTAACAGTTTAAACTGATAAAACAATAATGTCGATCAAACTATATACTGTCGATGACGCAGAATCGCTATAGGCTGTGTCTGCAACGTTTTGAATGTAGAGCGAAAACAGTGTAAATGATAATATTCTTAGAAGGGTAGGGTCAGGCGAATTTGTACCAGAGAGTTCCTCGCTATTAATGACTCACTTCTGTTAAAACGCGCTCTACAAAGAGCCCTGTGCTTACTTCACTGCCTGTGCTGCTGGTATGATTAACAGGCGTTCTGTTACCCGAGGGAGTTCCCATTGTGCCAGATGTTGTTACTAATTAACAGTTGATATTGCAATCAGGTTACAGTCAGCTAACATGTCAAAATGAGTGGTAGAAACCACTTCCGTTGATTCATGGCTCCTGCATTTAGTTCCACCGACTGTTCTACTTTCGGATCTTTGATAACTAAATTGGTCATCAAGAAAGCACAAAGGGCTCTCTTAAAGATAATTCATGTTGTCATAATAACTGTTTTGCCAGAGTGTAAGAATATTGATCATAGCGTCTGTTAATTATCTCACCCTCCATTCACCTAAGTTGATTTCCAAAATGATGGACGTTAGGAATACGAATAACTGTTCATGGAATTCGAGATCCTTTCAGTAATTAGTAAAATTTCTTAAAGAGAAGTACGACTCTAGACAAACACCAGAAGAAAGAAGAATATCCTTATGGGAGGAGGTGCTTCCTACATCTTCAAACTTCAGGGCACAAGAAAAACTGGTTGCTGGGTGGTATCTTCCGTACGAAAAATGGAAGGCTTTGAATGGACTCAGAACAGGAGAATCAAAATCCGAGAGCAATATAAAATAATTGGGGTACACGGACGACGTTAAGTGTTTAGGCCTTATCTTCCAGCAAACACGCAAATCATCATGTGTGGAATACCCTCGCAGGGTAGGTAACGCTGAGAGTTTTGGGATTTAGCTCAGAACTGTGGTTGGGTATCGTTCGCTACCACATTTACTAGTCAATCAATGGGGCCCTAGTACCGTTCGGGTAAACGTGTTGTCGCGAGGGTCGCTGGATCGAGTCCGACTCCGGGCAAGGTGTGTGTTTTTAATTAATTGTTGCGTTCGACTTGTGCTGAGTTTGGTACAGAGAAAATAACGGTATAGATGAGGATATACGTACACACTCAACACTGATATGAATGACATGGAAAAATGTATTTAAAAATAAATAAAAAATAATAATTGAGCGTTCGATGTATAGTTTCCTGAGTAATTTGATTTCTTCCCTGTTTGTTCGTAATGAATGAGTCTAGTTTTAATGCGTTAATGGCAAAGTTTCGAATATTTCACAGAGTCTTTACGATCGTAAAAGTTTTGAGAATTGATCCTTCTGGATGCAAACAACAATCTCTGATACAAATGTTTTCTCGAGATCTTTATGCCACCAAATCAGGTATCCACACAATAAAACAAGGAATTTTAAGCTTGTAAATATTGACATTGATGGCGTACTTGAGTTTATATAAGTTTGATTAGGCGCCTAGATGTGGTAATTTTTACAAAATCATTACTTTGTCTTACGTTGTTCCTTCGATTCAAGGTTGAAGATAAAATGTGATTACCAAGGTATGTTTGAAACTAATTACAGGCAGAAAACCAAAAGTATCTGATTCACCATCAAAACTTGCTTTCTAATTTCTGTACTAGTAATATCTTCATTTAATACTAGGCATCGTATTCCTGAGTTAAGTTTCGTAGGTTCGATCTCAAACAATTATTCTTTTTGTGCGTACGTTCGTTTCTGCTATTGACCATTGTTAGCAGTTTTAAGAATTTTTTTTTTATAAAAATTTAGAATATTAAACTCTGTGTTTTGCACCATCTTGCTGCGAGAGTAGGTTTTGTATTATTTCAGCAAGGAGGATGAAATCTTATTACATGCATTAAATTACTATTTTTATTTTGTTTGACATCTGAAAATATGCCTTGTCTATGTTTTTATGCTGCTAGAGGTTAATAACACAGGTAAAGCTGCAGGCGAAAGCTAACATTGCATGTTTTTTGTGATCCACGCATATATGTTATAATCGTCATTATCTCGTATCTAGATTGATATGTGAATGCATTAAGAATAATTAAAATCAAAATAACAGCTTTCTTTCAATTCAGTGCAGGTACATTTTAGTGAATACTTTTTTATTTGTTATAATTGAATAGAAAAAAAACCTGAAACTTCGATTTGTATAAAGTAGTAACAATATATCAGCTTTAGATCAATATCTTCATTTAAAATAGCAAAGAACGAATTGAGAAAGGAACGAACTCAGATGATGTAAGGCTTGCTCTCTAGCCGGGCTAACAAGATTACACCTGGCTGTGACTCACCGACGAAGAGCAGCAGCAGCAAGAGAGCGAGGGACTGCGCATGCGCCGCCGCCTTGTCCGCCATGGCGAGTCTGAAGAGCAGAGGGAGCGCTCGGCGGGTCGTCGTCTTACTGCCCCTGCGAACACCACAACACCATCAGCACGGTGGCTGTCACAGCCAACTTCTTACCGTGAAAGCCTCCCAACACTTGGTCGACGCTTTCTTCCAAGATGAGTCGCGCCAAGTCTATTTTGTTATTGGTACTTTAAAAAAAAAAAAAAAAAGTACTCTTACGTATACAACGAAATTCAATGGTATTTGTGTCACCATCGATTCACTGTAAACTCGCAAATTACGTCGTACAGGCAACATGGCATTAAATCTATGCACGCCTGAGACAGGAGTGGAATTGTAGATTATAGAAAAATAATACCATTATCACAGTCACAAAAGATACCATGTGGGAAGTGATTTTTAAGTTTAAACCGAGCATAATATCATAGACAGATTATGTTATCATCAGATTGTTAATGGAGTATGTTACAAGGGCGATGTTTTTTTTGCTTATGCGTTTACGCCTCGTCGATGTCATTAGAGGCGAGAAGCGACTGGAGGTATGGAGCGTGCGGGAATCCGGCCATGGTATATTAAAGCAACCATCCCGGCATACGCCTGGAGTGATTTGGGGAATCCGTCGGAGACCCAAATCTCGATGGCCGAAAGGGGATTCGAACCCGTATCTTTCCGAATGCGAGGCCAGAGTGTTTACTACTCCCCCACCACGTGCGGTATGTTATGAAGAATTTATAGTAGAAAGTTAATGAAACAACGGGGGTTTTCTGGGCGTGTAATCTATATTAAATGATCTTGAGTTTCTCTCCTGTGCATTACATCAAATAGATGCAAAGACTGGATGCAGTTCTCCGGCTTTATCTTCACAGTTCTTCTTAATGAGCATCACAGCACCGTGCCGGTGGATGATCATTAATAATTATGCTGGTACTCGTGAGGACGCTGGTTCAAATCCTCGCCCAGCGATCCAGATTTCGTTTTTCCATGGCTCCTGATTTCCCTCTTGGTGAATGCCTGGATGGTTCCTTCTTAAGGCTGTGGTCAAGTTCCTTCCAGTTCCTGATCCAAATCCTCTACAGACGCCGAAAAAAAAAAGACCCAGGTGATTTAATTTCTTCTTCAACTGACTCATTAGCAAGTGTACAACAATATTTATTTAGAATTAAATGAAATACTTTCAGCATCGAAGGATTGGGATCGCAATAACAGGGGATGTAAGTTCAGGTAATTAAGGTGCCTCATAAATTGCTACACATATTTCCTAGCTACATTAATGGATCCAGTGCACAGAGCAGAGATTAATTCTGGTTCAAGGCAACCTTTGGTACCCCACAGTTTTGTGAATTACTGAGTACAGGTAAATGTCCTCATTTTCTGTGTCACTATAACCCCAAAAATACTTGGTTTCGGCAAGATACTGAAGTTTCTCCTCTCAAACAGAACTTCTTTTGCTGATTCTAATTTAATTTTATACTGATATATTCTTTGTCTCTAAAATTGGTTGCAATCTTATTCCGCAAATGGAAAAAAATTCAATGGTTGCATATTTGTACTGGTATATGT
>CM061920.1:65407841-65429835 GCA_031002005.1 Vandiemenella viatica
CAAATCGTAGGTAGACTAACAATGCTGTAGGTGTACACTTTTTTACGTTATATTGATACCTCAGGGGTTGTTCGCAGTCAGTGTGTGTGTGATCTGCAGTAATCTTATATATATATATATAAAAATAGACGTGTTTTTTCCTATATTTCACTTTTCAGCCACCACTACCTAGCACAGATCACTGATGTTTGTGGGTGGAAGTAGCATGGAGTTTCCTGTCGTGCACAACGTTGGCCGAATGCCGATAGCTGTGGGGATGTGGGAGATATAATGATTAAAGTTGGTCAGTGCAGGGCGTTTTCATATTTCGACCAAAAATTCGTATCTCCGTATACTTCTCTTTCCTGCCACAACTACATAACATAGACCTTTGGTGTTTGTGTGTCGTAGTAGAATCGTCTTTCCTGTCGTGCACTATGGTTGTTAGATGTCCGTAGCTATGGGGGTGTGGGAGAAATGGGGGTTGAAAGTGGTCGACCTGTGGCAATTTCATACTTCTGCCAAAGACAAAAGTGTCATGGTGTATCACTTTTCAGCGAAAACTATAGATCACAGATAACTGGCGCTTGTGTGTAGTAGTAGCACAGAGTCACCTTTCGATCACAACAGCGGCCGAATTTCAGAAACTGTGATACTGTGGTAGATAAGGTGGTTTTAAGTGGCCGACCAAGGATATTTTCGTATTTCGACTGTCTTCGCATATGTCACTTTTCTGCCACAACTACATAGCATAGAGCATTGCTGTTTGTGTTTGGTAGTAGAATCGTATCTCATGTAGTGCACTATGGTTGTTAGATTTCGGTAGCTATGGGGATGTGGGAGAAATGGGGGTTGAAATTGGTCGTCCTGTGGCAATTTCATATTTCTGCCAAAGACAAAAGTGTCATGGTGTATCACTTTTCAGCGAAAACTATAGATCACAGATCTCTGGCGTTTGTGTGTGGTAGTAACACAGAGTCACCTTTCGATCACAACAGCGGCCGAATTTCAGAAACTTTGGTTTTGTGGGAGATATGGTGGTTGTAAGTGGCTGACCAAGGATATTTTCGTATTTCGACGAAAGGCATGTGTCTCCGCAGATTTCACTTTTCTGCCACGACTACATAGCATAGAGCATTGGTGTTTATGTGTGGTAGTAGAATCGTGTCTGTTGTTGTGCACTATGGTTGTTAGATGTCTGTAGCTATGGGGGTGTGGAAGATATGGGGGATGAATATGGTCGACCTGCGGCAGTTTCATATTTTTGCCAAAGACGCATGTGTCATGGTGTATCACTTTTAAGTGAAAACTATCAATCGCAGATCACTGGCGTTTGTGTGTGGTAGTAACACAGAGTCTCCCATCGATCACAACGTTGGCCGAAATTCGGTAACTGTGGGAGTGTGTGAGATATGGTGTTTGAAATTGGTCGATCATGAATATTTTCGTATTTCATCCAAAGACTTGTGTGTATCCGTAAATTTTACTTTTCTGCCGGAACTACATAGCGCAGAAGACTGGTATTTGTGTGTGGTAATAGTATCGAGTCTCCCATCGTGCACTATGGTGATTAGATGTCTACAGCTGTCAATATGAATTCTTTACAATCACGAACGAAGTCGTGGGTACCAGCTATCATATTATAAATGTGGAAGTAAGTCTCTGTCTTTTTGTTACGTTTTGACGACTAAATGGCTATATGAATATTGATGGAATTTAACAATGAAATAGTGTAGGAAGGACATAGGACATTTTTTCGGTATGAAAACAGTTTAGTCACTAAATTTTAAGAACTTATCGAATGATGAAAGACAGACAGATTCGTGTGTTAGTCTGTAATGTTACGTTGGTTGCTCAGTCGCGCAGTCTGTTAGTGTTTGATTTGTTAATAATTTTCGATAAGAAACAAAACTTATTATTTAGTATAGAAGTCAATTTGCTCTGCACTGTACTATTCATTTGTGTCTTTATAAAAGTTTCTGGCACCAATTTGTCTTCCTTTTTGACATGCCTTACGAACGTAAACCTGGCCTAAGGTGCAGGTCTAGAAGATTATAAGATTCAGATGCTAATGTTGAAGAAAGAAGAAACAACCACGCTGAAATAAAGCTGCCATCAGATAACCCCCCCCCCCCCTCCTCGCCCACACACACACACACATATCCCCGCACCTTCGCTTACTTTTCTGTTTTTAAGTATGTTGTAAATTGATTCTCTTCATGAGACAGATTAGACGATTGGATGATATAATGATGGCTTTCCATCATATTATGTCGACTCGGTGTTGTTTGGGACAAATCTTACGTTACTAACAGTTTTATATATCCAATTCTGGCAATGGAACTCCAAGTCCACGCGTACGAAGTCGCGGGTAACAGCTAGTAATAGTATAAATGCGGAAGTAAGTCTCTGTCTTTTTTACGTTTTGACGACTAAATGGCTATACCGATATTGATGGAATTTGACAAGAAAATCTGTAGGAAGGGCAGAGGACATTTTTTCCGTTATGATTAACAGTTGTAGTCACAAAATTTTGAGAACTTATCGAATGGTGACAGAAATATGTTGGAAACTGATTCTCTTCAAGAGAGAGGTTCGACGTAGAATGATAGCTTTCCTGTCATATTATGCCGACTCGGTGTTGTTTGGGATCAATCTTTCGTTACCAACAACATTCTATATCCAATTCTGACAAAGAAACTCTTAATCCACGCGTATGAAGTCGCGGGTATCAGCTAGTTATTATTAAGAAAACAAAGGCAACTTGAAAATGACGTACCTGTATCGAGTGACAGTTAGCATAAATAGAAGATATTCTCAGTGATTCCAGAGGTCCGCCGGTTGTTAGTTGGCGAAACCACATATACTGCAGTGTGTAGTCAGTGTTTGAGAATTTATTATACAGGACGAGGAGTGAAGACGGCTTCGCGTGGGCGGCGACAGGCACAGCTGGTGCCGAGTGAGTGTCCGCCTGCTGCGTGCCTGGAATAAATGAGGCCCTGTGAGCGAGCGAGGGCCGGACAAAGCCGCCGCGCGTCCCGCCACGCGCAATCCGATTAAAAACGACCGTGGGACACGGGGCAGTCGGCGCCACTGCCATGCCCAGCGACACGACTCTGTGTGCATCGATTACAGTTGCCACCCATACACTATAATAGGGTATTGTACTCTATTTCACGTAAAAATTATAGAGAAAATTATAGACTACGCTATTTTTTGTTCCTACCCAACACACATTCGCACCTCACTAGCTTACGTTTTCGTGCAAAAGTGGTATCAGAACGAAACATTGGGATTTGTCTCTCACTTGGTCGCACCGACCCACGTGTAGTGCGAATTCGCACTACTACTTGAGATTCGGGAGGGCGGGGGTTAAATCCCGCCCGGCCATCCTGACTGCGGTTTTCTGTGGTTTCCGGCAGTCAATTTAGGCGAATGCTGGGATGGTACCCTGCAAGGCCACAGCCGACCTTCCATCCCCCTTCCCTCCCGGTAGATTAGTAGGCTGAAAAGAGTCTTCGTGACTCTCCAGTAGCCCGCCTTCCAGCCTTCAGCTGGGAGGAATAACATTGGGATTAGCAAGTCATAATCAGCCGCAGTCGGCTGATCACTCACTTGTTATTAAAATACTTCAAGTTTTGTGTACTGTGTTACTAGCTCCCTGACCTTTTGATTTTATTATTATTATTATTTATAAATTGTGCTGTGTTGTGTACAAAACTAAACTAAAACCCATTCGATATGAACATTTTGTGAGCGAAGCTTTAAATTTGCATAAACTGCAGATTGTTATGGATGCTGTGTTTCCCGATATTTCACTTTTAAGCAGTCACTACCTAGCGCAGACCACTCACGTTTGTACGTGAGAGTAGCATGGAGTTTCCTATTGTGCACAACGTTGGCCGAATGCCGATAGCTGTGGGGATGTGGGAGATATTGTGGTTAAAAGTGGTCGATGTAGGGCTCTTTCGTATTTCGACCATTGACTTGGGTGCCCCTATATTTTTCTTTCCTGCCACAACTACATTGCGCAGGTTGCTGGTGTTTGTGTGCTAATAGCATGAAGTCTCACATCGTGCACTATGGTGATTAGATATCGGTAGCTATGGGAGTGTGGGAAATATAGTGAGTGAAAGAGGTCGACCAGGGCATTTTCATATATTTCCACCAAAGACATGTCCCTATGTATCATTTTTCAGCCAAAAATATCTAGCGCAGTTCACTGGTGTTTGTGAGTGGTAGTAGCTTAGAGTCACCGATCGTGCACAACGTTGGTTGAATGTCGATAGCTGTGAGATTGTGGGAGATATGGTGGTTGAAATTGTTAGATCAAGGATATTATCGTATGTCGACCAAAGACATGTATGTCACTTTGCTGCTTCAACTACATAGCGCAGACCACTGGTGATGGTGTTAGATACTGGCTTCGAGTCTCCCATCGCACACTATGGTGGTTAGATGTCGGTAGTAATGGGGGTGTGAGAGATATGGTGGTTGAAAGTTGTCGACCTGGGGCACTTTCGCATTTCGACCAAAGACGAATGTTTCCCTATGTATCTCGTTTTAGCTAAAAGTATCCAGCACTGATCACTGGTGTTTTTGTGTGGTAGTAGCATACATTCACCGATTGTACACAACGTTGGCCGAATTTCAGTAACTGTGGGGGTGTGGGAGATATGGTGGTTGAAAATGATAGATCAATGATATTATCGTATTTTAACCAAAGGTATATGTGTCCGTATATTTCACTTTGCTGCTCTAACTATATAACGCAGACCACTGGTCTCTGTGTGCAATATTAGCATCGAGTCTCCTATCGTACACTATGTTGGCTAGATGTAGGTAGCTATGGGGGTGTGGGAGATATAGTGGTTGAAACAGACAGATCAAGGATATTTTCGTATTTCGACCAAAGACATGTGTTTCCGTATATGTCACTTATTTACCGGAACTATATAGCGCAGACCACTGGTCATTGTATGTAGTAGGAGCATCGAGTCTCCCATCGTGTAAAATAGTGGTTAGATGTCGGTAGCCATGGGGGTGTGAGAGAAATGGTAGTTGAAAGTGGTTGATGGAGGGTAATTTCATATTTCGACGAAAGACATGTGTTTCGCCATATTTTACTTTGCAGCCATAAATACCCTGCGGAGACCACTGATGTTTGTATGTGGTATTAGCCTGGAGTTTCCCATCGTTCCCTATGGTTGTCAATCAAAATTCTTTACAATTACGAACGAAGTCGTGGGCATCAGCTAGCATATTTAAAATAACTTCTTTCTTTTATTTGCACCTGCCCTTCTTTCATCACTGAGGGACAATTTATCCATTATGAACTCTAAATGGAGATATGGAAGAAACAAATCTTTGAACGACTTAAGTAAGAGCTAGTCATGTATTCTCATTTAATTCAAACTGTATAAATGCTGTGTAAGTGTTTAAGAAGAATAAGTATTTGTTGAATGTGTCAGAAAGCAATGTAAAATATGTGTTCAGACATAAACAGTAAACGTACTCTTTTTCTAGACAGCGTACGCTATTTTTGCCATCCCAAAATACAAAAGTACTGTTGTTGTTCCAAAGCAAGGTGACAACCGTAGCACCGATGGCGTTTATTATGCCGCAGGCGAGTAATCGTTGATCTCTGGATTGGAAGCGTGTGATCGTAATTAAACGCACCGGATGCTTGTGCAGCTACTACCGCACATCTCTGCCCTTCAAGTTGTGTCGCTGCCACTACCGCAAAGGATACATAACATTTCTTACTAAAACATTTCCTGGCCAACGACTTTATAATTAAGTTTTGTATCCCTCCAATGGTGCTTCTACACTTTAAAAATCACAGAAAGAGATAATACAAGTTTGTATGAATCAGAGTATAATTCGCTGCGATGTACTATTGAAAGTGCTAAGTGGGTGATGTCATAACAATTTCGACCACATCTTCCAACCGTGCCTGATGAGCAGTGGATGACTATAGGAACTGATATTCAAGAAGATGCTGTGATACGCAACTGAACTAATTGCCTTCTTATTACCTTTCTGTAAACGAATTAGGAATATCAAATGTAGATAGAATGTCACTCTTTGTAACTACATGAGACTAGTTTCTAAACGAGTAGTATGTATAACTGTTTTGAACTGATTGCGGTTCCTGGCAATATTAATACGTATGTCGTGTCGAGATTTCGTTTCATCGTGTTTTCGTTATTTTGCTCAATGCAATGACAAACGCTTCTCAATTCTTTACGATTTCATTCAGGTTTATTTCCACTTAGTCGCAAGTAGTTTTAAGTAAGTTTTAATTGTTCTGAATCGCAGCTGATTGTTTGGGCCATTGTTTTGAAGCTCCGGAAGTCGATGGAGGCGAGAATTTTCTGTGTGGCTTCTAAAATGTTGCCCCAACAGTCGCCACCAGAGTCGCTCGGCATAATGAAAACAGAAAGCTTCGTTAATTTTACCATTTAATACGCCTTGGTAAACCTCAGTGAAACGTGTAATTTTAATATTTTATGTGTTCCGCAATAAAAATGAAATTAATGTATCGTATACTTTGTCGTTTAGGGCTACTCTTCAACACAGCTGAGAATGTTAAAAATTGTGGCAAAGAACAATACTCACTTAGCTACCGGAAAAAACCGCCATTCTAAAAGTTTAATAAGACCAAATCACATTAAAATTCCGAGTAACATTGTAATGGTTCGAATTGACATCCGGTCACACAGGTTTCGGTTTTCTATGGTTTTCCCGAACAACTTCAAGCAAATACCGGGATGTTTATCTTCAAATAGGCATGGCCGAATTCCTTGCCATTCCATGCGCTGCCCCGTTCTAATTAGCAAAATGTAGACGAGCTTCAAAGCTACAGTAACAAAAAAAGTCTCTCTAACTGAACAACCCGAAATGGGCAACAAACTCACGAGACATGAAACTGTATGGTATTCAGGGCAACTCTTTCTTTATTAATATCTATTTAGAATTGAATGGAAGTACTTTCAACAAACATCGATTTTCCAATCAATTGTTTGTTACAAACAGTGTATTAAACAACACTCCAGTGCATTATACGTAACTCTCTGGCTGTAAGTGACAGATTTTAGTATTGCAGTTATTGCTTGTTACCTGAAGACTGATGAGTCTTAAAAATAGTTATTAAAAACTGAGCTAAATCCTCTGTGAATCTGCTTTCTTATCGTAGTTTCATTCCCACTATTTCACACAGTATTCTTAATATTTTCAAGAGCTAAAGTGTAGTAGATAGATAATACGAGTGTCTAAGATGAATATTAGGGTGATTACAGCCCAAAAAACTTGTTTGGTGACACCTGACGTAAAGCTGTAATTTTCGGTTAAATAATATCGTCATGGCTTTTCCTCACAGTTTTTCATGGTACTGGTTAAGAAACTTTTAGGTATTTAACATTAATGTACTAATTTCTTCTGCACAGATCAGTCTATATTCTTCTCGATAGTGCATTATTACGATTAATCATACCAGCCGTTAATTATTACGTCGCTGAAAAACACCGAATGAAGGATTAAATTCTTCTCAGCTGATAGCGAACTGTCTTATTAAGTAAATTCCAAACTATTCACTTTTGACTGGATGTGAAAACACAGTTGTAGTCTCTTTGGTACAGCGAAACTGCTTGTGCGTCAAACCAGTGGTTGCAAGCAAGGCTGGTAGGAACCAAAGCATTATAAAAATTACTATAAGAAAATAAACTAAATGATCTTAAAACAATTCTTAAATTTAATCTTAACTATTCACTAGATAATTCTGCTTTTTAGATCCCACTTAATGGAAAAAAGTAGTGGTAGCCAGCGAATCTGGAAAGCATGTAATTTGAGATTGTCAGCGAATTGAAATCACTCACGATCGAAATTGTTAACTGTTAGCTGTTTTGATGTATCAAACACTAAGGCATTTTCAGTCTGTAAATGACAATATATTAAGTAAGACCTCATCCCATAAACCGAGCCCGATGGGTGAGCGATGACGCTTGGGCCTGGTATAAGGGAGGATGCGGATTCAAATCCACCAACCAGATTTAGATTTTCCATCGTTTACCAGAAATCATTGCACTTAAATACCAGAATGGATCCTTCAATAGACCATGGCAGAGTACCTTCCTGTTCCCTGGACCACGTTCTATCCCGGCTGTAATGATCTCGTCTTCGACGACCCGTAAAGCCCTAATAAAAAATACCTCAAAGTTACATAAACGAACCGCAATAGGCACGTTCATAAAATGAAAAAGCACTTTAATAGTCAGTAAATTGCTAAAATAATTCTATATGGGTGCGAATAAAATGTTTTAATACTATTCTGTCGTTGGTATCTAGTCTGTCAGATTTATATATTTTTATAGCGAAGGAATTCGGCATTGATTTATACTCAGGAGCCAACCTGTTGTTTTGATAAATTGACTTAAAGGAAACAAAATAAAACTTAATCCGGTATTTAAAATGCTCTTATCTCGAAAACGACTCCAACGTCTTACATTTATTTTCTACTTCCTCCGGTGGCCAAATTTGGCGCTGTTTTGTGCACTGAGCTGCAGAGCCAGAAATTTGACAGCTTCCACTTCATACATCACGCCTCCAAGAGTTATGGCACGCAATAATTCCAAGGGGGGTATGTTGCTGCAATGGTCAACAGCCGACAATTTATGTTATTAACGACTTTTTGAAATGTGTAGGTAATAACATCCTGGAAGAACATACTTGGCTGTTATGAGAGATCGGAAATCTTTATTGCTTCTGTAAAGTTTCATCGTAAATTACACTGCTTGTACAGTGCAAGAAATTCAGATTTGTCGTAAGAAATAAGATCCTCGAGTATGACCTGGTGTAACCCTGATATGATTGAAAGGCAAGCAGGGGACATTGTGTCTTTTTGCACTGATACGACATTACACGCGGAAAAAATAAAATCCAATAGGAAATAATTTACGACCACGCGATATAGGAATAATAACCAGATTTCGTTTCTTCTAAATGTAATAACTAAGAAACTTGTAGCAATACCTGATCCTACTGACAGACGGCTCTTTATGTGTCTCGAGCATAAGGACGTAATGTATTATTCCTTCTCCTCCTACCTTCCTACCAACTTTATAGTTATTACTTTTAATATACTTCCGTTCCAGTGAGAGGTGTTATCGATACCAAGTGACAACTGGTAGGTGCAATGTCTTTGATTTATTTTAAACTTTCAGTAATTAACTCGAAAATCCTCATATTTTTTCTAATAAACATATCTTTTAAAGTGCATATTAAAATGCTACAACTCTCATTGAGTTCATTCACACTGGACAAGGATTTTGCCCTCGCACCCTACAATGCCATATTATCATTTCCCACTTACCGACTAACATTCTCGCCGGACAACGGAAAATCCCAGTCCAACACGCTGTTGCTACAAAGTGTTCCCTGAACAACGCAAAAAATGCTTCATTATTAACACTACCGGCAATAATATAAGAGATCAAAACAAGTTGATTTAAATATGACAAACATTAAAAATATTACTAATCAGAAATATGAGACAATATGTTACAAACTGTTGCATGGACCAGGTATCTTAAGGCCGCGTTTACACGATGCTAGTTGGCTGGAACGCGCAGCACTTGGTAGTCACTCGCCTGGTGTCAACAGGCTCACGACAGTCAGTTGACCGTGGATAGTCGGCTCGGCTCATGACCGACTTTTGGCGTGTGAAATGAACAAACAAGATGGCGACAACTAACAAGTCGAGTGAAGCAGAGGCATTAAAATCTTCGGAACTGCATGAATGGGAAGAAATTCTGTGGAATTTTAAGAATAAAAATTATAAGAACAAGGATTTTCTCATAACAGTGTCATATTTCTTTTTCTTAAATGATTTCTGTAACTCTCCACATCTTCAATTGCAACTTCAATCAAAAATGTCTATGAGGCACTGCAAGCGTTATTTTTTTTTTTTTATATCCAGTCTCTTACCCATTTTCGACGTTTTCTTTTGTTATTCTTCATATCATTGAACATTATAATTAATAAATCAGCTACAATTTTAATTACTTCTTGAAATATGGACAAACTTTCAAGAAGATCACAAAGTACAACTAGAGAACTGTGTATTGGCTTCAAATTACTGCTGACATGCTAGTTCACTCTGTTGCCAACGCTCCTGCCAACTGTCGTTCCCATTAACGCGCATCGTGTAAACACGGCCTAAGTGATTATATTAATTTCATGGCCTGGAGCAGAGTTTCTTCACTGCTTCACATTTATCCCCTTTCATAGACACGTGTACTAACCCGGTAATCCTATCTCGCCTAGGAAATCCACAGTTTAACGTGGAATCCAAATCGTTATTTTTTTTCTTTTTTTGTTTTTTTTTACTTCAGACTTTACACAATCGATGCCATTGGAAGTTGCCGAATTGAGGGTAAGAAGCTAGAAAGAATTTGGACATGTCCCTTTGAAATATCCGTCTTGGTATTCAGATGTGGTGAATTGGAGGGCCAGAAAATTAATTGTGTTCCTCGAACCACTCCATCATACTCCTGGCCTTGTGACATGGCGCATTTCATATTACCGAGCTTGGTGGTGAAACGGTTAGCGTTCTGGCCTCGCATTCTGGAGGACGGCGGTTCGAATCCCCGTCCGGGCATCCAGATTTGGGTTTTCCATGGTTTCCCAAATCACTCCAGGCAAATGCTGGGATGTTTCGTTCAAAAGGCCATGGCCGAATTCCTTCCCATTCCTTGCCCCCCATCCTTTCCCGTCTCTAAAGACCTCGCTGTTAAATATAAGGTAAGCAGTTTAAAAAAAAATCTTATTGAAAAATGCCACTGCCGTTGGGAGATATGGTCATCATGAAGGGGTGGACTTGGTCTCAAATAGTTTACGATACTTATTGGCCGTCATGGTGCCTTGCACGAGCTCCACTGGAACCATGGAAAGAAAACTATTCTTAATATGGTTGTTGATAAAAGGACACGACGCCTCAGTATGCGAATTTATTCAGCTGATATTGTTTAAACGGTTTTTCTAATGACGTACACCAAGGCTGTCTAACCAATTTTGAAGATGGGGCACAATTTCCATTCTAAGTAAGCCTACGGGTCACAATTTTGATTCTAAGTTAGTCTGCAGGCTTCGTAATACCTACCTACAATAGATATTTCAATACAACGAAGATATAAGTAACAGTTTTATTACAATTAAAAAGCAAAAACCATCGACGATACCTTTGAAGAAGTTTTTTAAAATTATAATCAATAGTCTAAGTAAAAAACGTCTATGAAATATTTGCAGAGGTTTTTGAGCTAGTGTATTATAGACCATTGCTGTTGGCAGACATATTCAAATGAGCTGGCAGGTTGGGCAGCCTTGGTGTACACTCAAGACATACAATTTTAAAATCTTGAACTCTCGAGTTTTCATAAACAAATACAAGATGTCCAAGGTGTGATACTAGTCATACGTCTTTGTCCGCACTGAAAATAACTACAGCATCCTAACTGACAGAAAGAAACAGTAGATGTGGAGAGGAAATTTGAGGTTAAAAACAAATTTTAAATTCCGCTCCACCGCTAGGACACTTAGCGTTGTCGAAAATTCATCAGATTTTAAGTTGGACCCCAAGCTTTCAAACTGTAGAAACCATGTCTAAATATTTTTCAGTAGTTACTATTCGATACCGAAACAAACATATAATGCCACGTGATGGATTATTTAGTGCTCGCCAAGTACCAAATAAACACACATCGATGTCTGTAATATAAAGCGTGATCAGTTAAGTTTTGTGTGCTGTAACAGAATGACCAAATATGGGTCATTCCTTACAATTTTATATATAATATTTTGTATATTTAAAATATAAAAAGAATAATCACAGGAATAACTCTGGGGAGGTTTTGCCAGCCATTGTCCGGGGGACCACCCAAAGGCAGGTAGCCGTCACTTGACGAGCCACACCGGCGGCTGCCAGAGGCAATAGAGATGAGCTACCCTTTCTAACGGATTTGGTCAAGCGTATGATCCCTTAGCTCCGGGAAAAAACCCACCGGAGTGAACGCTCGTGCCCCAACTCCATGTCTCCGAGCGGGCAGTTTGGAGGTCACAGTTGATGACTAAGTCCGAGGCAGGCCGAGTTCGCACGAATCTCCAAAAGACAATGTTCGCCTATCATCGCAGCCAGTAGGAGGAGCCAAACAAGCAGCAGAACCAATCAACGAGAGACTATCCTCTGCATTTTGTAATTCCAGTGAATTTTTGCTCCATGTGAACCACTAGCGACGGGAGGAGTTTTTTCCTGCGAACGCTGGAGGGCACTTGACGCCGAGTCTTCAGACTGGAAGGAGCGGATCTTCCGAGGTTGGAGATCGCTCCGTGTTGGCATCGAACCTGAGGGTAGATACGAGCGTCATGTACAGTGAGGTCGCTGTGCCCCCAGTCAGTACGCTGACTGAAGGACGTGGTGCACTCTCCGCTATAGCCAATGGGCTATAATAATTCCGCCGTTGAGGGAAACATTTCGCCGCCACGGTAATATTTCTACAGTACAGTGTGGAACTTTCATTCAGTCATTGGGTACAGTCCTGTAACGACCTCTGAATGATTAGGAGTTCTCGCACCCCCAAATATTGACCTAGCTGGGACAGACTTTCTTAAAGCCACACTTGGTGGATAATTTAAATTATCCTGGCACCCAACATTTGAGATCAGATACAGTCAATTTTAATACTGTATTTGATTTATGATTCCCGATTGTTATGAAGGGAATTTTCATTTAAAAACCAAGTGTGAAGCTTTCTTGTTTGCCAATTAATATTGGGAATTTGCTTCAAGATCAATTGGAAATGTGGTGGTGTTTTAATGCTTTGTTTGTTAATATGTTGGCAATTGTAAGAAGAGGCTTTGCTTAGTTCTTTTTTAATGTTTCAATATGTTAATGTTAAAAATAAATAAGCTTCACCTGTACGCTAGTATGAGTACCCAATAAATTTGCAGCCTAGACTTTTCTTTGAATTATAAAAAGAAGTAAAAGGTTTTCACCCTTACCTCCCTCCCAGGCACCCATCGCTAGAATCCGTGTGTGCAGTTACGAAAACATCATAAAAATCGTACGTGGTACGGCAGTGCACGGGCGGCGTTGGTGAAGCACGGCAATTACCCGCCTGGAGTGCTGGCTGTTTAACCTGACTGATTTCACTGTGGCCGGCGACCGAGTGTTGGCCGGCGTCCAGCGCACCGCGGGGACCGTGAGAGCGCCGAGTGCTCACCGCCGCCGTCCGATTAATTCCGACTCGTGACAGCTGCGTGACGCGAAATACGACCCAAAACAACGGCCCAGTGGCCGGCAGCTCCCTTCGGAGCGGAAATAAAAACGAGCTCGTTTAAAATGTTGGCCGCTGATTGGGGCTATTATGTTGCGCTGCCAGCCACACTGCACCGACGAGCGTAACTCAGCCGTTCGGGGATCAAACCCAATATTCAGCGAAAGTTAAAATCGTTTCGACAACCATGTTTGCTCCAGAAAATCATTTGATGAAACTATTGCTGGGGATTAAAACCAATACGAGGCTTGAAGACGTCCCGGTAACAAGTCTAAAAAATATTAGTTAATTAATCTACTGCTACGACCCCTGGGACTCATTACACACAAGATCCGGGAGGAACAATGAGGCCGGGAACGAGAGCTGACTGCGGGTTTCAGGCGGTTTTCCGCAGCCATCAGGGTGAATGCCGCAACGGCCTCAATCTCTGCCTCATAAACTATACATTTCATAAACAAAAAATTCACATATCACACCCATAACATATTGTAACAGCCCCCATACTTGAACCTTAAGTAGAATTGTATTTAATGAAGTATTTGTAGTGAGCTAAAGTTTGTTTGAATATGATCTGGTATGTTTGTTTTGTAATTTCTTGTAAATCAGTGTATATAGACTTCGTTTTATGAAAGTAAATTATTTAAAGGTCATTTAATATGTTTAAGAACAGAATAATGTAAGAGAATTGCTTAAATGTGTGTAATTCCAAGTATTAATGCAAGTTACGATGTCTACAGTACAATTTTCTACAGTTTAAAATGATTTCTGTAAATAATTTTGTATTTAAGTATCTTTAATTTCCATTTATGACCATTTTGTAATGATGTTAAGTGATTATGTATTATTTCTGATTGTTTTTAATATGTTTAATTGTTTGAGTAATTGTTAATGTTCGAGAAATATCTGGCGGAAGCTTTTGAAGAATTCTCGCAATTTCGATAGAGCCTATATAAAGAAATCAGCAGGACAGTTAGTTTTATACAGATTCACTTTGGAACTGCCAAAGATTGCGTCAGTAGTATCTCTGGATTGTATCTTTGCATGTAAATAATATCGCTGACGTTGTTTTGAAAATAAACAATAAATGTTAAACTGAACTTTATGGTGGACTACCTAATTAATTACTATATTAATTAAACCACCAAAGCACCTGACAATACCTACACGTTTTGCAGAAAAATGACGACACCTCACTTCCTACTAGTACGACCTGGAGGTAGGTCTAAAATACTTTGCGTCAGTGAGGGCATGCGGCGGTAAAATCAAGCTCCAAATCTGACCATGCCAACGATGGTTGGGAAAAACCCTCAAAGGCAGCTGACCCCTAATGTTGGGAAAAGTTTGTGACGCAGAAGGAGGAGGATTAAGCTGATATTAAGCTTGGGGTTTCACAAATATATGAAAGGCCGAAAATTAATGACGTGGAAATACCTCCAACCAATAACATACTCTTTTGTTGCAGTAACCAATCCTCCTCAGAGCGTGTATGTCTGTCTCCAAGTTGGAATGAACTGGATTCAAACAAAAACTACTGTTCTGATTTTCACGGGGTTTTAATTAATGTATAGTCTGTGGTCCCGCGGGTAAAATAGGAGATTCCATTTTGACGTGAAGTCGAAAATCTGAGAAAAATAAGAGCATCAAATAAGTATCAATTTCTCTTTGAACGCAATTCCGAAAAAACATTATTAGTCTGATTTTGATGGAGTTTTGGATAAAATTAGGTTAAAAGCGTTAAGAGCGTCTATTTCCTTGATTCTCCCAAAATTTACATGACCTTTATTGAAAATTACTTCATGATAATCGTATGAACCGCATAATATTAATAGTTTGGCCAGATATTTATAATGAAGGTAATAATGCTCTTATTCTTTATCATACGCCAGTTTCATTTCAACTCTAAAAATCCACAGAACAATAAAATTCTGATTATAGCTTGATATTCTCAACCTGAGTTCTCAAGTCTCTAACAGATAATTTATTTTACCGTACACAAATACTTAATTTGCCAAACATAATAATCTATACATTTTCCTTTCCTTTCAAATTTCCCCGACATGAAAAAAAAGAAATATTAATATAATAATTTCGCAATGCATACGTCACAAATATATATATATATGTTTATTTGCTAATTCTTTCTATTCATAAAAATTTTCATGACGATGATTTTACCAAATAAATCCAATAATATAAATAATGTTCTCGGGTGACTAGCCGAGTTATAGGAGTGTTATAATGACACGTCCCAGGCATCACGGTGCATGTGGTTTGATAGAAACAGGTGGACGGCATAAAGTGCTTTAGACACGGAGTCTTGTTCACGCCTGGTATGCCGTATCCTTTCCCGCACTAGAGCCAAGCTGGCCCGCCGCAGAATTTTCTTCGCTGCCAAAGAATCAATCGGGTGCCGAATCTGAGCAAACCGTAGGACGATGTCCTGGTACCTGCAGCGCGGAAGAAAGGCGAGCGCGCTGAGAAGTCTGGATTTCTTCTTGTGTAACTTCTCCAGCTGCTTGACTTTACAATAAATATCCTCCCCGTAGAGGTAAAATACATAATTACGTAGTCCTTCTCGGCGTTGAGAATATAAATTATGTTCTCGGGTGACTAGTCTGGGACGTGTCATTATAACACTCCTATAACTCGGCTAGTCACCCGAGAACATTATTTATATTCTCAACGCCGAGAAAGACTACGTAAATCCAATAATCTTCATAAAAGTCGTCTGCCCCTGGAGCTACTATCAATTGAGGAATCGCAGTGTTCTGTCTTGTCGATAGCTCGTCGGTCGATACGACAGCAGTCGCGAGTGCGAACAATACAGGAAATGTGTTTCAGGAGGGAAACCGAGGCAGGTGTGTAGCAGTATGTTACATCCAGCCATATCGTAGGAAATGTCTGATGCTGGATCACCCAAGTATAAGTTACTGAGAATTTGAAAAAGGCAGAGATTTTAAGTAACTGGTTTAGTGAAAGCATTAGGTACAATGAGTCAGAAACGGGAGGGTCTAATTCGCTTAACAACACATTTAGAAATGAAGATAGTAAAAAATTTGAAATTCATGCTGAGGAAATCATGAAGGAAATAAGAAAGCTGAAAAAACATAAACGGACTGGTGTACATAATATTACTACAAATATCTTAAAAGATAGCCGGATGTGACCTTTTTCTCTAGAGTAGGAAAAGATACAATATTCTTCTTTTCCACATACCGAGTTCCAAATATAGTTCGTCTTAACTACACTATAGCGTCAAGAAACAAAGGAAACATTCGGGAAAATACTGCAACCAAGTTTCTGCGTGTATTACGACTTGTAAATCAGTTGAGAACATTCGTCACTGTTTCCAGGCAACTCAAGTATTACATGCTGCAGCTGTCATCTACTATATTGCGAGAGCAGCGTAGTGGAAGTAACATTAATAAATGTGTGAGACACTAAGTATACACCGTCTGTATACCGAAAAATTGATGTGAATTTATTACCATGATTCAATTAAATTCTTATTCGCTGGCAAAGATCTTGAGCGTCAACTTGGATTGGCACCGATACATATTTCTAATGGAAGCTGGAATGTGCATATGTGAGGAAGGAGCTAATTGATCGTCGGAAAACAAGAAATTTCTGGGTTGACGAAACAAGTATTGGTGAAATGGGCCAGACCATCGGTAAGGCGGAGGGTGGGAAAGGATATCAGAAAGTTCAACCATATTTACAACGGTCCATATGTGATCGTCAAAGTCGTTTAGCACAACACATATGTATTGGATGGTGGCGGGGACCATGTTATAAGTGTCCAAAACACTAGGAAATTTGGAATATGATATTCCGAGAGAAAGGACTAAGAACACCGAAATTTATTAATAATCTTGTTAACACTGCATAACCTGTATCGTGTAGCTCTAATGAAGGTAAGAAGTTATCTGGTGTTTCGCGTTGATATCACTTTCAAAATTTCCGAATTGTATGAAATTTGGCGGGCATATTAAGAATTGGCGATAATACAATAATTTCATAGCTATATCCTGATATTCTCATTACTTTAAAAGTAACAACAGAAAACCGTTTGAATGCAATGGAATATTTTATTTCTATGTTAACTCATTTCCTGATGTTCCAATTGTTTGAAAATTGGTACACGTTAAAAAAAACGGTGAAAATACAATACTTTAATAGCTTAGTCCTGCTGTTCTAATCACTTTGACAGTAACAATAGGAAAATAATGTGAAATCTGTCAACTCAGTTACGCCCACTTTCAGATATACGAATTGTTTCAAAGTATGCACACATATTAAGAACCGGAGAAAGTCTAATAATCTCATAGCAACGTCCTGCTATTCTCATTACTTTGACAGTAACGCTAGGAACTGTAAGTTCAATTTCACCCACTTTCATATATACGAATTGTTTGAAATTATGCTCACATATTACTGTAAGAACTGGTAAGGGTTTAGGAGAGACTACACTAGCCATTTCCAAGCAAATGTCAACCTCTCATTCACGTGGTGCACCCTGTTTGCACGGACGAGTCTCTGGCGACTGAATTATTCCCTGTATAAGGGTTCACCCACTGCTTGCCAACGGCCACCGAAAGGAGGGCGGAAGAGCGAGGAGTGGTCCAGGGCACCCTCTTGCCCTTGGGGTATGAAACGGCTCCTAAAGGCGGATGAATCCAAAAATATCAACGGCATGGGGATGCAGAAGGCAACGTGATACCACTGCATTAAAGACCCAAAGGGTATCGCGAGGACATGTAATGCTCTCAAATTACGTATATCATGATGGCTTCTTCATGGGTAAAATATTCCGGAGGTAAAATAGTCCCCCAATTGGATCTCCGGGTGGTTACTGCTCAGGGAGGAGTCATCATAATGGATAGAAACATTCTACGAATCGGAGCGTGGAATGTTAGTTGTCTGAATGGGGCCGGTATGTTAGAAAGCCTAAAACGGGAGATGGAACAACTTAAGTTAGTTGTTGATGGGATAAGCGAGATTAAATGGAAGGACTCGCAAGAGTTCTGGTCTGGGGAACACAGAATAATTAGTTTTTAGTTCACATTGCTACAGAAGCGTTTAATTTAGTTTTTTAAACTATAATTTTATATTTTTAGCTAGTTGCTGAAGGCTTTCAGCAGCTGTTTGTCTTGCCTTTTGAATAGCATAAGCAATTTTGAAAGTTTCGGCATTACTATTGCTATAATCTCCTTAATCATTGTGATCATAGATCTCCCCATGGGTTAAATCAGTTTCAATAAGTTACTGGTTTTGAATTAGTTCGTTCCAGGCAAAACTAATTACACCTAAAATATTTATGTCAAACTAGATTGTCCTCGGCTAAACTAGAATACCCTGACACGCTTAGGATAAACCGGTTTGGCCTAGGACATACTAATTTGGCCTGATATCTAGTTTGGCCGGTAACATATACATAAATGAATAAATTCTATTATTTGAATAACTTAGCGGTCCATTACATAATTCACGGAGTCGTCACATGACGTAAGTTATCAATTACGTGACATGAATATTGTCATGTAAAGTACCGTTGAAATCCTTCGCTATTGCTTTATCCAAGCATTCACATACTTCGGCCTTTGTATAATGGACGAAATACGTTACTAATAAGCTACCACTATATTCAGATTTTGTGTGAGGCGCGAGTACCCATCAAAATTCTAAAATTTAGGGTTTTAGCCGCTGTATCGTCAAGAACTACGTTACTAATCTAGAAAAAATTTGATTTTTTTTTAAATTTTACTTATGGCTTTACGCCTTGCCGAGGTAATTAGAGATGGGCTGGGATTGGAGATAGGGAACGGGAAGGAATTCGGCCATGGCCTTTTGGAGGAAGCAACCAGGCATTCGCTTGCAGTGATTTGGGGAAACAATGCAAAATTCAAATCTTGATCACCGGACGGAGATTCGAACCCACGTCCTCCCGAATGAGAGGCCAGAGCATTACAACTCACCCACCTCGCTTGGCAGTATCCGATATGTTAACCCTGTTGCTATGTCAAGTTTCGTTGTAAAGCGATCATTAGTTTTTGCAAGCTGCTCGCACATATAGACAAACATTATCATATTGGTAGTTTTGTCCTAACTGTGTTACTAATCTTGATATAAGGTGATATATGATACTTAGTTATATAAACTATGACTATGTGCGGGTTACTTGAAATTCTTTCATTAATTTTGTGTGTTGTGGCGACATGGAGGCAAATAATTCTGAATTTACGGTTTGGATTTCTGTATCATCAGGAAGTACATTTCTAATCTGAATCCATAAGAGATGTAATGAGAAGCTATATGGAGGGGGGGGGGATTTTTATAAATTTTAATTTATTTCATTTAAACAATTGATTTGAGTTGGCAAGAATCTGAACACTGCCAGATCGCAAGGAAACTGACATTGATATTTATTTTTTTCATTTGACTTTTACACCGCTAGGCATATTTAAATTTAATATTAAAATAAAATCACTGAATATCAAACAAGCCTAGACGTTAGAATTGGCCAATTTATCCAAGCAAACAATTGAATGAATTTTCGTTAATCTGAAATTATCTAATGAAGTTGAATTATTAAAAGATGACAAATATGCACAATATGAAGCGATAGAAAATATCAGCAATTAAGACATATGTAAATGTACATGAACATGAATCTCGGGCGCCGTTAAATTAAAGAAAACATGAAACTTGTGATTTGCAAGGCCTCCACAACACATAATGTTCGATAAAAAATGCCTGCTAGCTCAGTATTGGATCTGCTTGATGAGCATAAGTCTGTCTCAAATCGCTTACGGGTCAGTCGCAGTCTCAAAGAACACAATGATTCAAGACCTGGCGAGTGAACATTACCAGCTCGAAGACAGCGTCTCTGGTGGAGGTCGCAGTGTGATGTCGATGCAGCGACCAGACCGGGATCACCAGCCTGTGACCATAGGATGGTTACTGTCCGATGCACCCAGAATCGAACCATCTCGGACTGCTGCCAAGCCAAAAGTCCCTCTCGCTCTTGGTAAAGATGGCCTCCTCCTCTCGGCGAAGAAACATGTCGGGGCAGAAAGAATAAGCCCTGTTTTAACTTATGAAAACCCTGAGGATACCTTTCATTGGCAGGTTAGGATTTCTAGAAATCACTTGCTATCGCGGCACACTCAGATTCGCGGCAATTTTGCGAGCGTTCTCCCGCGCGTCTGTCTTTGGTGGGGAGGGGGAGAGCTGGCCTTCATAGCTCCGCTGTATAATAATACAAGCCAAGGGATGACGCGATGGCCTTGACCGGCGACAGTCTGCCTGTCCATTGTCCCTAGGCGTCACTGCGGTGGACTAACGGTACTACTTCCGACAATTGGTCGAGGTCTGCTGCCCTTGCTTTAAACAGAATTCTTTTTTTTTTTTTTTTTTTTTTTTTTTTTTTTTTTTTTTAAAAATGGCATTCGGCCGTTTAGCCATTCAGCCAGCAACTAATTTTTTTCTTTTATTCGTCAATTCGTCTAGTTTGTATATAGATTATTCTTGATGATAACCAGTGACAGGACAACACAGGACGGACACAACACTTAATTAAAACCACCCATGCCCTTGGCCGGACTCGAACCGGCGACCTCTGCAACGCGAAGCCAGCTCGCTAGCCCCGCGCTACCGAGGTCGGCTAAACAGAATTCTTACACTCCCATATTTGCGCTGAGTCCTCTCACACAAATACCCTTGCATATTAATTTAATCATATACAATTTGGGCTGCCGAAGAGCAGTTTAATTAATCTAATCTGAATAACATTAATATTGAAATAATTTGAAATATATAAATTGTAGTGTGGCGTAATAACGTCCTGCTACAGGGATCACTATGTGCAGATTAGGGATTGCAATCCAGCAAAGCGGGATACCGCAATCCCGCGGGATCCCGCATCATTAGACAGTCTGGCGGATCCCGCACAAAATTAAGCGGATCCGCAATCCGCAAAATCCGGGGGAAACGCGTGTCAGCCTGCGTGACTCGCAGACCCACTCGGTCTCTGTCGGATATTTTGCACTGTTTGCCTGTGCCCTTCCAGTTGGCATTAAACTGATGTGAACATGCGTTTGTTTTTGTCAACCTTCGTCAATCGTAAGTAAATAAATACACTTTTACGTATTCATCAAAACTTATTACGTTTGTTTCGAGTACACATTTCTGTAATTTGAGTTATGGTGCGTATTTAGTACGATTTTCTAACTGTATAATTATCTTTTTAGTGTCGCACGGTTACAGCTTTTTATTCGCGGCTTCATTATTCCCATTTTCTATATTTGCAGATAAAGTAATTGTGACAATTTCCTAATTTGCGGCTGAAAATTTGATTATTCGTTAATATGAAACTAATGTTATCGTAATTTTAACGATCGCGTATCTATTTATTTAACAGCTATCAAAAGGAAATTGTAGGCCTATATCCCTTGACTTATTGTTGTTTTGGCAAGTGCCTCAATGCGTTTCTTTGACGAAAGCCACCTTCTTACATGTGCCGCTCAGACTTTCGATTAATCCCTCTTCTCCTTGTTATTATTTCAACTAAAGGTAAAAAAAAGTTATTATGAAATTTTCACGGGTGTATCGACGAATTGTGTTGTAGGAACACCATACTTCGGCGGCTGTCTCCGCCGTCTTCCTCACGTGTGTAATTTCGTGTATTT